>OY987263.1:11332000-11932000 GCA_963920665.1 Straminergon stramineum
TCATTGACCAACTCACTTGGATTGTGTAGGCGGCTACTTCTATGGAGTTTTTGGGTGGATGCAATGGGCGCCTCAGCAGCCTCCATTGTTGAGGTGAGTGATGCGGCCACAACCCCCTCCAAAAAGTTCTTGAAAATGCTGAGACCTGCACTATCCCTGTCAAGATCATGATCTCCTACTGCTAAAGCTCCTTCTCCACTTGGAAACGGAAGACAACTATGTGCACCTGAGTGAAGTGTCATGTTGCACTCAAAAAATTGCTCTCAATTCCGAAGCTAAAGTTCTGAATAGTCTGCAGAAGATGGCTTAGGGTTCCACGCGACAGGCAAAAGCAGGCGTCCACCTTTTTAGGGTTCCGTAGTCACGATTGTTGATTGTCACTAGAATGAAGATCTGTGGCATCACGATGTTGTATACAACATCATAACGTCCATTCCAATGTCTTGAAAGACATCTAAGAGCCCCAGGTGGCACGCCTTTTTAAACCATTTTTGTCAAAATAGATGACAACAACAGTAGTATAATATAATTTAAAAATCTTGGAGGCCTGCCCATGTTTCCATATTTTTTTTATGAGGATGCTTGGAGGCCTACACATGTTTGCATATTTTTTTGGATTTTATGAGGATACTTGGAGGCCTACGCATGTTTGCACATTTTTGTGGATTTTATGAGGATGCTTGGAGGCCTACACATGTTTGCACATTTTTGTGGATTTTATGAGGATACTTGGAGGCCTACACATGTTTGCACATTTTTGTGGATTTTATGAGGATGCTTGGAGGCCTACACATGTTTGCACATTTTTGTGGATTTTATGAGGATGCTTGGAGGCCTACACATGTTTGCATATTTTTGTGGATTTTATGAGGATGCTTGGAGGCCTACACATGTTTGCACATTTTTGTGGATTTTATGAGGAGGCTTGGAGGCTTGTAAATTTTTTTCATGAGATTACTTGAAAACAGTAGAGACATTTCAGATGTTACGCATGTTTCCATATTTTTAGTTCAAATGAACATTGTCAATTTGGACACTTTCAATCAATCTGAGATGTGTTAGTTCGGACATTTTTGGTCCATTCTTTGTCATTGTAGACATTTGTTTTTGAATGTGGACATAATTAGTGTATGTGGACCTATGAATTTGGACCCTTTTATCTTCTTTTGTTATTTCCTAAGACGGATTTGGGATACTACAGATGTGCTCATGTTTGTTTTCTTTAGTGGGATGGATGTTCCTCCTTTTGGGGTTATTGAATGCTTGGAGGCCTACACATGTTTTCATATTTTTTTGGATTTGGGTGCAAAAGATGTCTCCATTTCTTTTCTAAGTGGGCTTTAAGGGCCTACAAATTTTATATGATCAATTTAGACACTCTCTGTCAATTAAGACATGTTACTTACAACCTCTTGGGTCAGTTTAGGGTCATTTTAGACATGTTCCCGTCGATGCAGACCTCATTACTAAATTGTGTCCTAGCAATGTGGACATTGGTCATTGCTATTTTTTTTCCTTAGGGGAATTAAAGATGGTGGTTCTATTTTGTTTTTTCATTCATGACTAGAATGAAGACTCTTAAGCTCACCCTTATTTCTTCCATGACATCATCAATTTCCATCAAGAGAAGGGGGTCTATGTTAATTTGCTTATGCTTTTAGAATTGAATGACCTTAAGTACATGAAAGTAGTGGACATCCAGAAGTGCTAGGGGATCTATATATCTTATACCCACAAATATGTTAACAGCTATGTTTTTCGTGCTGCACAGAAATGGAAAATAGTCCCGCAAATTCCGTCTATTCTACAATGCTTCATTGGTTTGCTAAACGACACACATCATGGGACTTTTTAGTTGCCTCTAGTGAAGAAGAGATCCTTCTCTTCCCTAGACTAGCAATAGCAACAAAAGTTGGCAATCAATATCTGAAGGAATGGGAAGAGAACCACATAGTCAGCATGAATTGAAGCTCCAGGTTTCATAGGTGCAAGTCATCATTACATAGAGTAATGTCTAGTCTGACGTTGATGATAGTTTTCAATGTCAAAATTGACTTTTTCCAGATAATTCCTTGTCGATTTGGACAAACTGTATCAATTTCAGGATGGTTAATAGAATTAGACTTGTCCATTCGAACACTATGTTTTTAAAGTGATATGATATGGCATTTATCCCGGATATTTGGTATTTCGTACTGTACAATTCATGACATGTATGTGTGCAATTTCAAATATGATGTACATCTAGTACAGTGTCAGAGGAGGTAGTCTTTGTATTTGGCTTACAATATAATGAGTGAAATGAATGTGCTTGTTTAGGGTCTTCATTTGGGAAGTAGTAGTATCATGGATGCACATGCTAGCATGTTTAGAACAAGGATCATGTGTCGAAAAAGAAGTCTACTTTGACTTTCTAGAATATAGAAAATTGCTTTGGTAGACCACATCCTGTTTGTCCTTCATGTCTATGAAGATGTTTTTTCCTTGTTTCTGGACATAGTACGTCTTTTACAGTGTCCATGATAGCATTGTGAAGTCAACTATGGCAGGCTTCCGGCAGCTATGTGTACAGCAGTTTGCCACTTCCAATGTTCAGTTTTGTGATGGTTTTGTGCAAAACCAAAGTCTTAACGTGTTGCATGTGTGTCATTGCATCTTGTTGCAGTAGGAGGGCTTCTTCAACTTTCTTCCAAGGCTCTTAGCCCTATGTGAAGCTAAAGAAGCATATACAACCATGGTGCGTGAAGCCCCGTTACGAGGGGCCCGAATTAGAATCAACCACGATGGTCGAGTTCTCCACCACATTCCTGTGTCAAACCTCATCCTTCAAACAGAGCTGAGGGTGGCAACGGAGATGGATTTGCAGAATTATCGTTGCCCTTGCCGGACCTGTCATAGAGGGCCACGCCGTGCCATAGACACTATTAGAAAACATCTTTGTGAGAGGGGTCGAGATGACTTCCTTATGAAGTCGATGGTCGGAGGGGACCCTCCAGATGGTTATCCTCATAATGGCATTTGGGTAGAAGACCAAGCTTATGGTGACGATGTCATTGACAATGACACAGATATTGAAGGCAACAACATTGGCGTTGCAGACAACATCCAAGACAATGAAATGGAGGATCACAATGTTGGCTTCGTACCACATGACGAAGACAATGCAATGGATGTTGGACATGATGTTGAACGGCAAGTCTTAGAGGCTTTTGATCGTGGCGACACATTGTATGCAGCTACCATGGCGTCTGAGCCCATCCTTGAGTCCATAGAGGCGGATGAAGAAGATGATAGAGTGGATAATATGGAACGTCTGTACGAGCACGCCACCACCCCAGTGTACTTGGATGCAACTTGTAGTATTCTCTCAGCCACCATCATCATCATGAATATGTGTGCAGTCTTTCATGTGAGTAACAAGTTTGCGGATGAATTGTTGCAGTATTTGTCATCGGACTTGCTACCACAAGGCAATAACATGCCAAGTAGCCATTATGAGGCTAAGAAGATGATGAAGAAGTTGGGCCTAGAGTACAACAACATCCACGCTTGCCCAAGTGGATGTGTGCTATATGAGGCGGAGCATGCAGAGCTGAGCACTTGTCCTAAGTGCACTAAATCACGATGGTTGGAGGGCTCAAATTCCATACCAGCGAGAGTAATTCGGCATTTTCCCTTGATTCCAAGGTTGAGATGCATGTTTCGATCTTCAGAGTTGGCCCAGATGTTGACCGGTTGGACGAAGCATGTCATTGAAGATGGCATCATGCGTTCAGTGGTGGATAGCCCCGCTTGGAAGCATGTCAATTTAGACATTGTCTTTGCCAACTTTGGTGCTGAAGACAGGAATTTACGTCTGGCATTGGCATTGGATGGCGTGAACCCTTTCAAATTGAGCAACACCACTTGGTCTACATGACCCGTGCTCATATTGATTTATAACTTTGAGCCATGGTTTGTAACTAAGAAGTTCTTTATTTCATTAAGCATTCTCATTTCAGGGAAACATTCCCCAACTTCAAAGAACTTGGATGTGTTTTTGCGACCACTACTTCGGGAGCTACATGCCCTTTGGCAAGGGGTTGCAGCGCAAGATTTCTCTAAACCTGCAGGTTCAAGGTAGTTCATCATGCGGGGGTTGTTGTTGTGGACTATATCTGATTTTCCAGCGTACGGCCTCATCTCCGGTCTTTGTTGCAAGGGTTATAGAGGATGTCTAGATTGTGGACCTTAGACAGATTCTAGAATGGCGCGGACGGGTGATGTCCGCGCAGATCGAAGTGTAAGAGGGTCCAAGATTGTTTATGGTGGCATACGCAGGTATTTACGTCGTAATCATCCATACCGTCGGAATCTTTGGTTCAATGGTTGCACAGAGCATCGTGGTAGACCAGCTCGAATGACCGGTTCAGACGTCGTCCGATATGCTGCATTGCGGCAATCATATCTGGATTTGGGTGGGAAAGAAGATGGACTAGACGACCCGGTTCATTTTACTGGGGTGAAAAGGCTTTCTGCTTTATACGAACTTGACTACTTTCAGGTGAGCATTTTATAGCTTCTATAACTTAGGTTGTACGGTGACGCACTTGTGATGTAAATTCCAATGTTGTAGACGCCGTAGGTGTGCACAGTTGTACTCTGTGTCTAACAATGAAGATGTCCACTTCTGCAGCATCTTCTGGAACGGCACATTTTGGACATCATGCACTATGAGAAGAATTTGTGCGAGAATATAGTGAAGACGCTTCTTGCTATGAACGACAGCCGTGGAAGTCGAGTTGATGCACAAGAGTTGGGGATTCGCGAAGAAATTTGGCTACAAGATCCACGTCGTCGACAAGATGATTTTTACATGCCCCATGTGCCTTACATCATGACCCCAGAAGAGCGAACGGAATTCATGGACATTATATGCAAAATTCGCACCCCAACAAACTACGTGGGGTCCATTCACAAACGATTCCAAGATGGAAGACTTTAATACATGAAGACACATGACTACCACGTGCTTACGCAACAAGTGAGCCACACAATCCCATGGTAGTTGTTATAAGTGAATGCTGTCTACACAACCCACCAATGCAAACGTCTAGAAAATCCACCAGTGGGCTCATGATGAGCATGCTTTGTCCATGATACTGTTGTAGTAGACACTGTGTTGGAAGCATTGTTGTCTGTTACAACACTCAACTGGATAGACTATGTCTGACTGCGCTAGTTGAATAGACATAGAGCTTGTCCATTTCAGTGAAAACTTTCCTGTTAGACGTCTATGGTTGAAGTGGAAGCCTTCAATTAGTTGATGTAGGTCACATAATAGGCCACATGTCTTTAATGAAGTAATTTATGTTGCATGTAGATTTTACTGGTGGCAGTCCGAAACATCTTGGACGAGAATGTGAGACTGGCTATTATAAAAATTAGCAGAGTCTTCCAACGACTATGTGAAAAAGAAATCAGAGAGGCAAACAAAGATGACGTCATGGATGATGTGATCATGGCAATATGCTTGTTGGAAAAGGAGTTTCCAACAACTTTTTTGAACATCATGACACATCTTCCAGTACACCTTGTGCAACAATTATTTGTATGTGGACCAGTGCATTGCAGATGGATGTATCCTATAGAACGGTACATGAAGACACTCAAAGATTATGTCCGCACGTATGCCCGACCAGAAGGCAGCATAGCAGAAGGATATCATAATGAAGACACTCTTGGCTTTTGCACGGAGTACATGAAAGATTTTCGAGGAACGCAACACCGGGTATGGGACGCAGAAGAAGACCCCATCATGAATGATGAGGTCATACGGAGCAAGGCACCAAAGAAGCGCCCCATGTCAGATGAATTACGTTTGTTGGTACATGCATTTGTCATTGACAACGCCGCGTGCTTGGAGTCTTGGCGCAAGTAAGTTGAACAAAGTCAATCATGATGTTCTTGTGTCAATTGTGATGTTGTCTCTGTCGTATCCATGTGTTTGACAAGATACTTAGCATTGTTGAGGAATGTCTAATGTCTGAATGCTTTTAGGGCATCCTAGATTCCTTTCATCATTGTCTTGCATATTAGTAATTGGAATTTATTACCAATGCTCTTGGATACGGCGTTAGTTTCAATGCGGGTGTTTCTCACTAAACATATGCCAAATTTTTGCACTTCATATTGGAGATCTTTTTAAAATATGTAGAGGGTTGATTCCATAAATAGGGAGTACATTGAGGCAAGGAGTCAAAGATGGGAGCAGCGCGAAGAGTTTCGTCGGCGTTCAAGGCGTTCACATCCTCGGAGAACTGTCCAGTATCCTCAAGAATTGAGTGACTTCCCCCCTTTCACGCAGTGGTTGACATCTACCGTGAAAGAAGCAGAGCGTTCTGGACGTCATGTTCAGCAAGATGTGTTGCAGTACTCGCAACCCCCTCAACGAAATGCAACATCACATCGTCAAATGTATTGTCATGGTATGCATCTGCGCGTCCGTAGTGCGGAAGGTGGTCTTGTTACACAAGATTCATGTGTTGTCGCATCTTTTCGCCGGCAATGTCGTTGGGGTCTTTTGAACGGGAGGCCTCGTGAAGTTTCACAGGAGTATGTAGGATACATTGAGGAAATATTGGTTTTAGATTACCGAAATCATTGTGTTACCATCCTGCTTTGTGATTGGGTGCGTGGGGCTCGAGACACTTGTTTTCCAAGTATTGAACGGGACCAGTACGGCTTTAGTGTGGCAAACTTCAATAACATGGACGGGCAGGTCCATGCTGATTCATTTGCCTTTCCACTTCATTGCCAACAAGTGTTTTTCTCAGATGATCGGCATCAACGAGGGTGGAAAGTAGTGTGCCGAATTGTTGTTAGAGGAAGACGTGGAGCAATCCACTTTGATGAAGACACTCCAGACATTCTGCAATTGCGAAACGATGGTGACTTTGCTGGCTTGCAGCCAGTGGTAGCTGAATCAGACCCTATTAGACATCCCATGGATGTCGAAGAAGACGTTAGAGACATCCTTGGAAACAATGTTGTGTCCGACGATGAAGCTTGATTGACATTGTCCCTGGTACACGTAGCATGGGGTCGTCTAACACATAGACGTCTGCGCGGACATCATGAGAATATCGTAGACGATATGTATGTCTTACTGCATATTTTAGTGCATGTTTTAGTGCTCCCAAAACATTCATATGACATTGCCAATTTGCATTGAAGGTGCCTCATGTGAACCCTCTACGCAATGCACGTCTTTGTAGTTTCCCACATCATCATGCTCCTCCATGCCACTTGTTCTTATAACTTTTGTATTAGACTATTAAGAGCACTCATGAACCTTTCCCTATGGAAATTTATAGTTGGAAATCATCTTCCATGGTGAACACCCTAAACATCATAGTAAAGTTTCATGCTTTAGACATTGCATAAGCTAAATTCTTGTAAATTCAATGCACGTCATCTCAGACAAACATACCTTATGTTGAAGTGCACATGTGCAAAACAATGAAGACTGTCATGCCCCATTGAATGTCTTAGGGAATGTTCGTATTGCCTTATCCTAATCTCATCATCAACATCCTCTTGTCTCATGTGCCTCAATGTAAATACCCGAATATTAATAGGAAGATCACCCTCAACGCCAATAGGTCCTCTGAGACATCATTTACAACATTAAACGTCTACGTGGATGTCTTTTAGGACGTCTTGAAGTTGCTCATGGCATTCCAGAGAAGGCCATCAGAATGGTTGAACTAAGAATTTGCTGACGTGGCAGTGTCTGCTAAGTCAGCATATTGTTTGCCACGTCATCTTTGGACCACGTCATCTACCACGTCATCACTTTTTAACATACCCTGCCCAAAAAATGCTGCCCAACTCTTTTTTTCAAGCGGGCAGCGTTGTTATTTAAAAATGTAATAATGTAAATGAAAATGACCCACGGTCAAAGTGGGTCCCCACTGCTGACGTGTCAAATATTGTTTTTTCAGACAACCATTTGAACATGATGATGTCAGGCACCATCTCAACGTCAAAGTGGATGCAAATAGCAACACCACCATGTTTTTTCACGCAAATTTCCCTTTTTCATCTCCAACATCCACTTCAACTCCTAGTAGACGTAGAGATGTACAAGAAGACATGTCGACACCAAGTTGGACATAAAGTGTCCAGGCCTTAGACAGGAGCATGTCAACGCCCGACACCAAAAAAACCATAATTTCTTCCTGTGAAAATTCAAATCATCTATCATGGCAGATCAAGGTATTCCTACCAACAACGGGAGGACTTCAGGAGGTGAAAAAAAGAAGGGGACTAAAGCGAAGGGGGTCCCTCATGGGCTTCACTATGAGATTTTAGATGACCCGAACATCAAAGCGAAGAGCGGTTGGGAGGAGGAGGAAGGGGAATATTGGACCTTCAAAATATGCAAGAAGTATGTTAAAATGTACCACATTGACAAGTTGTTGCCTCGGGATTGCCACGTGGTACATACACATGGTTTTTGTTGTAAGCCACGTAATTGCAACAATAAGCATTTTGTGCATTGATCGGAGGAGGTGTGGCGGACGCTATTTGGGGACAAGCCAAGGAGTAAGGGATGCATAAATTACAGGGTGGCGTCCATGGTGTATGCAGAACTCATTTTAAACCACAAGGTAGATTGGAGCACTTATCCATCCAAGGTGGATTCTCCACTTTTATTGCAACCCAATCAAAAAGACATTCCCGATCTATACGATTCTCAAGCACATGCAGAACCAAGTGAACCAACGAAGACCCCAAAAGTATTAAAAAATACTACAACGCGTACAACAAAGGTCTCCGAGGTTTTAGGTGATGCAGTACAATTAAGGCCCGCAGAAGTGGCACAACCTTGCACGGAAGTGAGCAATGTCTCCTCGAGAGGTGTCGACGGAGAGGTTTTTGCAACTCCTCCAACATGCTTCACATCCACACCAAATGTGATAACATTGGGTGAACAAAGCATGGCTCCAAGCAAGGAAACTACAACGAATGAATCAACCTTGGGCAGTCTAGACATGGCTGCAAACAAGGAAACACTGGTAGAAGAACGTGGGTCACCTTTTTCGCCAGATGGAGAGGTCAATGAGGACTAACTTGCAAGGACCAATGCTAGAATTTAGGGTTACATAGATAGTAAAGCTGTTGAGAGCTTGGTGGAATATGCAACTCCGATTTCTCAGTTGGCAACAACGCCAAGGCGAAGCCAAACATTGAGTCCAATTCGAATGTTGAGTTTGCATCAAAACATAAGCCCAAGTCGAAGGTTGAGCCCAAGACAAATATTAAGCGCAAGAATTGGAGGGCATCCACATTTGGCAACTTTAAGCTTGGCGCAATTGGAGATTCTTTGTTCCATACCCACCGCCAATCAATTGGAAAAGCTGTTAGAATGTTGTAGTCATTGGCGAGTAGTAGCAGAACAACATCTTCATTCTAATCTCGAAAATGAGGTAGGCAGCTCTAGTCAGCCCGCAAGAAAAGGGGGCTGGGGTACTATTTCGCAAACCGCATATAGATTGAGAACTTCATCTCCAATGGTAGCTGAAATTACTCCTTGGATTAGGGACGTGGCAAAGGAATTTTCCGAAATGGCACTTGAATTGTTGACTTGTGCCTTGGCTTTTTGCAATTTCACCGAGAAAGTGGCACCAATTCTTGAAGGTGGCGTGATGAACTTAAAAAGTTTGATGGCCTTAGAGGAAGACATTCATCGGTTGAAGATGAAGTGTGAGGAATTGGAAATGAAGCTACAACTGTCGTAGAAAAACATGGAGCAAGAACGTTGTAACAAGGTTGTTCAAAGAAAGCGCATCGAAGAATTGGAGCTCGAAGTACAAGAGTTGAAGAGGGGTAGGCCTACCATGGACTCCGTGAACATTCCATTTGTGCAAGAAAGTCAAGAGAGCGATCAACTCTCTCTTCTTTTTGAGAAGGCAAAAGCGATGGAGACGTCCATCATCTTGAATGTGGATGAGGTTGGGAATGACAAGAAATGTGAACAAGCAGTATGGACCATCATTCTTAATGTTTCCCGTACATTGCAAGATGCTTTGATGCAAACGAAAGGCAATGAGGTGGAAGAGCTATAGTTGAAATTAGATGAAGCAATTCAAGAGAAAATCCTTGTTGAGTTGGAGTTGGACCGATTTCAAAGAATCACGGGCATGGAAGAATGCATGCCGAAAAGCGAATTAGAGTCTCAATGGTTGGCATGGGTACAGAAAATCCAAGACAAACCCTCTGTAGTATCTCGAGCAATGAAAGAGCTTATGAAATTGGCAATGAAGTCGGATGAAGAATGCAATGCCGTGGAGAACTCTTTGGCTCAGTTCAAGAAGGTGTATTATGAACATCTAAGGGATCCACCGAAATTACATGTTGGGGGGACATGGATGACATGTTTGAGCAGTTGAACCATGCAAAGAAGGACAATGTTGCACACATTGATTGGGCCTTGAAAGTAGAAGAAAGGTGGGTCCCTTACAACACGCTTTCAGCGCACATCAAGGAGAAAGAGAAGACAGTAGTGTATGCTTGCGATCCAGCCCCAGGAATCTTGAAGAGTCATTGTAGCCTTTGCCAAGGTCCTTTTGGCCCTAAAGGAGCCCTAACCATGGGCCAATGTCGCCACACTTTTCACATGACATGCATCGTGAAAGCATCACTCATTCGTTCGGTTTGTGCCGAGTGTTGTTCTCCTCTAAGCCCTCGGTTCTACGAAATGCTTGGAATCTTGGAAGATATGCCCCCCGGCCATGAATACAACCGATGGACCCTTCCTCTTGATCAAGGGCCATACCAATTCTAGAATTTCTTGCATTGGGGGCGACCTCTCACATGGGATTCAATTGAATGCCGACATGGATTGTATGAGGAGTTTGGAGAGCTAGTGGATCCTTTCATGTGGATGACCGTCAATAGAGAGGTGGAGTTGCAGGCCGGGGATATTGAAGATGGCGAGGCTCGTGAATTGTTTTGTCGCAACATGGGGGGCCATTGGAGTGTGCAACACAATAAGTTTTTTCGCTTTCTCGACAAAGAAGTGAAGAAAGGGCCAAACAACACTTGGGTAGAGGTGGAGCATGCTCAAGAGTTCAATGAGCAATACGGGGCTTATAATCACACTTTGATTGGTAGGGCCCTTTTCTTATCAAAGTTGGAAGAAGCTGCCAAAGCTCGTGCTGTTGTAGAAATAGATGGGGAAACAACTACAGGGCATTCATTTGTGGAGGTAGCTGGGGCATTTGACAAGAGGATAGGTGACATCATAGCTAAATGGAGGGGGTTTCTATTGGCCGATTTTCGACCAATAGGGTTACTCATCGAAGCTGATGACGAACAAGTCAATGTGTTCGTAGATCGAGTGGATGCTACGTTGAGGGCCTTGAAGGTTGAAGAAGTAGATTTGTCTCCAAAGCGAACTTCAAAACGGAAGAGAGAAGATGACGATGACGATGACCACTCTCTGGAAACCAAACGATAGTTTTCAACGGTTGACATGGAGGTTAGATCCAAAGGCGGTGTTGTCTACAGTCCTGGGCCACATACTCGACGAATGAGTGCAATACTTTTGGCTAAGGAGGGGCCATCTCACGATTTAGGAGAGAGTAGTGGTTCTTAAATATAAGAGAGGCTTTCCTTATTTTATTATGTTTAATAGTATAGAAGTATACCAAGTGTGGCTTGAATGTTATAAGGGTTGAGTACTACTAGTAATTCATTGTACTCATGATGAATTTTGATTTGTTTTGAAGTCTAAATATATCCAAATATCAATATATGTGTATATTGTCATACGCGTAGCGTGCGGTAAATACCATTTACAACACCCAAACGTGTAAACTAACTCGAAATATCGTCCCAGGGGATTCTAGTATGTTGTTGCAAGTCTAGGTTATCCGTTCTACCAACTTAAGCTCTCACTTTCCGGAATCCAATCCGGATTCACTCTATTTCCGGATTCCGGATCCGTTACTTCACTCACCAACACTAGTTTTTGGTACCTCTGTTTTACCCTCAAAGGGTCCGCCTTTGATCATATAGAGGGGTAGGGACACACCACTCGTATTTCTCACGCTTTCTTCTCTCTCAAAACCACAAAACACATACTTAGACCAACTACTGTGCTGGATTGACTGGAGACAGTCTCACAACCTTCCGGATGGCCAACCTGGAAAGCAGGTCACACAGATCCATAACAAGCCTTCTCCACTACAACGACAGACCAACAGAAACCGGAACTAAGGTAAGGATTGTAAGTCATTCGCTAAATTGATCCTAGGGTTTGGCTGACCTTCCGGTAAGTGATATGGGGTTTCTTCCATTGGTGGTTGCTTATCTCCACACGGAACCCTCCCTGGTATTCCGGATCTACACCTACACCACTCCTAATCGGATTCCCGTTCCAGGAGTTTAAAGACACATGCTCAAGACCAAATTCACTAGTCTAGACTACGTAACAGACGTTCCTCAACACTCAGACCCAAGTCCCCTCAGATCCGGATTCCTCCTTTCCTCCTCCTCTATTATACTTCATACACTCACAAGAAAACACAAGGAAGCTGGATATACAACAGATCAATCCCTGAGGGTCCACTTGGTGGCTCAGATTAAAATAAGGATGACAAAATACAAACTATAATGCTAGGATGGAATGAGAGGCAACCAACCTGCCTCACATTTAAAACCACAAAACATTCAAAGCCCAAAAGGCCAAAAAGGCACTCGAAAATCCAGGTGACCACTCACAGATTTCCCGAGAAATCTGGGAAAGTGAGATCCTCCAAATCCGGAACCCAGTCCTACACCTGGAAATCTGGATCTGGTTCAAAATCAAAATCCTATCTGCCTAAGAAAGCTCCTAACTACTTTGCCTTCCATGCTTTCTTCTGGTTGCTCCCGCCTTGACTCGCTGGTGTTCGCAGAGATGCCCTTGGAGCTGCCTTCGGGGTTGCCTTGATGGGGGTCATCTGCAATGCCACCTGGGTCTGTATCTTCCAAATTTCCGGGGGAGAGTAGTCGGCTTCTTCCTCGTCGTCGTCCTCCGATCCGGTCCGGTATTCTTCCTCCTCATATTTCTCAATCTGAGTTATCTCCCTCTCATTCTCCTCGCCTAGAGACGTCTCATCCAACACGATGGGCTCGATCTCCTTCCTTGGTTGCTGCTCGTCTACCATATGTTCGAACTCCTCCGGATGAGACCGAGCCGGATTCAACAACCCCCCGATCCGTTCTATGAGTTGGCCACGGGCTTGGGTGTGCGGTCTCAGCAGTGGCTCCTTTTTCGGAAGGTTGAAGACTGGGATGGGTGGAGAAACCATAACCTCGAGAGGCGCCAACTCTCATCTTGTATCCGGCTGTGTGCTAGACTCGGGTGCTGACTTCACGCTTCCCCGGATTGTCTTCTCCAGCTGCTTGGAGAAAGGTTCCGTGGAGTACTAGAGACTCTCCTGCGGAACTTTTGGTTTTGAAGGTAGCGGCATTGAGGCGGTGAGCTTGACAGGTGTCTCTGTGTCGAAATGTATCTCCGGAAAGTTGGAGAAGCCCATTACCCGGTCAGGGTCGATCCACCCAAGCAGTTGCCTCATCTCCTTCAGTGTGAGCTCCATCCTTGAGGAGAAGTCCACGAGTATCCGAATGACCTTGGATCTGGTGAGGTGCCCTTCCTTAGTCAACCTGCTCTGGGTTAGAGCCGCCTTCATCACCATATCGGCCAGCTTGTCTACCAAGTCGGATAAATTCTTCAGCAGCTGGAGGGCTTCCTTCTCCCTTTACTTCGCTTCAGCCATCTCGCCTTGCGCCCAGCTGAGTCTCGCTTGAAGATCCGCTTTCTCCTTCTCCAAGGCTACGATCTGCTTGTCCTTCCGCTCGAGGACTTCCGGATTTGGAAGTTTCTTCAACGCGTCGAGGATGTCTTCTGGTTCCGTCTTTAGCTCCCGGCCTATTCTCCTGAGCAGATCCATCAGGCTCTCGTGGTACTCTTGCACTTGGAGTACCCAGTTGAATTCGGTTTTGAAGAACCCGGATATGCTTCCTTCCTCTTCTTCCAAGATCCTCTGTTGAGACGGAAGCTTTCCCCGTGATGTCGGATCTGTCGACTTCCGGTGCCTCCGCTCCAAGGGTTGCTCGTCTTCTTCCGGATCCTCGTCTTCTTCCACCGGCGGTTGCTTGGCTGTCACTTCTTCCGTCAATCCGTATTGAAGGATCGTTGCTCCAGTGTTGTACTCCACCATCTCCGCATCACTGAGAAGTTTTGCGTGATGGTACAGATGGAAAAGATACGGCCCTATAGGGCTGGTCTTTCCCTTTCCCACGTTGGCGGCAAGCTTGGCGACTACGGATCCAATCACCTTGCCCCAACTAACTGGTCTACCCTCAAATGCACCAAATATGGTGTTGGCTACTGGAACCGAAACCCAGGTAGGCTTCTCCGGATACAGGATGGGAATCAAAAACTCTAGTACATGCCTTTGCCTTGCATCTAGGCAATCACTAATTGCATACCCTTCCTTAGAATGGGCAGCGTTCTTGAACTTCCCGACCGTAAACTTGTCTGTCCAGGACGCTAAACCGGATCCCTTCTTTGGAAATCCGTAAACCCTAGCCCAGACTTCCTCAGTCCAAGTTTGAGGCCTTCCTCTCACCGTCAACTCATACTGGTTGGAAGCACCTACTATCAACTCTTGGATCATCCGGTCGTTCTTTACGGTCCATGGCCGCATGAACAGACCGACACACCCTATCTCACTGAGGTCATCCTCTAGCTGGGATCTATCTCTCAGCCTTTCCGGAATGGTTGGACAAACCATCCGGTCGGTGACCAAAGTCTTCCGGATATCTCCCTCCGCCATCTCAACTATTCAGAAATTTGAAGATACTATCACCTCTCACGCGAGCACTAACTCACCACTCTTTCACTCAACTATGCGCGTACAAAACAGTTGTGGGAAAAGAGGAAGAGGAAATGGCAGTGGCGGGGTTAAGTACCCGTCAAAATACCGACCGTTCGTAAAGCGGACCGTTCACCCGTAACGGGTCCCTATTTCTAGACCGGAAGTCTAGGTACTAGGCTGTTGCTATCCGGGTTTCCGGAATCCGGATCTGTCCTGGGTACCATTACGGATTACCTGGAGCATCCATTCAGTGTTAGTGAGATGTTTAGGCTAAGAGGGTTCTAATCCTTTTTGCCTGTTAAGAATTTTGAAAAAAATTCTATATACTTATACTCCCTTAAATACTAACATGGTTACTTTTAAGATTACGACTCGCGACATATATATATATCTTTGAATGAATCATTTGTTTTTCTTTCTTTTAAATTCATGCTATTATGATTTATGAAGGACACCTTTTTGTGAAGTATGTGTTATTTTCATGCTAATCTAGAAATTTTAAATTATAAGACCCTTTGACAAAACCATAATTTTCTGAAATCTCCTCATTCCATCCATAAATCCATATTATTTTCCACCTCTCTTGAAGCATTGAACGCGATCTACCCCGCCCGACTACCTGTCCGCTCGTCCGCCCGTCCGCACTAAACTAGCTATCCGCCCATCCACCTGTTTGCAATTTCTGTCTACCCGTCTGCCCGTCCGCCGCGAAATCAGGAGATGTCAGATTGCATGTTCTGTGGATTCAAAAATGGTCTCCAACAGTCAGGCTAGTTTGGGAGACTATAACTGTAGGAAAGAAGTCATTTGAGAGCACTCTTGAAAATTGAATGCTAAGATTTCCAAGGGCTAGGAGTTGCAATTTTTGTGTCCCTTGCTTGGTAATGTATAGTTCAGTGGACGGGAGGGCCTTGATTTTCAAGGCTTTGTGCACTCATTTTTTATTATATTTGGACATTATTCATCCGGTTTTCACATTTTGAATTTTATTCCAATATACAGAATTAAAATTTGTGCCTTGCCACTATGAGCAAGGATTGGTCTGGTTGGTATGGTACCCCATCAACCGGTAAGGTAAAGTGCAAGGCTTGCAACTCGGTGTTTGCCAAGAAGATAAGCCGTATGTTGAGCCATTCAGGATATGAAGGCCCATCAGGTGTTCGTGATACGGGAGTAAGTCCTTGTTCGCAATTGATGCCGGATGTTCGAATCCTATTTCTTCGATCTAATGGGGCATTCCCGTAGAGACCAATCATTGACAATGTAGATGTTGGTAGCATGCGTATGGTCGGGAGCGATTTTTCAAATGAGAGGGATATGACGCGTTCTACTCAAGAGAACTCATGTGCAACACCGGAAGAATTTGTTGGTGTAGGATCTGAAGTAAACCGAACTACAAAAACATCCAGTGATCGTGACACTCCAAGGGCATCAAGTAGTAGACCTCAAAGACAGAGTAGTCTAATGGATGGCTTTGATTCCGCAGCAAAATGCAATTTGAATGCAGTGTGGGCCAATTTCTTCTATGCGACAAACATACCATTTGTCGTAGCTCGAAATCCGGCATTTAAAGAAGCAGTGAAAAAAACAGCCGAGTACCGTGGGCCCTACACTCCACCATCGTATCATGATTTACACTACAAATTGCTTGACCAAGCGAAGACCAACATCAAGACAAAGCTTCATAGTCGGACCGAAGATAGCATTCAAAAGTTTGGAGCAACATTGTCTATTGATGGATGGAGCTCGGTTACCAATCGACCATTGATAAATGCCATGCTTGTATCTTTTGCGGGTGAGCAATTTCTGGATTCGGTGGATACAAGTGGAATCGAAAAGAATGCTCCTTTTTTGGCCTTTGTCTTGGAAAATTTTATAGAACAAGTAGGCCCCACAAATGTTGTGCAAGTGACTGCAAACAACGCTCTTGTAAATCCGGCAGCATGGAATATGGTGTCGAGTAAATATCTGCACATTTTCTTTCAAGGTTGTGTGGTGCACGCCTTGAATTTGTTGCTTCAAGATTGGAGGAAGCAAGAATGGTTGAAGGACCTAGTGGAAAAGGCCCATACCGTTGTGAAGTTCTTCAGATTGCAGCATATGCCGTTAGCTATATTTCAAAAGCACGAAACAAATAATAGCTTATTGATGTCGGTGAAAACAAGATTTGCCTCAAATTTCTTTATGATTTCTTGTTTGTTGAAGGTCAAGGCTAGATTGCAACAAAGTGTAGTAGATCCACAATGGGTAGAATATGTGCTCAAGTTACGGGACACGAAGAAGGCAAAATCGCGTACAGAGTCTCAGGAGGTGAAGAAGACAATTTTAGACAAGCATTTTTGGGCCCATGCTACTAATTTTCGAGAATTGATGGCTCCTGTGGTGTTTGGTCTACATAATTTGGATGTGAAGACACCATGTATGGGCAAGGTGTTGCACATGATGAGGAATTTAGAGAAGCATGTCTTCTCTTTATGACAAGAGCCCTTTGGTTTGTCCTTGGACTTAGCCATTCCTATCGAAAAGTCCTTTGGTAAGCGACAGGAAATGGTAGAGACCGATCTACATTATGCAGGAGCTCTTTTGAACCCTTATCTTCTTCACGATAAAGAACTAGCTGACGATCAAGATGCAACAGATGCATGCAAGCACGTTATCAGGAAAATATGTCAACCGGGAACTTATCCTAACGTAGTGAAGGAGTTTGTAGCATTTCGACACCGAGATCCTCCATTCCACGACATGTTAGATTTGGCCGAGCAGAAATTGTCGACACATGCTTGGTGAGATTTTGAGGGTGCATGTGGCAAGCTCATTGCTCCAATTGCAAAGAGGATTTTGGCCCAACCGGTGTCATCATCTTCATGTGAACGAAATTGGAGTAGCTACTCTTTTGTTCATAACAAATCCCGAAACAAGTTGAAGCCACAGAGAGCAACCGATTTGGTGTATGTATACACCAATTCCAAAATCATAGCCGCATCAAAGGAGAAGGATGAAAAGAAGTGGTACCATGACAACATGGAGTCCAAAGATTCGGAAGGGCCTATCTCAGAAGACGAAGATGATGAATCTGTATCTGATGATAGAGATGCTGTGAATTATGATATGCACAATTTTGACGACAAAATATTTAAGACTCCTAATCAAAACAATGAAGACTTCGGAGTCGCGGATGGAGACATGTATGAGTTTTGATCAGATGAGGATGATTGCGGGCTTGATGATGATGTACCTTCGATAGCTAGATTTGTGGATGGAACCGGATTGATGAATAGCAAAAATCTTCTACTAAACGTGGAGGATACGTATGTAGAGATAAGGGCGACCAATAGAACAACGGTTGCGAATGATAGGAGTCTTGAAAAAGATGAAGTGATTCCCATATCTGATGCTCCATCCCCGATAATAGCGGTAGAAAAAAATCACCAACATGAAGACAAAGGAGGATGTGAGGTGAACGTTCAGATGAACGTGTGCAATGCAATTGGTGCATCAATAGTGGTATCGGCAAGCAAGAAATGTGGGGAAGCAAATATTGAAAATGCCAAACCACACGAAGTACAAGACAATGTTGAAGCACGTTCGATGGAGTCAAGCAACCCAATTTTTGTCAACAATGGTGTTGGCAAAATGCACCTCATGGAAGATTCTCCCGAACCACCACGTAGCACTCCTCCATGTGCACTATTTAAAACCGGTGCCACGACATTGGATGGTTCAAGGAAATCACGGCTTGGAAAAAGACATTTGTCTCCTACGAAAGAGATGGGTTCCGGAGGCAATCCAAGTCGAACCATTTTATCATGTACCGATGATGATGATAAGGATGAGACATTGGCTTCAATGTTTATTCAACATCGGGGCCATCCACCACGCCATTCCTTGAAATCATTAGGCCAAACATCGCAGTCTTTGAATGCAATGCAGTTAATTATTCAGGGAGCGCCAAAAGTAGAGATATCAAAGGATGAAGACTCCATCAAAGCTCGTAAAAAAAGAATAATGCAACCCTTTGCTAACTCTCCAAGCAAGAGACCAAATGTGGGTAGAACCCCACTTGATACCTATCAAGTTTCTTCAAAGAAGAAAATGAAAACAATCCCTAGCCTTAAGGAAGGCATTAGTAAGGCTATATTAAGAGCCAAAATGGAGAAGAAGACCGGTAGATCAATGAGATCATTGACATCTACACAAGTACAAGGAGTGAAAATTGTACAATCTTCATCAAACGACATGGAAGAGACATCTAGCGATGAAGACGACCGATGAAGAACTAGATGTGACAGTAGCGGGGCTGAGGTGAAAGGAGATAGTGATTACAAGCCTTAGAGATTCAAGGGATGTAGGCTTAGGTGTTTAGGTGCTTATGATACATCGAGCATGTAATGTCAATTGATTGTTTGAAGCTTTCATTGCAATTGGAGACTTGGAGTTTCCTTATTGATGTTGAAAATATGATTACTTTTTTTTTAATTGCAAAACCAAGAAGAAGTCTTTCCAAAATTGATTGTGTTCTTCTTTCTTTGTATGAAGTATGATACATTGCAGGATACATATATAATGCAACAATTTGGACTTCATGATTGTCATAGAATCATAGATTTGGTAGTTTTCAAGGGGAAGAGAATGTTGAATTTTTTTTTTAATCCTTTCCTTTGATAATTCATAATTGCAATTATAGTGTACAATCTCTTTGGTTGAGTACACTACAAAGGATAGTCCATAATTCCATATGTTATTGTAAAAAGCATTCAAAGAATCAAGGTTTACTTAAAGCTTTGTATTAAAAAACTAGCGACCGCCTGTCCGCCCGACCGCATTTACCCAGGGTAAATTTGCGGACGGCGTTTTTTACCCACCGGAGACACAACGTCCACGGAGTCCAAACGGCCGGACGGCCGAATGTCCGATTTTTGGACGTGATTTTGCCTGGGACACTCACTTTCGTCAACCTTAGGATCGCTTCCAATATTTAAGTAGTCCTAATATATGAAACGTGATCTCTTCTTTCCGCTCAAACAACCGAGGAGGTGTTATTGACAACATTATGACTATGAAGAAAGAGTCAAAGTTCGAATTCATACACAATAGCGTCTTTCTAGGACAAGGCAAGGACAAAGTCTATATTTTCAAGATGCTCACTAAAGGACCCAGAAGTGGAGTGGACCTTATAAGGCGGATGCAACTAAGAGGGGATTTGTAGAATGCTTGGATAATGTTCGACCACGTCAAGCACGTAAACGAGTGGACCACAATGGCTTGCCATGTGTATGATCCTGAGTACAAGAAGGTCATGACCATTTCAATATGCGATATGCAATCTGAAGATACACAAATTCAAGTGCAATTTTGGAGATGCCTAAACGCCGTCATGGCACGACATGGAGTGGTTAACCCAAACTTTAAAGGATTCATGGTAGATAGTGCTATGGCTAATTGGAATGCAGTCCGAATTGTTTATGGTAGTGGTTTTGCTGATGAGAAAATGGAGAATTGCAAAAGGACATGTTTGTTGCATTGGAGTACTTCTTTTCAAAAGCACACGCAGAAGCACATCAAGGAAAGATTCCAACAACAACATATCACTCTATGTAAACAATACAAAGATTCAAGGACTATGGAGCAGGCAGAGATGCGTTACCTCGCAATACGGGTCTTAGTGGCTATCATCTGGAGCTGCCAATGAAGAAGCCCTTCATCACTTAGACCACTGGCTTGCATTCTGGCATTTCCGGTATCGGCAGTGGGGAGGTTTTATGGACATGGTGAGTTAAAATATAATTTTTATTCACATGAGTGTTGTAATTTTGATATGGTGTATTTTTTTGTAGACAGTTGTGCATACTTGGTTCGGTGCATTTATGTGTCATTTTTGTCTGATATATTTGTGAATACAGATGGCTTAATCTACTTTCTTATAATTTTGAGTATTTTTGAGTAAGGTACCAAAAAGAGGGGGACCTGCAACTACTACTTAGACATCAGTTGGATCCAACTAATGCAATTGCGGTGTTAGCTGGTCCTCTTTTTTTTTATACTTCAAATCAAAAATACAAATATTTTGGGCCGAAGTGAGGAATGTGAGTCCATTTTGACAACAAATTCGATAATTTCACTAGCGTTCAATTTTAGAGTACTCTCAAAATATTATATAAAATAGTCTATCAATGTCTTGACCCTTATGTACAATATACGTATAGTGGACCTAGGAGTCTTGAAATTTGAAAGTATATGAGGTTTCAAATTTGAAGTATTCATGTTTTCTAAACTTTTGTGGAATTGTAGAAATTGAATTTGGAAGAGATGGCGGACCTACCATTCTACAATTTATTTGAAACAATTCATAACAAGTGGCTTCAAATGTCTGGAAACCGAGGAAACAACTTATTTGACACTACTTGTGACGACAGTATTCGTGCTTGGATGCAAATGACAAACTACCATGCATTCCTTAGAGGCCATGCATCTGGATCTGGTCCATTAAAAGGCGAGTTGAAGTTGAGAGCTGCAAGACGAAGTGGAGATCCAAAAAAAATAGCAGAAGCGCTAAACACGTTACCTGGAGCCGAGGGTGTGGGAACTCGCATATCGCATTTGGAAGGAGAAGAGATCTTTGGGAATACAAAGAGGAAGTTGGACATACCCATTGGCAATGAAGGAGACTCATATAGACCAGACAAAGTCAATTTTTCGCAACCTTGTGTTCAAACAAGGTCTACTACAACATCTATGGATTCTTTGGATGGCAACAATAAACACCCTCAAGCAACCACTTCTCCACATGTTACAATTGCCTATGAAAGTGATTGTGACACGTCACAATGGCACATTGCAAGGATTAGCCACAAATCAAACGCAAAATGTCAAGCTCAACAGCGAGGGTCAAACATGAAGTGCACGGCTAAAATTGCAAAGGGCAAAAAAGGAACCCCAGCTCCTATCTACCGCGGTCGAAAAGAAGATTATGGGACTAAACGGGAAGTGGTGGTGGACTTCTGGTTCTGTTGGGACGACATTGAACGATGTGTGAAAGGTACAAAACATAAGTGAGTCATTGATTGGCCTCAGGTTTCGGAGGTTTGGCCAGTTCTAAGTGGGACCATCCTGAATCGCAAAGAGACTTTGTTGTTGCAACATGCTGGATTCTGCCTACAAGAACACCCTACATTGTCGCCACGTCAACTATTCAACATGTCTAAGATTTTCAAGACCATTTTATTTGATCAACCAACACCACCAAATCCGGATGCATATCCAAGAGTTAGGAACAATCAAACTATACGGCAAATTGCAACTGCTCCAACTACAGAACAACGTAACAAATGGGAGAGCGCGGACAATATTAGAGGACAAATTCTGGGAGTGACCCTGCTCCCCTTTTTGGGACTAGGTGCAATAGTCTCGCTTGAGACAGGGGCAGACCAAAACCGAAACATCTATCGAGTTACAGTGGGTATGTTTCCAACGTGTACATGTCTAGACTTTATGAATATGGTTGTATCTACTATTGGAGGTCGGCAACAATATGTGAATTGCAAACACTTGTGCTATCTATACAGATACTTTTGCAAGATGGATATCCATGATGATAAATTCATCCATGCACCTAGTTATAGCTTCAATGAATTGAAGTTGCTTCTAGTTCGAGTAGGAATTATCATAGTTTTAGAGTAGGCATGAAGTCATTTACCCGTATACCTCACTCATATTGTATTCATTCTCATATATTACAATTGAAATGACTTAGAGCTTATGAAATTGAAAATATTAAAGCATTCATGAAATAGAAAAGCATAGTTCATTGGTAAAGAATTTGGCAATTAGTTTGTATAGATGATTAAAGTCTAACCCCCTACACCCTCTTTCAGTACGACATATATGAATTTGGAGATGGGTTATCTTTCCATATTTTCCAAGTATTTTTCCATTTTTAAAAATTCTTCGAACTCTTTTTAATTTCAAGGTGTTCCCCTTCATTTTCCAATTTTTTTTCTTACCCTATTTTTTACCTAAACCCTATTTTTTTCCTAAACCTTTTATTTTTCTACTTTACCTATTTTTTTTTCTTTCCCCATTTTGTCTATTTTCACTTTTTGCAAAATTCCTATTTTTTTGGTGATTCTTTCTAGTACATTATTGTCATCTTTGAAGCCCTATTTTAAAATTGAAAATTACAACATGTCAAACACCTGAAGATTAAGTGAAATGTCACCCACAAATACACAAAGGCTTGTGGTCATCATGTCACCCTAACCTTCAAGTTATCAACTCACCTTCCACATGTCTTCTTATAATACTTTGTGTTCAAAACTATAATTGTTATGGGATATTGAGCAATCATGGTTCTTTGTATTCAATTTAGCTAGTCAAAATAATACCATACTGTTTTGCAAAAGTAACATAGGCCTACTAGATTTGAAGCATTTGACATGTTTATACTATTGTGGATAAACAAAATGCTGAAACTTTGCACAAAGGTTTGACAGCCTAACCACATAGCAAAAAAAAATTCAATACATAAAAGGGTAAATTTTAACACAATCCAAATCAAAGTGCTCAAACTTTGCACCAAAGTTTGAAGGTATTATCCTACAGTTTATAACAATTTGAAGATATAGAAAAAAAATTTGCACAAATCCACGGTTATAGGGGACACGGTCATAGATCACAAAATTTACTACAAAAAATAGATTTCCTTCAAATTTTGGATTTTTCTTAAAACAATTTTTTTTTCCTAAACAATTTTGAAAATAATGTTTTGAAGGCTCTATGCTCACAAGCTCCATGCTCGCAGCTCACAAGCTCACCACTCCAAGCTTGCATGCTAGCATCATTGAGAACTTCACTATTTAATTTTTGCATTTTTCAAATAGTCCTTTTAATCATAAACTATTTTCTCTTTCATTTTGTAGGCAAAACATAAAGGGTGGAGGTTGAAGTACAAACTCCCCTTTTTATTTCTCCAAGACTCTTTATCATGAATTTATGATCGATATATTTGTCCCTCTACTTTTAAAAATAAAAATTAAAGGGTGGAAATGTGAGTAACAACTTTCCTTTTAAATCTTTGCAATTTTCACAAAGTCCTCATCATGAATTATTTGTTACATTGAATTTAAAAGTGAAAAGTAAAGGGTAAAGATTTAAATAAGAACTCCCCTATTTGTTTTTCACAATTCTTCTAGAGTCCTTATAATCATAAAGTGTTTCATTTTGAGTATATAAATAAAAAATAAAGGGAGGAGATTTAAGTACAAACTTTCCTACTTATTTTTGGAAATTCTCAAAGTGTCACCCTAATTACAAATCATTTCTATTTTGATTTTTAAAATTTAAAATTTAGGGTGAAAATTTAAGTAAAAACTTACCCATTTGTGTTTTGCAATTCTCAAAGAACCATCCTATTCATGAATCAATTGTCAAGTTGATCTAAAAATTAAATAAAATGGTAGAGAATTAAGTAAGACCTTTTATTATTTGCAATTCCTACAAAGTCTTCCTAATTATGAGTAAATTTCTTCATTGATTTTTAAAAAAAAAATAGTTGTGATATGAGAAAAAATTCTCTTTCTCATTTTGAACTATTCTTTAAGAGCCCTTACAATCATGAATCATTTATTATCTTGATAATAAAAATAGAAAACAAAGGGTGGACATTTAAGTAAGAACACCTTCATTTCTATTTTGCAAGTCATCTTGAAGACTATTAATTATGAATGATTTGTGACTTTGACTTTATAATTTAAAAAAATAGGTATAAATTTTGAGTGAAATCTCTTCCTTTTCTTTTGGGAATCTTCAAAAAATCATCGTTGTAGTGACGTGAAACTTTTATTTTTTTGGTTTACCTAGTAAAACTAACTGGAAACCCAGAAGTAGATATCCGGATCTAGTTAAGGAACCATTGGGAGCTAAAATAGAGAAGGAAAATGAGATAGTGGAGGGATTTACTCGAATCCGGTCCCAGTAGAAGAACAGATGAGAACGGATGTCTAACCGGATGGGGGATGGATCGGATATCGTGGAGGAATCGGATCCAAAATAGGCCATGATGAGGTGACAAGGGTCCAACGACTATATAAGGGCTGGCCTACCTAGTTGAACCTCTTTTGCATTTTTCGCCTATCTTAGCGCTTTTCACGCTCTAAGCTCCCTCCTCTCGTCTGAGACTCAGCTTTCCCTGTTGGGTCTGTGTGAGAGTGTCTTTCTCGAGAGTTGTGTTGATTTTGTTTTGATTTCTGGTTGAGATCGGAGAGAGAAAGTAAGGAACGGGTTGTGTGGCTAGGAGAGAGTAAGGTAGAATTAGAAAAGGCTTCTGAGCGCGCATTCGTGTCTATGCTACAGCTTAGGAGAAGTAGAGGCGGATAGGCTAGTACATCCTCGGTGGAGGTGAAGCTTCGGAAAGTGATTCTGGTTATTTCCTCTACCGAGCCAGCCAAGTCCCAACTCATGGAGGATTTGACTTCCATGGGTTGCTTGGGGGTTGCAGAGAAACCCTAAGGCTTCAGGGAGGAAGTTATGGTGAAGGAACTCTTGGGAAAGTTGTCCAATGAGTTTGACAACACCATGAGAGCAATTCCGCATCTCTGGACAAAAGATGTCTGGAAAATGGTGTATAGTTTCCGGGTAGGAGGATTGGGAATGGCGAACCGGAAAGACGAGTTTGTCTAGGGGAAGTTCTAGGGTGCTATCAACCCGAAGGATGGATATGCCGTAGAGGACTGCATCGACGATCGGCACTGCCGACTTCTGCAATTCCTCATTCCAATCCTGCATCCGGAAAAGCCAACAAGGGTGACAATCTCCCTCGCGAATACAATTTTCAACGCCCTGAGGGGAGACTGGAGAGTCCACTAGGCCTAGATCATTTCTGATCTAGTCACCCAACTTGTAGGTAGGGTTGGGAAGAGTAGGGCCACTCCCTTATGTCCCTACCTCATCCATCTCTACCATTCCCATCAACTCCTGAGCGCAAGAGAGGAGAAGGTATGGAGGGCTCAAGAAGTCCTCTTGAGGTATGGAGAATCGGAAACGGATGACGAAGTCGAATCCGGTTCCGAACTTGAAGAGAACAGCGAGTCAGAAGAAGAGGAGGAGCTGTCGATGTCGCTGATCAAGCGACAAAAGACGACCTCACCTCACAAGAGAGGGACGCCATCCAATCATGATACCTCGGTCCTAGACGAGAGACCGGAGGTTGAGAAGACCGTGTTAGAGGAATCAGATCCCGATCCTCTCGTCAAGATCCTGTGCGAAGTGAGAGCGGATTGGAAACTGAAGAGAAGAATCCTGCTCGCGATCAAAAAGTTGGTGGAAGCATCGCCAGATAGAGAGCTACCGGAGAAGGTGGCGAGCTACATCTCCGATCCAGTCAAGACCTAGAAACAGGAGACGGAGATCCAGAGACTGTAGAAGGAGGTGGATCGAGTGAAGGTGGAACTCCTTGTACTGAAGGAGAACTTTGCAGCCACTCGATCGATGGCAGATGAGGCTCAGAAAATGGTAGAGTAGGTGAAGGCCACATTTGGGGAGACCAGAATGGCCGCCAAGGCTAAGCTATTTGATGAGAAGGTTCACGATGAGAAGAAGCCATCCAGGTCTTGGATGGTCTAGATTCTCATAGACTTCGCCGAGCAAGTTGAAGCGGCAATGAAGGAGGCGTGGAAGGCGGCGGACCAGATGGAAGAGAGTACTCAGATACTATCAGGAGACACTTGCTCTCGAGGTATTCGACTCTCGGATATATCTCTTCCGGATTCGTTTCTGGATGCAACGGCAGGGGAGGGGAAGGATGCCACTCCCAAGTCCAAGAGATTGGAAGCGAAGGCAAATCTGGCCGGTACGCCCGGAACCGCCATTGACTGGGACTCAACCCCTGGATCCCTAGAGGACAACCTGGTTCCTAACCCTCAAGAGGGGGAATGGAATCGGAACTTGAACGAGATCTTCGAGCAAATGGAGTCGGGAGCAGATAATGCCACCATTGGATCTCGGGTGGGCACTTAGTGTGTAAATAATAGGAATGTTAGGAACGGATTCAGATCTTGTTCCGATCCGGTTAGTAGTAGGTAGGAACAGAAAAATCTGGCCTAAGTCACGGCGGAACTTTTGCGGGCTTTCCCACCTGTTTGTACTTTTAGGTTGTATTTAAGTCAGTCCCTGCAAAGGGTACTGGGGTGTTTTTCTTTTTGCAACATTCTTGTACCTTTGTATGTACTCTTGTGTTGTGTGTATCTCCCAAGCTTGGCAGAGTTGCATGGCGTGGAGTTAGGAAGGTGTAGGACTGATTTGTGAATTGATTTCTCCCCTTGGTTTGTAAGTTTCCAATCCTTAGTGTATGAGAGTGGGTTGTGGAAGTGTTGGGAGTGGACTTTAGTGCCTTAGCAGATCTAGAGTTTTGAGTTCCAGGTGAGAAAGCCGTTGTTAGGCTAGGCAGATAGGGAAGGTATCCTTAGTCGCGCTAGAACTCCTGGGTAGGAAATCCAGTTGAGTGTCCGATCTTTTGAGAGGTCTCACCACCTTAGTTGGTAAACAGAATAGCTCTGGTAAGTGCTGGAACGGACGAGTATACTTGTAACCACTAAGCTTTGCATGAATAGGAACTGGCATCAAGGTCGTTGTAGTAAGAAAGGATCGTACTTGGAGTCTCTATGTGACTTGCAAACCGGATTGCTATCCGGGTTGTTGTGAGAGATCAAACCGGATCCGAGTTAGTTTAGGAGAGGAAAAGATAGGACAGTGGACTTTCAACCACTATAATCCATGGAAGGAGTGGTGGGCCTACCACTCACAAAACCAAGTGGCGACCCCTCTGATGGTCCAACAGAGGCAAAACTAAACCGAAATAGGAGTGAGGAGACATACGGACAATTCCAAACAGATCGGTCCAGAGGAGTAGGAGGACCGGAAGTAGTGCGGTCCTGAGATTGGGTTAAATTGGACCAACCGGCGATTTAGGGAACCGGAGGAGAATGAATCCAGTCTAATAACTATCTGGTGGTTGGTTGTTTCCGGTTTTAGATCTAGGACTAGAAGGAAGTTTTAGAGGTTAGAAAGGCTTACTTGCTTAATAAAGTAAATACTTCACAGAATCTCATGGGTTTGATCTTTAGAGTCACTTAGTTATGCTCTAGAGCGATTTTTGTGAGTATAACAGGGAATTTACTTGTTCTATGCTCCGACAATCGTATCTATGTATTATTTGTCATATTGATCTAAAAATAAAAATGAAGGGTGGTGAATTAAGAAGAATTCATTCTTGTTAATTTTTGTTCTTGCAATTTTGAAAGTTAGAGTCCTCTCAATTTTGAATAATATGTCATATTGATTTTTTTTTAAAAGAAATAAATGGTGGAAATTTAAGTAACGAACTTTCCTATTCATTTTTCACAATTCTCAAATAATAATTCTAAGTCTTAGTCACATATTCTTTGTCACTGTGATTTTAAAATAAAATATTGGGTAGAGATTGAATTATTGAAGTAAGAACATGTTCAATTATATTTTGCAATTCACAAAAAATCATCCCTCTCATGTATTATTTGTCACATTGATTTTAAAATGAAAGATAAAGGATGAATATTTAAATAAAAACCTTCCTATTTATTTCTTGAAATTTTTTAAGCTTCTTCTAATCATGAATAATTTTCCAATTTGATTTTATAAATACAAAGTAAATGATGATGATTTAAGAAAGAACTTTTAATTTTAATTTTTGCAATTTTCAATTACTTGTGAAGTCAATTTTGAAAATAAAAATGAAGTGGAGGGATTGAAGTAAGAATGTACTAATTTACTTTTTGTAATATTCAAAGAATCATGTTACTCATGTATTATTTGTCACATTGATCTCATGATAAAAAGAAAGGTTGGAGATTTAAATAAGTCTAGACATTTTGATTTCTTTTTCACAATTATCCAAAATTCTTCCTAATCATGAATTATTTGTCACTTTGATTCTATAAATAATAAATAATAAACAATGGATGAAAGTTTTAAGTGCTAGATCTCCTCCATTTATTTTTTGAAATCTTTCAAGAATCATCATAGTCATACATCAATGGTCACATTGATTTTAAAATAAAAATAAAGGGTGAAAAATTAATTTAAAATTTTTTTATGTAATTTTTGAAATTTTTAAAGAGTCTTTTTCATTTTCATAATTTTAATGTTAATTTTAAAAACAAAGAATAAAAGTTGGAGATTTCAATCAAACTTCCCTATTTGTTGTTTGCAATTTTCAATTAAGAATCCTATTCATATATTATTTCCCACTTTGATCTAAAAATAAAATTTACATGGGAGGGATTGAAGTAAGATTGTATATCTAATTTATATTTTGCAATTCACAAATAATCAACTTTCTCATGTATTATTTGTCACATGATTTAAAAATTAAAAAATATAGGGTAGATATTTAAATAAGAACTTTCCTATTTATTTATTTCAATTTTTCTAGATTCCTTCTAATCATGAATTATTTTAAAATTTTGATTTTATAAATAAAAACTAACAAGTAGAGATTTAATTTAGAGCTTCCTCAATTATTTTTTGTAATTCTCAATGACTCATTCTATTTAAGTAATATTTGTCACATTGAATTAAAAATTAAAAATAAATGATGGAGAATCAAGTAAAAATTCAAACTCTTTATTATTGCAATTCTCCAAAAGTCTTCCTAATTATGATTTATTTTCCATGTTGATTTTATCAATAAAAATTAAAGATTTAAATAAAGACTTCACCTTCTATATTTTTCAATCCTCAAAACTTCTTTGTAATCATGTATTATTTTTTACTTTCATATTTAAAGAAATAAAAGACAAAAATTTAATAGGTACTAGCTTTCTTTTATATTATTTGCAATTTGCAAAGATTCATTCAAAATTAATCAAGTTCATACCTGATTTTTGCAATTTTTGCCTTTTCAAAAGAGATGGAATTTGAAGAAGATCAAATATGAAACAATTGGATCTGAAAGAGATTGGATTTTTTTCTTCGTACAATTGTCCCTTCATCCACCTACAATTGTCCACTTCCAAGGCACCCCTTTACAAAATTGTGATTTTCCCACCTAAAGTCGCCTTTTTCCTACCCAAAGTTGCCCTCTTTCCATCTAAAGTCGCCTCTTCTCTCCCGCAATCGCCCTTTAAAGACCTACATGCGCCCTAGGTACCCGTAGTTGCCCTCTTCTCACCCGAAGTTGCCCTTTAAAGACCTACATGCGCCCCAAGTACCCACATGCGTCCTTTCCTCTCTTACATGTGCGCCCCTACCTGCAGTCACCCTTTTTCCACCCGCATGCGTCCCTACCCGCATTCGCCCTTTTTTCACCCATAGTCGCCTCCACCCGCAATCGCCTTTTTTCCACCCACATGCACCCTTGTTGACGTGGACCTAACTTTCTACATCATTCTTCAAAGGTAGCCACGTAGGACGAATTTTTTTACCAAGGGGTGAAAAATTTCAAAACCCTAATTCCTTATTCGTCAAATTTGTCTCATATATGCGACACTCGTCTTATACGACATGCGACACCAAACGAACAATTGGACACCCAAACCCCAAAACACATTAGACAGAACAACCCTGTTCTTGGAATGGTAGTACATGTCATTTTTGAGATGCGACTTATGGATGTAGTAACTGCTTATTTATATGGATCACTTAATATTCATATTTATATGAAAGTTCCGCTTGGTCTTGAAACCACAAATCCAACTACACCAATTCCAAGTAAACATTGCGGTGTTAAATTACAACGGGCATTATATGACCTTAAGCAATCTAGACACATGTGATATCAACAACTACGAGATTTTTTTATCTAACATCACTTTATAAATGATCCATTACTTCCATGTCTTTTTATCAAACAAGATACACATGGATTTGTTATCATTGCAGTATATGTTGATGATTTGAATCTTGTAGGCATTACATCTGCTTGTATTGCAACTACTCAGTTTCTTACTCATGAGTTTGAGATGAAATTACTTGGCAAAACTACCTTTTGCATTGATCTACAAGTTCTTCACTTGAAAGATGGTAGTATTTTTCTTTCACAAATGACATATATTACCCGAATCTTAAAAAGATTCAACATAATAGATGCATATCCAGTTTCTACACCTATAGTTGGTCGTAGCAACAAAGGTAATAATCCTTATCGCCCTGGCGAGGAGGAGAAGGAGGAACCATTGAGTGAACAATATCTGTACCTCACTCCAGTCGAAGCACTTTTATCTTTGATTACATCTACAAGGCCTGACATTGCATTTGCAGTTAGTATCCTTACAAGGCATGGTGCTCGTCCCACACTACGACATTGGAATGGCATTAAACACCTTTTTCATTATTTGAAAGGAACTGAAGATTTGGGATTACATTATACTCGATCAATAGATCCCACATTGATCAGATATGTTGATGTTGGCTATAGATCTGACCTTACAACATCTAAGTCTCAAACATGCTATGTTTTCTTACAACATGGACCTACAATATCTTTAAAATCGGTAAAACAAACAATAACTACAACATCATTCAATCATGCAAAAATTATTGCTTTGCATGAAGCATCTCGGGAATGTATCTAGTTAAATTTATTTAGACAAACTATGGATAGTCATATGATGATTCTCCAACTACCTTATATGAAGACAACAATGCTTGTATTGTACAAATGTAAGTGGATTTTATCAAAGGAGACCGAACTAAACATATTGATCCAAAATATTTCAATTTTACCCATGACTTAATTACAAAATGAGCACTTGAAATCAAGAAAATTATATTAGCAGATAATCTCGCTGATCTTTTTACCAAGGCTCTTCCTTTCTCTATCCATTGTCGACTTGTTCATGGCATTGGTATATAGTAGCTCAATATTTTGGAGCAAGAGATTTAATAGATTTTTATTATGCAAATTGTAAAAGCCTTTTGATATCTTTCCATGGATTTTTTCCCATTGGGTTTTACCATGAAAACAAATTGATAAAGGTGTTGTACTCTTTTTTTTTCATCTGTGGTTTTGTCTTTAACTATAAACAAGGTTTTTCCAGATAAGGTTTTAATGAGGCAACAACTGTAATCTTACCAAATTACAAAATTTATCACATTGGATACTACATAGAAAAAGATCATGGTAAGAACCACGGTTTAATAATCAATACAGAAGCCTGTTAATGATCTTAGAGTGCACTACATCTTATCACAGATCAAGGGTAGGATAACGAGTCAACTGTATATTCCTACCTCACTAGCATGCCAAGCCACAGGTTACTCGAACTAGTCAACGAGGCCGACAAGTTTCAAACCCCGGACTAGTCAGTTAACCACCAACATACCAACCAATCAACCAAGTCTACGACTTGGCAACTGAATTCGACATTTGGTCGATTTTATCACTTTCTTGAACCAGTTCAATTTGATTTTCATATTTTATTATATTCTTACTATGTCAAGCAAGGAGGAGTGTTAAGAAATAATATTATCTTAAGGCGCTCTCCTAGTCATCTTAGTCAACTAGGATTAGAGATGATAATCCCATAGACCAATAGGAGAAGAAAACTATCCATCTTCTCTCTCCCTTTGTATATATTCTCAAGTTTCTTTAAATCAACTAAGTTTTTCTTTCTTACATGTTTGGTATTGCTACAAGTTTGTTGTCTTATTTTGTTTCTATCTCAACAACCTTCAAGCCTTTCATCTTGTTTTTTGTTCCACTCGTTGAAGTTTTTTGTTCCTCTCCTTTAGTGGTGGATTCTTATATCACCTTAGTGAAACTTCATATTGGTGCGGCCGCCGAGACTCCTTCTTTGCGATTGCCTGTTGAAGTAGCCTTTGCTTTCTTTGTTGCCATCATTTTCTTGGGTTCGTCGATGAAGTCACCTTGATCTGAGTTGACCTAAATCCAAATGTCGATGTTGTGGTTCTTGCATGTTCATGTGATGTCCAACCAAGTTAGGGTTGCGGGACCCAACTCTTTGTGTTCATACTTCTTGATCTGATTGAGGTTCTAGTTTAGTGATATTGGTCTTGATTGTACTCTTTAGTGGATTCTTGATCAACCACGTCACTCGGGATTCCAAGCAAAAGAGTGCTGAAATTTCTATGTGACCTCTTCACATTGTCCCTTACAAATCCATGCTCATTTTGTTCAATCCAAATCTACAAGCCATTCTAACCTCACAACCCTAATCATTTTCCTCCTATTCTCCCTACAAGAAGGTGAAACCTATTCGTAAAATTTGCTAACATTGCTTCTCACCTAACCTCCATAATCCTCCCAAGCACTAACTATTCTATTTCATAGAAAACTTTCAAGATCCACACCACACCTCAAAATGGAAGAGACAAGAGAGAAAATAAGAAAAAAAAGAGCTTCTAAACCTAATCTTCCACCCTAAGAGCCATTAATTGAATAAATATTAAAATTTTATCCTTATACTAATTTATTGAAAATTGCATTAAATTGTGAAAAAGCGCACTAATTTACTGTAAATCATGCTACTTTACTGGGAATCTCCCCAATTTATTGTAATCTCACTATCTTACTGTTTTTTCTCCTATTTTGGAGTGTGTTTCACAATATTAGTGTTCTAATAGTTGTTCTAACTCTACTAATTAATTTTGTATTTTTTTATATTTTCATTTTTTATTTCCAATTCATTTTTTATGCAATTTTCCTCATGTAGTATTTTGGTTCCAATTTCTCCACATTTAACCATTTTCCTAATTTAATAAAATTCATGTTTTTTACTTAATGTGTTTTTGATTTTAAATTCCTAATTTTTCTCTAGGATTTTCACATCATTTTTTCATAATTGCAATTTTCTAAAGTTCATACCATTGTTAGAGAACTTCCATTCCTACCTAGTAGAAAATCCATTAGTTCATGATTATAGCTTAAATTCATCTAATTAATCATTTTCAACTCACCATTTCACCTAAATTATTAATTATCTAAATTTCCCTAATTCTAATTTGTGAGCCAATGTGGTGGCTTACACTAGTTTCTCTCATTTTAACAAATCAAAGCTTAGAGCTATTTAAAGTGCTACTACCAATGGTTTGGATAATCCCATAATAGGATTCTTTGAACTTCGATTTCAGTTTTCTCCAAAAGTATACGATCAATTGCTTTGAAAATTTTCAAGGAGGTATACATTGTACTTTCCATCAAATCCGTGTGGTTGGATAGAAGTAGATGTTATTTCATCATTAACTACATTGAATGATAAATTTCAATGTTTTAGAGGCTATTTTTGACCTCCACTACCCTTTGAATCTTAGGAGTTAACCCTCAAAGGACAAGCAAGTCATTGTAAAACTCATCATTTATTTCATTTGGGTACTCTCTAAATCATTTGCTTCAAAAAACACAAAGGCACTCATTAGAGGTTAAACTATTGTACGTTTAGATAAGACCTTTCTTTTCCACACACAATTCCAAACGACAAACACCTATTCTTCTATCCTCTATAGAAGGATTCTATGTCAACCACATAACATTGTATAACCAAGCAATGGTCCACCCCATGCTAGGAAGGTGTTATGCCTCCCTAGATGCCTAGGAGAGACTTTAAATATAATTCAAGGTTTGGATTTGGATGAGGAGCAACATGAGACAATTTTGTTTACTTTAGAGGTCCCCTTTTCTTAGATGCAAAAGGGCCCCCTCCCTCATTGGTAAACATTGTTGTACACAAAGTTATGCATTCGACAATGAACATCTGTAGCATTGTTCAAGGGTTAAAGGGTAAACGCTAAAAGGACAAGATGTATCAACAAGATACTATGCCAAAAGTTATCTGATCTATGGACCAATATGATCATTTCTGCAAAAATCTTGAAAGTCATCCATCGTCAAATTTTTTGGCCTCCGCAACGTTTCAAGGCTAAGAACAGTCTCAAAGTAAATTACCAGCATGTACTGTACTGTACAGTGCCCTCTAATAAGTCTTGCAACCCCATGTCTAATTCTCTACCAAGTAGTTTGATTACAAAACTTACTCTTGGTAGGTAAATTTAGGTATTTGATTGAGATTTTTTGCCTTGTACAAGGTGAGTTATGTACCTTGTTGTAACTCATTTCACTTTTTAAAAATATCTCTTTTTGTGAGAAGTGGTTGATTTTGAAAATACTATGTTGAGTTCAAAGGTACAATGCTACATTTAAAAATTTCGTTGTAGGAGATCACACATAGTAGATGTCAACCGACTTTGGAGTTGAGAGGATCAACATTACTACATGCATGCTTCTAGTGATTGTTGCTTGTAGACATTGCCTAGAAGTTTTGTGAGAAAAGATCAATGTTTGTATAGAATACTGTGTATGTGGTATTGCTAGGAGTTCTGTAAGCAAACTTTGTGAAGTTCTAAGTAGTGTTAGTTAACTTTGCACCTTGACATAATATGAAAGTCATTGATTGCCAACCAAATTCTTCTGACCTCAATCCTCTAGAAAACTTATGGAAGAAAGTCAAAGATTAAGTGCAAAGAAGGTGTAGATCCCATAACAAAGACCACATGTGGACATTAGTGAATTTGACTTGGGAGGATATACCTCAAGAAAGTATCAAAAAGTTAATTTCTACAATGCCAAACCGAATGGAAGTTGTGATAGTAGCTCAAGGTGGTAGTATTTGATGGTAGTGTATGTACCACTTTGATGCAAAGTAGTTGCTAATGAAGAAGACATAATGTAAAATTCATGTTATAGTAGGCTTCTGTAGTACTAGAGCTTTCTAATGATACCCAATTTGACAACATATGTTAATTTTTTTTTCTATAAATGGGCTTGTTTCTCTTTGCCTTAAATGTTTATGAAAGAAAATTGCAAAATCACATAGAGAAATTTTTTACCTATATAATGTGAGTCTTTGTAATATGAAAGAAGTGAACAATGATATTTCCTAAATACTTGTGCAATCAAATCTTAAAAAGTCATCACATATATTTTTCAATTATTTATTATGTAAGGCCATGAAAAAATAATAAAATAATTCACCAAAAATGGAGTTCCTATTTTTTGCCATTGAAATTTCATATGTTGATTAAGGTTCCATGAAGCAATAGATTTAATAGGATAGTTTTGATAGAATATTCTTAAAATGGAGTCAAGAAGAAAAAATTTGAAGGGCTTCATAGTGGGGTTGCAAGACTTATTGGAGGGTATTGTACAATGAATAAAACATTGGGAGACAGTCTCTAACATCGTTCGTTGGAAAGTTGAGAATGTTCGACTTTGGACAAACGAAAAAACGACCACAAAAAACCCAAGGTGCGCAACTCATGCAAAAATCTTATTTTGACGCTTCAGTGACGTATCTTACAGTTAACACTATAATGTAGGAATTAGGACCCCGCTGTTCCTCTAACTTAGAGGGAAGGGTCCCATTTCCAGCTCTACTCAATCGTACAACTACCCTACATATTTCCGACCCTCGAAGTACGTTCCATTCTATCTGCTTCTATGTTCCAAACACACAGCTTGACTGCTCAAACCTCACATCCTCTAACAGTTCAGACTCATGCGCCGAAATAAACTGTGTGTAATTATGGACATTTCTAGATTCACGTAATCCTCCATTTCCCATTCTTACTTTCGAGATAGTTCCTGCATGCCTGTCCGAACCGACTCCCAAGTCGATTCATAAGAGCCACTTCCCTTGCAGCAGAAACCAGCCAAACTGAATCAAACTGATCCGTAGGGCTGGGGTCAGACTGATATCAGTCAAGCCATTGGATTATCTTACCAGTCTGGAGCAATCATGGAAGCTCTTCAAAGTCTCCGATGAAACATCTTTAAGTCCTAATCACTAGTCTGCTGCAAATGGTTCCCAGGGTATCAGAATCACGGCAAAGCTCTCGTTGCCTGTGTGCTTGGAGATTTCCAAGCTTATTCGCCAAAAATCATGGGGCTCATGTAAAATCTTTACAAGACGGGCCGGGGTCTTGTTGTGTCCTTGTATATCTGTGATTGTGAGGACGGTTCCTCATGGAATTGGAGGCTTGAACTAAAGTTGGTTTCCAGCTGGTGTCCGGCATGGGTCAAGCCAGTAGTAAAAGATCAAAAATGACTCGAACTGTCTCCAGTGAAAGAGGTTGACGCTGTTCCGGTAAAGTCAATTTTGACGCAGCAGCGATGGAGGTGACAGAGAACTTCCTTGGCTAGTAGTTGCGGAGATCCAGCTGGTCGTACTAGCTTTGTCTCTCCGATCTCTGATGTGGTTTGCTATTCGAGCTCTTCAAGAAGTTGCGTAGGATCTGATTAAAAGAAGAAGGATTCTCAACATGGGGAAAGTGCCCACACTTGTTCAGCACCACCAGGTCTGCCGCATTGCCCAAGTGCCTGGTGCAATAAACAGGGGTAATATCAATATCACTCATAATCTAAATATTACACAAAATCGTTAGAATGTCCATTGATAAGCTACGGTGTCTGGAAACAACAATTGGAAACGCTTTTCATTGACAAACAGAAAGATAATTCCGTTATTTCAACACTCTTCCTGTCAAGGTCACTTACAGCTTCAACTTAAGGGCCAAATCCAGGCTCGTAACTTGATCCTTTTCACCCCATATTATCAAACTCTTCTCCTGAGGACGCAACAGAGAATATGAGTAGCTGAGAAATTCGTGAACATTTTGGGAAAACTATATTTAAAATGTTGGATAACAATTCGGCGGCCTAATCTCAAGTGGCTTCACCCTAAACAGAATGCATAATTTTCATATGTCTCTTTCAATGTTACTCTTGAATTTATTGTTTGAAAACCATAAAATTGAAGATCAAATTTTCGAAAACCTTATTCAACCACCTTGGAATGTCACTCTGTTCATAATCGTAAGTCACAATTCTGCTCAACTTAAGAAATTGATATTCTCGAATTAAGGGCTCTACCATTACTTTTAGCATAAGCCTCCTTTTCAGTGGGCCACCACACTTTTCTATAATCTTAAACCATTGCTTAGACACTCTCAATAAATACCACTCAGTCACGGTTACAAGGACCCATGAGATTACCAGTAGACAAGAAGTAAAAAGTTGTACAAGTGTATGTACTGTGATGGTTACCTGCAACAACTGTGGGAGAGGAGGTGCTCCACGTGCACCGCAGACCATTTTCTCCAGCAACTCAACTTTCTCATGACGCTGTTTCGAAAAGAAAACCTAAGTACCCAAACAGTTCAATAGAAATGCCATCAATCTCTCATACCTTTGTTTGAAGAATCAGAATCAAAATCACATTCTGACATGGCTGACCCAAGATTGGTCCACTCCCATCCTGCTCCTATTGGCCCTTCGCTACGTCATTAATGGCAAGCCAGCATCCACACTACATAATATAAACATTTGATAGAACCAGAATGATGGCTTCAGATTTGTGAGTTCAGCAGTAGGCCTCTAAAGAATGGTAACTTCATTCTTTCCTCAAAAGAATGTTATGTTCATTCCTTCCTCAAGAAAATTCTCGGCTAGTAGAGTTAAGAAATCTCTGAATTCGTACTGCTAAGAGTAAAAGGATATTAGCTCTAATATGCTGACATTTCTCATGGACGATTCTCAGAAACTCGGTTTCAGGAGACACTCACTTCCAAAACTTCATTGCACACAAACTTCGGCAGCCTGTAAACGCGCTTGTTCGTCGCCACTGACGCCAAGCTCCGCAATCCTTTCACCGTCGTAGGCAACAGCAACTCTGAAACATCGTCGTAGCCGAGCTCTGCCAGCAACGGCTTCTGCGACGTGGGCGTCATGTGCATCCCCGCAGCTACAAAGACCACTCTCTCCACCAGCTTCGGGTACAGATGAGCCATCCAGAACGCCACTACACCGCCATAGCCAGCTCCCACAACTGTGACCTGAAGAAAACACACCACTTCGCACTCTCAGTCCGTGTTTCAAATGCGCTTTGTCAGATTTTTGGTTCCGATGAACACTTCTCAATGCAGCAAAGATCGTCAGGAAATTGTCTGGTTCCCTCGATGGTTCCATCCTCATTCTTCGCAATTTCGGTGGCGTTAGAAGAACTTGTTGAGAAAAAAACCATTCCCAGTACCCCAATTCGCGCTCTCGGCACTGGAAATATATTAAACCTCGGAACCCACGCCTCACCTCGTTGTAAACATCCAGAGCATGGAGCATCTTCACCATACAATCTGCTTGAAAAGCCTCAGTTCGGTCCACCAGGAGCGACGAGGAGCGACCAAAGAAAACCAAGTCCGGCACGTACACGTTGAAATCCTTCGTGAAGGCGGTGATTTGGTGCTCCCAAGTGATGGTCCCATCCGCGACGAAATCATGAAGAAACAAGAGCACGGGTTTATCCGCGATTCCTAAAGACCACACTCCGCGCTCCGGCTGTTGCCACGGCACCCAGCACCGGAGCTTCGTCGCGCCACCGTCAACCTCCAAGACCTCCGACTTCAAATCGTTCGCTCTAAACTGTTGCTTCACGTAACTCAGCTTCACGTCCACCATCCGTCTCCCTATACACGATCGCCCCATCGCTCTCGCCGCTCTCTCGCAAGAAAAAATCCCCTGCAAATTCAAGCTTGCACGCTTTCATCACCCCCATGAGCATTCGTTGCTCAGGCTCTTCCCGAAATTTTTTCTTTGGCGAATTCCAACGAATATGAAGGGCGAGGTGGTTCGACACAATTTCTCGGTGAATTTCGACATTCGTGATAATTGTAGCAACGCAAGGGCAACACGAGGGCAACTAAGTTAGTAGCGGAGACGAGCCGGAAAGCGCGCCTTGTGGGGACAACAAGTGCGATCGGTGCTGTGTGAATGGGGATGCGGAAAAGAGGTTCTACCAACTTCTCTAATATCACATCCCTCTCTTTTCTCAAGCCGGGGCCACAGAGCTTTTGGATATGAATGGACTACAAAGGGTCAACTTCCGACTGGCAAATCAGTTCGGTGAATAATGACCAATCACATATTGGGAATATTGAAAGTGTTTTTTTTCTTCTTCAAAGAGGTAGTCAAGTTTTTGAAATGATTGTTCTCCCATTCTCACGAAAAGTCAATTAGAATTAGAGAATCTAATTAAAGTTACACAAAGATTTTGCAACATTGTGTTTTCTCCTCAATTTACAAAATTGCATTTCGTTAGTCCAAGTTGATTGTCACTCTAGCTCATGTATGAGATGGGTCAATTCAAACAAATAGAACTATTGACATAAAGTAGAGAAAAATAACTAAACATCTTTTTGAGTCATAAAGGAAAAAACAATTTCAATTGTACTTGAACATTGTTAGCATTTTTCAAGAGTAGACCAAAATTGAGAAATAATCTCAAAGCATTCAAGTTTTGTCACTAGTACTTTTAGTTATTGGCAAAGAAGAGCCAAATAAAGAATGAGAATATTGGAGTTCTAACAATGGGTCTCAACTATATCAATACAATAGGATTAAGTATACAAAATCATAGTTATAAAAGTAGAATTACAATTTGTTGTTTCTTTTAAAGAGTATTTTGAAATCCCAAGGCAATCAAATAGTTCAAAGTTGTTAGCACTAAGATCATGACAAAAAATTCTATGTCAAGAAAAACAATTCCAAGTCAATAATTTCCCCAAGGAGATTACTTGAGTTTTTAGAAAACTACATGAGTTAAAAGATAGGGTCCATTTAATTCAAAGGGGGAAAATTTTATATTGTATGTAGGGCTAATATAGGGTCCATGAACTTCTTCATAATCTAATATATATATATATAAATTAGGCTACACAAAAACATCATGTAGTAGGAATTTTTAATAATAAATTAGCCTTAACAAATAGGGGCAATATAATGCAAATTTTTTTATAGTACCATGAGTATTAATAAGGACAAATAATTTCATATGGATGATAAAATGAACACAATCAAGAAAATCTACAATGAAGGGGGTTTGACTGAAATTGTGCCATGGTACTAATATTGTATATATCAAAAAGATTAACTGTAAATGTAAGAAAATGACCACAAATGGTACAAATTGTCACATTGCACCTATAGTGAGGTTTACCTTGGTGGATTCAATGATTATAAAATTATAAGATATGAGGATATAGTCCATTAAACTTCAATATTTCAAGCCATATGTATTAAACAAGCTCATATTAAATAGGATGTTCACATGATAGTTTCAATGAGGATTCTAAAATGTTCAGTGGTAAATTTGTTGTTAAAAAATGCCACTTGGTCAATGGCACTTGAATTGAATTGATTGTTATTGGTGTCATGGTGTGTACCTATATATGCATGTAGTAGAGGGAAGGAAAAATTTGTAAAAATGGCAACAATGGGAAAAATTTCAACACTTAAAGTTTGTGTATAAGATAGCCCTACTTAAAAAAGTGAATAAATGAATTTACAAAAAAACATAGGGTATTGAAAATACATTGTTGTAGATTTATATATAAAAATACGATCATTTGAAATGCAACAATTAAGGTAAATAGCCCCACATCAAATACCCTCTTAACTTAGATGTATACCCTAAATTACAAGGAGATAATTTCCTTGCAACTGGCACAACTTGGGTAGGTCCTTACTTGGAGTTATTGTTTATATCTTGGGGTGCTTTGCCAATATAACCATAACCACTTATTTGCAAAATGGGTGAAGTAAGGTTCTCTTACTGCTATCACTAATTTTATTGAAAGTTGTTATTTATTGGCTCTTGTTTGTCATAATTGTGGCAATGACAAGGGCCATATTAGAACAATAAGACAACACTATATTACCATAATCTCAAGGTAGGAGAGTTTTGTCATTGTGTCAAGTTTTGATTGGTGAAAGAGAATCAGATCAAGAGTGATAGAGCTTATTGCTTGCTTGTGCAAATTTTTAGCATGGTAGTATGAAGTAGAAATTTTGATTGGTTTGCCAATGACAGAAATCTAAGAGAAATCTCTACTACTACCAACTAGTAGTAACTTAGTGAGTGCGGATCCACCTATATTCACCCAATTTGTGAAGTAGTGATGAATACAAAGCCCATGACAAACTAGTGTTGTGAGTTCAAATATTCTACTTTTAGTATCTTCAACTAAAATTTGGGTTGGCATAGCAATTACATATATTGATGTGAACAATCTTGTCATTAGTTAATATTACAATCTTGAGCTATGAAAGAAATCAAATGGCTAACTTCTCTTGCATTGAGATTATATCCGTTAAGTGCAAAGCAAGTCAAGTCATCAAAAATAATCACCATTGAATATCAACCTTGTCGCCCATAGCTCGGTAGGACCTAACCAACAATTTTTTTATAACTTGACATGTTTTTGTAATGAGAGCATAGCACATTTACACACTTATCTATAGATCTGACACTCTTCAAATGTGGATGAACAAAGTTGTAGGCCCTTCATAATATTTTCTTGACACTCAATTCTAGGTAAGCATGTCAAAGAAGGGCCCTTGAAATCATATTTCATTCTAAGAGTTCAGTTTCTTTATCCTTTATTTTACTTCATAAAGTCATTGTTCATCCTAAAATTTAGTTTCTTTATCCTTTATTCTACTTCATGAGTGGTTGCTTAAATATTTATTGGTCATATGTGGTGAGAAAGGTGTGAAACTATATTCAAGAAGAACCATCAACTAGTTCAAAGTTAGTTAGTGCAATTGGGAAAATAACCAGTTGCAATTTGAAATAGTGGTAGAAAACTAATGAAAAAATCTCAATAAAATTTCTATTTCAAGTAAAAAAATAGAAAAAATAATGAGATCCTATACTTGAAGAACTAGTTCAATTTGGGAATTGAAGGAAAATAGCCAATAAAACTCCAAAAAACTTCCCAAATGTTGATAAGGAACAAGAATATTGAGGCTCTTCAAAAATAGATGTTATAAACTTCTAGAGTGTTAGATTTAACATGCTTGGTTGCCCATGCTCTTACCTGGTAGCCATGTTCTTAATCTACACTTAATAGTGTAATGAGGTTACCTTAACAATTAGGTTGTTTTACCCCCAAAAGTTACTTTACAAGTCATCAAATACTTCTACAAATATTCCATTTGTATACATGGAAGCTTATGAGTCCCAATTACAACAATACTTAATTCAAAAGTGGTGCATTCTTCTACAATAACAATAAATAATGATATAGTGTCAAATGTCAAGAAATTAGAGTGGGCAACCTAATTTCACTATTTAGTGTAGTCCATAATATTAGAAACTCCATATAATCTATTAACCCCTAAAGGACCAAATGGTGTTTTTTAGCAACATAGCAATTTGGGGTTGCTCACTACGAATGGAATTTTTATTTTTTTCTTTGAAATTTTCACACAACATGTGCCCAAGGAATAGCTTTAAGACCCAAAAATTTTCATAACTTTTGAATACATGGTTAAAAAATTATTGTATGATATGTTGTTTTCGTTGCTCAACGTTGTTTGGCGGGCAGCCCGAGCAGCAAAAAAAGCTTCTTTAAAAATTACTTTTTAAGAAAATAAAAATTTGAAATTTTTTTTCCTAATTTATATATACATGGATAGCTTTGAATCATTCCATTTTGATTTATGAGATGAAAGTTATGAAGAGTTTTAGTTGTGGGTAGTTTGTGGGTAGTAATGGAATCTCTATTCTAAAATAAACTTTGAAGACCTTTATTTAACTCATTTTTTAATATTTTTGAAAAAAAATAAAAAGGTGAGGTGTAGATTGTTTATTACAACAATTTCACCATTGGGATTGGCATTTTTCAATTCCATAAATAAATTATTAACAATTTAGTAGTTTGAATCATTCTCTACTTCTTTCAACTTACTATTTTTTTCCTATATGTTGTACAATTCCAAATGATCTAAAATTTTTCAAGAATGTAGCCAATATGACTTGGAGAATGAATCCAAAGAGTTACAACCATTTGGACATTTTTTCATAATGATCTGACCTTGTGAAGTGCAGCTGCCCAGATTTTTGCAGGGCCCCAAAATGGCTTTTTGTCACTTCAAATGCTAATATCTTGCAATCCAAATGGTGGACATTTCTGAAATTTTTTCTTCATCTTCCCAAATCAGCGTACTACAAGATCCTATGGTTACATTTGTTCAAAAATGTATTTTTTCTAAAATTTGGTACATGTACTAGAGATGACAGTTTTGGAGCATTTTTGGTGAAAACATAGTCAAATACCTTTAGGGGTTAATCTCATACATATTGGGTGTATTGCAATGACATTAGAAAGGAATCATCGTATGTCGTGCACAATCCCTACCATGGCTAACCCTTAACCCTTGAATGATGCGGCGGACAATTATTGTCCGATGAATGACAAGGAATTCTCATGTGTAGGATAGAATTGCAACTATTCATCTTTGGAATTAGGGGGTGGAAAGGGAAGATCTTCTACAATAGTTTGACTCCCAATGAGTATTTTTGTTTTTTCTAAAGTGGATGATGTCACATGGTTTCAAAATGCCTGATTTTTGCAGTCACTAGCTTGGCATTCAATGGTTAACCATGTAAGGACGCCACAAACTAGAGTGGTTTGATGGATGACAAAGAACTCTCCCATGTGAGACAGAAGTGTGATTGTTCATCCTTGGAATTTTTTGCAAAAAGGGGGAGGTCTTGCATAGTAGTATGACCTGCAATGATTACTTTTGTTTATTTTAAAATAGATGATTCACACTATTTCAAAAAAGAAAATTTCCACAGTGACCAGCCCGTCCTTATAGGGTTAAAGGATGCACCCCCCATGACCAAGGTAGTGAGCAAAACTGCTCCTGGACCAATAGGTGCATTCTGTTTTTCTACAGTCAACAGTGAAGTCATCCATCGGACACAAAATGTCCACGTCGACGTTTAAGAGTTAAACCATTTGGCACATTTCTAATTACTGTATTGAAGTCGACAGTAAACTAACCTATTCCTGAGCAACATGAAGCACCGCACTCCCTGTTCCACCGCCCTTGCTTTTGAGTTTAGATACGATTTTAATAATTAATAAATAAGACTGTTTCCAGCTGGAACTGCCGTCGGTTGGGCTCAGGAAGGTTTGGAGATTTATAACTTATTAGACCCAAACAAAGAGGATTATGTTCTATTAGAGAATCACTACATGAACTATTTGGCAAGACCCCCAAAACAACTACATTGACCACTTGACACTGATTTATGCTATTGGTGCGCATGGCACCACTTCACCAAAGTCAAACTCTCTTAAATTAGAGCAAGTTGAGAAATCACACATTGTAACACACATTGTTCAGTAATTCCCCCCATTAAAAAAATACTGTAGTGAAACTAATTTTCAGGTGACTCCAATTTCACAACCACACTATAATAAGATCATACATCAGGTCATTCAGTTGCACACTACACTGTTCACATATGGCAATCGGTAATAATGGATTGCAGCACTGTTGTACCATATTCACTCAGATTCAGGCAATCCAACCTTGGAGTTGACTTCGATCCAGCCAGGCGTATCGGTAACCTTGAGATCACTTGAATCACAGCGGTGGTGTGGACTCTTAACCCTTGAACGCCGGGCTGGTGACTGTGGAAATCAGCCATTTTGGAACCGTGTGATATCATCCACTTTAAAAAAAATAAAAAATACTCATTTTGAGATTTGAGAGTTAAACTACTGTAGAAGATCTTTCCTTTCCACCCCTAATTCCTTGAATGAATAGTTGCAATTCTGTCCTACAGAGGAGAATTCCTTGTTGTTCCGCATGGGACAGAAAACGTCCGCTGCGTCGTTTAGGGGTTAACCACTTGTCATGAAGCCGTTCACAATACACTTTGCCACTAGCCTGATGAGCTGTTCGTATATTATACTCCGGAATAATTGGTATCCGGCATTCCGGCAGCCCGGCCAAGTGGACTCATCACTCGGAGTCAACACTGGACGTAACTGAAATGGGGCATCCGCATTGCTGGAGTGACGGACTTTCAGATCGGAAAGCACCGCTTGGAGGAGTTCAGTTGTAGCACTCTGGGAAGGACAACTTATTAGGGCCTCCTTCCATGCTTGGGTCAGTCCGGCAGTAAACAGTGACTTCACCACCACCGAAATCTGCAAAAGCACTTCCATGTGCACCGGTAGAGACGGACCCCATCAATTTGTACACTCAAATATACCTTTTTTCTAATTCATGCACCTAAACTTAGACGCAACAAAGAAAGGAGCCAATGAAAGGTGCCACCAATGAGTAGTGGAGCTTAATGTGTTGCTTCTCCACTCACCCTCTTCCGGTGAAGTTTGGGACCTCAATCCTTGTCATTTTCATGATTCCACTGGAACCGATCATACATGGAAGTCCTCCCTTACTACCACAACACCACTTGCATTTAGAACAAAGAGTTTGTTGTAGCGATTGATTGCTACTATGATATTCTGCTCTAATTTTGCCCCTCTTCTTAAGATTGTCCCTAGCCACGGTTTGAAATGGACATTAATAAGTTGTAAAATGGATATGTGTAAAGCATTGAATGTTTTGTCAATAATGTCAAGGTGGTTTAACATTTGTCAAATGTTCCTTTATACTTTGCTAGTGGATGGAATGAGAGCCAAGGTAGGTCCATTTCTGAAATGTTTACTTGTATTCAAAAAAACTTTTTCCCTACAACTTTGAATGCTAATATTTTTCAATCTGTAAGATCAAACTTGATAAAAGAAATTTACCACATGATCTCATACAAGTATAGTACAAGAACCTACAATTGGATTTTTTAATTTTAATTTTTTTTCTTTCTTGAAAAAACACAACGAAAATGACAATTTCAAGTGATTTTTGTCAAAAAATAGGCCTAAACCCTTTAGGAGTTTAGTTTGGTGAAGGTCACATTTTAGAACCTTGTCTATTACTTTCTACATGCTGCAGTGTTTGTTTTTGGTGAAGCCATGTCTTTTTTCAGACTACGCATGTGTGGGTTTTGTAAGGCCTACAATCAAGAAACAAATATCTAAGGCAGAATTCTTTAGAAATTTGTAAGTAATTCAAAAATGCTCCAAAAAATATGAATCCACTTGGGTTAGATTCCACATCAATTTTTCTTCAAGTGAAAAATAAGGAAAAATGATTCTGTACATCTAAGAACCATCAAAAAGGCCGACCAGCCCTTAAACGGGCTCTTTAAGAGCAGACTACCTTAAATGGGATATTCTGTTGACCCTGATCCTGCTGGAAAAGGCATAGTTACGGGTTCTGTGGCCGGCGCTGTAGAATGTGGGAACGTTAACTACGGTTTGACAGTTGGAGATTCGCGGCGTCGCTGGGTGTTAAAGGTCTGCTGCTACAAGTTACGGTACTTCGGTGCGATCAGGTGTGGAAATGTGCAGCGGATCTAACTGCGAATATTTGCTGCTGCAGTTTCCGGTTGCTGGTGCAATTCATTGTTTATTATTCTGGAATTTTCGGTGAATGGCGAGGTGGTCAATCTTGACGTGGATCAAATCACAAACTATGCTATGGACACCCAGGGTTGTAATGTCAAACACCACGACAGGACCTCGAATATGACGTCTAAGACGTTGAGTAGATGCCCCCTCAGTCTAATGGAATCAACTTTATGATTCCCTTTCAAAAAAGTTAATCTCCATTTACTCAAATGTAGTGCAAAAATTTTAAGCTGAGAAGATTCAAAGGTTTCAACCCTTAGAAGGTGATTGCAAGAAACACTTGTCCTATTTTTTTGGTCTCTTCGGCCTCTAACAAGTGGGTTTTTGCTCATAATTTTTGCGTTATCTATTAATTTTACATGAAATTTGAAATGAAGGTACATGTAGTAGTTGTAGGCATTGAATAATTTTTTTCATAAATTTTTAAACATTATTTTTTTATTTTTAAACAATTCCCATTGGATGTCTACCTTGGCCATTTGGAAGGAAGTAGTACTATTTTTGACCTAGAAATGCAAATTGGAAGCTCAAAATTGGAACTTACGGACTTCGACTAAAGTGACACAAGCCCCAAAGGAGATTTTTCAAACAAATTTAATTCCACATGTGCTCAAAGTATACTATCTTTGCATAAGTGTAGATAATACACTCAGTTTTTTCTTCCCAAGGATGAAAATGGTTGAGAAGGAGCATCTTCAAGTTAGGAAAAAAAATTTGAATATTTTTACTATTCTCTAAAAATCAAACATCAAAGTTTCCATTTTCCTGGTATTTTTCATTGTATTCTTTCTGTGCATAACTTTTAGAGATAAAATCTTCTAGGTCTAAATTTTTAGAAATTTAGTATTTTCAATGCCTTACAAATTGCCCATCCTTTGTTTCCTTTTAAGAAAAATTATTCCAATAGTCATAGTATCACTAAAATAGGTTGGTTTGAGCCCCAAACAACTAGTGTTTCTTGCAACAATCCTAAAGTCCCATTGTCTCCTACGAGGACTAATGGATTTTGGTCAAGATCCTATGGTTTCAATATTTGTTGTGATTTTCTAGAGATTTTTGTGAAGATAAAAAAATTACATTATCTTTGGGGGAATAAACTTATATTTCAATCGGTGCCAAGGGGAAAAAGTTATGGCACACTAAGTCAAAATTTTACTTCAATGGGAAGAAAAAAACACAAAAAAAATTTTTAAATAAAATTTTTTTTCTCATAGATTTTTTTTTATCTACATCGGAAGCTTTGATGCATTCCATTTGTATTTGTTACTTGAAAGTTATGGACAGTCTTGTTTTTCAGGCAATCAAAGTGTTTTCTTGAAAAGATAACTTGGAGAATTCATTTTTGAATTCAATTTTCACAACTTAAAAAAAATCACAAGGATAAGATCTCTTGCTAGAACAATCTCACCATTGAGATTGTCAATTCTAGGTAGGCAAGGTGCAAAAAGATGTTTTTTTCTTGGGATTTTTTCACTTTAAATACAAACATCTTGTAATCCACACATTCAGAGGTTTATGAATTTCTTCCATACATTTTTATAAAACTCTAGTGTAAGATTATATTATTAAGTATGCCCAAAAAATAAAATAATAATAAAGTTTTTTGCACTTTGCAATACAAATGGCAATTTTGAGTGGAATTTCGTGAAAAAAGGCCTTGGGACTTTAAGGGTTAAATCTCTACCCCTTACTTTTTATTCTAAATATCATCATGACAAATAATACATGATTAAGATGAGTCCTTGAGAATTCCAAAAAATAAATGAGTGAGAACTTATCCATTTAAGTAAAAACTTACCCATTTATTTTTTGTTATTTTTAGAGGATAACAAATTGGAATTGAAGAGGAATGCAAACAAACCACCTTTTCTTTTTGTCTACAACAATGTAATTTTGTTTGTGTATATTTTAAATACCAAGAAATGCCACACATCAAACAAATATTAAAGCACTTCAAAGGATTTTTTTCGCTGGGCCTTTAGTTCCTATTGTCCCCAATATCTTGTTTTCTAATACTATATGAGAGTGGTAGAGTGGGAGTGATATAAGTTATTGATATCATGAAGATAAATGTAATTCATTTTGCAATATCGACAAGAGTTGTAGACATTTCAATAGCTAAGCTTCACTCACTCATGGAGGATTGACCTCCTTATTGCCCCAACTGAGGATAAATCTAAAAATTGCCCCCTATTTTGTGCAGTGTAAATGTTGTATTTCTTCACCTCCACAACTTCATTTGGGGCCTCGGATTGCAAATATGAACTCAGAAATTTATAAATTTCATCATGGATGGCAAATAAAAGATTTCAGTGTTTTCTCCAGGGCTAGAATACGGGGCAATAATAAGGGGGTCAATCACCTCCCTGGCCTTTTTGACTCTGGCAGCCCAATCAGATTGCCATATGATTGGGCTGCTGTAAATTAAGCTTATATTGTGACTTCCATCATCATTTTCTTCTCTTTGTTTCTTCTCTTTGTTGCATAAATACCATAGATTCCTCACTTTTCATGTTCCAAAACACTAAAAATTAAAAATAACTACAAATAAAAACAAGGGGAATTTTGCAAGGACCCTTGAAATTTCCCCACTTAGCAAGTTTTGGGAGAACACCTGACCGGGGATTCCTTTGAGAAGCCTTTAACCCTTGAACGACGAGCAGGTCACCGTGGACAATAGTGGGCTGTGAACAGTAGGTAGTGCCAGGGCTGATGGCGAGGAAAAGCATTGTTCATGAGTTGTATAAGTGATCATTCCATACTGCCCTCATGACAATTTGCAAGGAGGGCAGCAAGGAACCAACACCATGTACATGAATTTGTGAACTCAATAAGCTACCTAAAAATATGAAAGAAGTCAATGACGCTATTTTCTGCCTTATATGATGCAGCACAACTCTACTATCACATTTAAAAATAAAATGGATGAAAAACGGGCTTCTTACATTCTACAGATGAAAATTTTGTCATCCATCGGACAAAAAACGTCCGCAGCGTCCTTCAAGGGTTAATCTAGGTGGTCAAACTAGATGTGCTGGAAATGAAGAGCATGAGGTAGGCACTGACCCAAAACCGCCATCATCATGGTGGGTACATCTCCAAAATCAATATGTACCTATGTGGAAGAAATGATTTGAAAACGTCTTCCAAAAATAAACTTTGACCCTTCATAACTTTGCATATAGTATCCAAATGCCAAGTTCTTATATGTGTTGGGACCTCCTTTCACTTGGCAATAAGAAAATGTGAAAAATTTGACCAATCTAATAATAGTATTTAGGCACAATAGCAAAAAGTGGAGGTGGGGGGGGGGGGGTGACTTCAATTCAATTGCTAAATTTTTGAAATGTATGTCTTTTATAATTTTGGAATTAAATTTTGAAATATATATTTATGGGGGAGATTTGAGTTGAAAATCTAGAAAATATATTTTGAGATGAATAAACAGATTTCATCCTTTGAAAATTCATTACGTAGAAGTAGATACAAGATGGAAGGGAGAATAAATTTTCTAATAATTCTAAAATGGAAATGGAACACATTAATTCTTACTATGAGATTTTTGTAGCAAAATATCTCATATACCATAGTCATTTTGTTTTGGAAAATTGTAAGAATTGGGTTCAAAAACAAATCATGCACTTTATTCTTTCTCCAAGATGTTGTCTTTGTCTACAAATTAAGACTCTTTGTGACTTTGAGATCACTAATCAAAGTGGAATCAATGAAATCTTTCCATGTAGATATAAACATATTAAAGGGGAAGAAGTTTAAAATTCATTTCAATTGTTGTTGTCTTGCATTTATTGTAGAAGGTGATACAGAATAGATTTTTCACTTTCCAATTGTAGTTATTACTTACATGTTTATTGGGTTTTTTCCGTGTCGATAGTTTTCCTTTGTCTATATGTGCATTTCAAGCCTCAAAGTAGCCTTCAATTGTAATTTAAGATTGGCTCCTTTTTAAATCTCAAATGTTTTCCTTATAATTAGTGCATGTCATGTTAGAATATGCAATATAGAAGCACTATCATACTTTACAAGTAGCTTTGTCACTTTAGTACCAAATATTTATTTGTAGTCCAAAAATAAGTTAGGCAAGACTAAAATTTAATTTATGCCATTTAGGCAACTATTCGAAACTAAACAAGGTATGGGCATCTAGCAAGATTCAAGATATTTCATTTAACAATTTTCAAGAGGACAAGAAGTTATGTATTCATAGATTATATAGAATATTGAGATAGAATTTTCATAAATGGCCAACACATGTTCTGAGAGAAGGATATTGTGATTCTCCTTCAATCAATTGTAATTTCCAAATATTAGGCAAGGCATGGGGATAACTTCTTAAAAAATTAGGTAAAAGTTATCATTATTATTTTTTGCCAAAGTTGCTAGTAAGGTGTGGTAAATTATAACTACTTTGTAGTAATATTCATTTTCATTATGCAACTACATAGCAACATTGAATTTTCTTCTTAAATTTGCAAAAAATCTACAAGGAATAGTTTTATTAAGGCTTGAAATTTGTTGTAACTCATTATTACACTAGTTTCACCCTTGCAACATTCTTCTCTTATTTTTCTTCATAATTCATCTTTTCAGTGTGCTTTTTCTCATATTTGTGCACTTGTGAGCAATCCATTCAATTGTTTTCACTGTTCTTTAAAAGTTGTACTAATTTTAAGCAATTAGTATGAGAAGTATAAAGAGGCAAGTAGGAGTTTTGTGAATGCAAATATATTTCTTTTGTTAATATTTTTGTAAATGCAACATTGAGTTGTTGAGATTTGGATAATGGCCACCACAATCACAACATGCACCAACTGAACAAGTGTCAATCTATTTTACAAATAGAGATGTGAAAAAAAAGTTCATTCATCACTGTGATTTTTTCCATGAAGTCAATTCCCTACTAATTTTAAAACTAACTACATATCTTAGAAATTGAGAAAGGAGGAAGAAATGTATTAAAATTTGAGATGTAAGCAATTGTCCCACCATCCTTTTAACCCTCTGGCCAAGCATAATATAACTTCCAAAAAAGTGCCATGCTCATCAACATGCAACAATGTTATTTTGCCTCTAAATCACTCTTTAGAACTTGAAAAAGCCTCAAATCAAGTGAGAATCTCATAGATTGAAAATGAATTAGTAATACATTGATAGTGGATTGGTGGTGGATTCAAAACAACTTCTAGAGCCTTCTAACTGTGATTTAAATTTGTTATTTTTTTTTACTATTACTTTTCTTTGTTTGATACGCCTCAAAATGTAATACCTTTGGTCTTTCTTTCATAGCTTTTAGAATACGTAGTTAGTTGCATAATTTGGTGAAGTATTGACTATATAGGGAAGTGCCTTGATGGAGGAATCATGGATCTATTTGTCCCCAACTCTACCGAAAGATCTTAGGAGAAATTTCAAAGGCATTTAGTCCTCATGACTCTTGTTAAAGGTCTATTCTCACCTAGAGTTAGAAGGCTGTACTACTTAGAACCACTCCTTTTGTTCGTGGTTTGCATTGTCCCATTCCTTGAATCCTTGGTTATCACCAACCCTAATACATGGCTGCATGACTCATATAGATTACAAGCGCCCATGTTTTGGAAAGAAGGGCTTGACTTTCAAACAACTTCATGAAAAAACAAAGATTCTTTGAGATTGAAAGTGGTTTTCTGTATTGTTGTTGCCTGGAAAGTTTCATTAGCAAAGACTAGCTCTTTAACCCTCAAAGGATGGATTGGTGACCATGGAAATCAACCCTTTTGGAACTGTGTGACATCATCTACATTAAAAAAATAAAAAATACTCATTGGAGGTCAAAGTATTGTTGAAGATCTCCCCTTTCTGTACAAATTTTCAAGGATGAATAGCTACAATTTTGTCCTGCATAGAGAGATTCTTTGTCATTCATCAGACACAAAATGTCCGCTTCGACGTTTAAGGGTTAATGGATGAGGGTTGCTATGACATAACATTGTTTACTAACGAGGCAGGGTCCCTTTTGCATTCTTGAAAAGGAAACCCCTATAGTGAACAAAATTGTCTTCTATGACTCCTCAACCAACCCCAATCCTTGCATTAACGCAGAAGTCCATCCAAAATATCTAACAAAGCATAATACCTTCCGAGCATGAGGAAGACCATTGCCTAGTTATACAATGGAGTTTTGAGAGTGACAAAGATTCGGAATCTTAGTTTTGAATCTGCTGTAGGGTTCAACTAACCAACAGTATTTATGCACAACTGGTCATCTTGCTCACTTTGGATTTCGATGTTCCGTGTACAGTCCATGATATGGATCGTTCGAACTGAATCAGGAACATTGACTCACAATTTTGTCCGTTTGGAAAGAATTTTCTGAGAAGTGATAACACCGAGAATTCCTTTGAGAATTCTCTGAGATTCCTTTAATCAAGATGGTCAAACTGGTTGTGCTGGAAACGAAGAGCGTCGGTGAGGTAGCTACACCGACATTAGTTCAACTGCTGAATTTGTAAAACGCAGGTATTTCATAATTCTGAAACTCACCATCAGATCAGAATTTTGTGTGTAAACAATCTATAAAATAAAAAACATGCTTTGACATAGGAGAGGGAAGTCATTTTTCCAATGAGGCTACACTTTCATGTTACTGGAACAATCTCAATGCTTTGACCTTGTTAACCCCTCAAGGACCATAAGGACACCAGGTGGCTTTTGCAACACTGTATTTTGCATCCCTGGTCCTTTAGGGGTTAATTACTAAAGTTTCAACAATATGTTTCACCAAAAACACTTCATGTTGGCCTATGCAACATAAGAGAGAGTAAACTATAACTTCTTTGTAGTGATGATGTATTTTCGTTGCACCACTACACAACAAATGACTTGAAAAAACATTCGAAATTTGTAGTAAATGTACAAGAAATAGTCATATCGAGGCTTGAAATTTGTTGTAACTCCGTCACACTAGTTTCACCCTCACAACATTCTTCACTTATTTTTCTTTCTTCTTCGTCTTTTCAGTGTACTTATCTCATATTTGTGTGTTTGTAAGCAATCCTTTCAATTGCTTTCAATGTTGTCTAAAAGTTGAACTAGTTTTAAGTAGTATGAGGAGTATAAGTTGTGCATAAGAGGTTTGTGAATGCAAAGATAATTCTTTTGTTAGTATTTTTGTAAATGTTTTGGTAGAACTATCAATCTTCAGCATCCACAATCGAAGTGTCACTTGAACACAATAAGTGAATGTAACAACTGCGGCAAGCCGTACCTCGCTCTCGAAACTCACGATTTCTCTTACAAAAACACTTCAAGGAGGTCTAGGAGTTTGTAACTTGGCTCAACTCGCAACATCAAAAGGATATTAACCCTTGAACGATGGGCTGGTGCCCGTGGAAATCAAGCATTTTGGAACTGTGTGACATCATCCACTTTAAAGAAACCAAAAATACTCATTGGGAGTCAAACTACTGTAGAAGATCTCCCCTTTCCACCCCTACTTCTAAGGATGAATAGTTGCAATTCTATCCTATAGAGGAGAATTCCTTGATGCTCATCACACCAAAAACATCCACCACGTCGTTTAGGGGTTAAGGTTTTTTTGGGGGAGGGAGGGAGGAGCATTGAGTGGTTGAGGTTTGGATAATGGCCACCACAATCATGATAGGCACCGACAAGTGCTGGTCTTTCTTACAAATTGAGATGTGGGCAAAAAAGTCCATTCCTCACTTGGACTTTTCCGAAAAGTCAATTCTCCATTGAATTTAAAACTAATTGTATATCCTGAAAGTTGAGAAAGAAACATTAGAGAAATTGTGGACTCTCTACAAGGCTACCAAAAAGTACCAAGAGGGACCTTCAGTGCATTACATTTATTTTGCTTGAGGAACTTTTCCCCTATTTTTGCACTTTGTCACTTCCAAATGTTAGAGCATTCATTCTCAAGTACTATTGATTAGGGTTGTGACAAGTGTTGTATTTGATATTTGAAAGCACCCTTGAAGCACCATCCTTTGACAATTGTAGAATAGAAAACTGAAATATACTTCTTGGAATGCCCGATATTCAGACAAGGTGAATCTTTGTTTTTTCAAAAATTCCTTCTTCTGAATAGCTTCAATAGGCTCCAGAAATAGACTAGCTTGTCAAATGCTAGCAGCCCTCTAGAAAGTCCAAAAATTTTCTAATGGAAGAAATGTATTAAAATTTGAGATGTAAGCAATTATCCTACCATTCTTTTAAATCTCTCACCAAGCACAATTTTGCACCTATAATTCCCAATAAGAATGTGCCATATTCACCAACATCCAACAACATTGTTTTGGCTTAAAGTGTTCTTTAGAACCTAAGAGTGCCTCAAATCAAGCAAGCATCTCATAGATTGAAAATGATTTAGTATTGAAGTGATAGTTGAGGCTTCGGTGAATTGACCCCCTCACTTGTCTTTGAGGGAAAATGCTGAAATTTTTTATTTGCCACACATGATAAAAGTTGCAATTTTTGAATTCGTATTTGCAATCAGATGCCCCAAATTAGATAGAAGATTTACAAAAGATAAATAAATTGAGCACAGAATAGGATTTTTTTACATGTACCCCTAGAATGACTTGGGCGGGACAAGTGAGGAGGTCGGTTTACTTTGGCCATAGTTGATTGGTGGTGGATTCAAAACAACTTTCACAACCTTCTAATTGTGATTTTAATTTTTAATTTTTAATTTTTTTACTATTACTTCTCTTTGTTTGATACACCTCAAAATGTAGTACCTTTTGACTCTCTTTCATAGCTTTTTAGAATATGTAGTTATCTGTATAATTTGGTGAAGTATTGACTATGTAGGAAAGTGTCTCAATCGAGGAATGGATCTATTTGTCCCCAGATCTACCTAAAGTTCTTAGGAGAAATTTCAAAGTCATTTGGTCCTCATGACTCTTGTTAAAGATCTATCCTCACCTAGAGTTTGGAGGTTGCACTCCTTAGAACCACTACTTTTGTTCATGGTTTGCACTGTGGTTCCTTGGTTATCACCGAGCCTAGTACATGACTGCCGGTCTCGCATAGAATAAGAGCGCCACTGATTTGTAAAGCAAACAGAGCTTGACTTTTCAAACATGTTCAACATTCCACACTGAACAACTTCAACATTCCACACTGAACAACTTCAACATTCCAGCCAATTATTTCGGAAGTCCCTTTTCTTCAGAAAACGAAGATTCTTGGAGATTGAAAGTGGTTTTCTGTATTGTTGTTGCCTGGAGAGTTCCAATAGCAAAGACCGGCACCATACTGGATGAGGATTGCCACGCCGGAGTTTTGAGAGTGAGGAACATTCCTTAGTTCTGAATCTGCCGTAGGGTTCAACCAACCAACAGTATTTATGCACAACTGGTCATCTTGGTCACTTTGGACCTCATTGTTCCGTGTCCATAATGGATCATTCTTACGGAATCTGGAACATTGACTCATAATTTTATCCGTATTTCAAAAGAAGTTTCTGTACAAAAGTTTTTTAAGAATCTGGAAAACCAGACTGCACTTCAAAATGGCATGTACCATAAACGGCTTGGATTTCAGTCTGACTAACCTTTTGGGGGTTTTGTGATCACTATTGTAAAGGGTTGTGGATTGAGTGATTGTGAGTATTTCTTTTAGTTACTACAGTTCCTCACGAAGCACTATGTCTCCCTATTGCATAAGCTTACAAGTAGCTGCGAATAGCAAGCAAGCACACAAGTTTGGTCAGCTCCCAGGTTGGGTTGCTTATTGCAGTGTCGAAAGGAAGGCTTCGAGGAAAGTTAAACGTTAACCCTTGAAGGACGATAAGGACCCAAAGTGTTTGATGGATGACTTCATTTGTTCATTGCATAAACAAAGAATGCACCTATTGGTCTAATAATCAAAGGACTTTGGTGACTGTATTGACCATGGGGCTGTGTTGATCAAGTAGTCACTCAAAAATGATCTGATTTTTGAAACGATAGTTGCATTCATTCATCTCTACAGTGACCTTGAAAGTCATCAATGGACCAATTTTTGGCTGCTGACGGAGGTCCTTCTAGAAGTCCAGGTGAGAACGTGCCTTTCGTTTCTTGTAATCACCATTACAAAAGCCTTCACGAACCTGGTTTGGTTTACTGATAAACTTGTTACGTGACATGAACTCATTAGACACTTATGCTAGCATGTATAAATCATGATAAGCGTGACTCATTGACACACGGAAATTAGAACACCTCTTTTGAAGCAATGAAAACAATTCAACTGATTACTCAAAAAAATTCATAGAAGAAAACTTTGCAGAACAGATTCCTGAGTACCATTCAGTACTGAAGATGTTGACTGTTTCTGCAAAGTTTTCTTCAAGGCCGTCTCTGCTTTTCTCTTCGGAACACTTTTACCAGTCTCAGGAACCAGCTGCGACTAATTGATGTCCATCAAACAAGGTAAAACATTAAAAGCGGCCTGCCCAGTCGCAACCTGTCTTATTTCAGACGAAAATGAATTTTAGTAATTTGACCATCTATGAGAAACATAACTGTATTTCAAATTTGTTTTATTCACAGCATATTGCTTCCATACCCGCAATTCGCTTAGTACTCATCCCTGTTGAAGTAAGTTCTTTCACGGAAATGAACGCATCCACCATATTTTTCATCCTTCAGTCAGTCAATAAAAATTGAAACACGAAGGTTTCGTACTTGGGGTGGACGTATTCGTCCATGTTAAAAATCTTGCTATGCAACATACGAGCTTGGTAAATTATGATTCTCGAAGGCTTACATACTGCATGTATAGCAAGCTCAAACCAAACCCCCTCTTCAAATTCTTCAAATAATGGACCATGCCTAATGAAGATCAAGCTGGTGTGACTCATGCCATGAGGCGAAAATTTTCTGAGAAGGAAGTTCCTCAAGCTCAAAGAGAGACCACATTATTTACTGGAATTTCTAAGCAATCAGAGTAGATCAAGATACTATGTGGACTTGAACCGATTGCAATATTCCTGATTGCGAGGATGAGGAGACGTCCGAAACAGCAACCACAAGGTTCCCAGGTCTCACCATTCCATGAGCCTTCAAAAGAGCCACAGACTGCAGAAGGTTACTCTCCAAGTCTTTTCTGAAAGGGAATTGGAAAGGAGTGACGCCCCACTTCAGGTCCATGCGCCGCATGACATCGATTGATTCAGTAAACGCGAAGATGGGGCAATCTGGGCGATTTCTTGAAAGCAAGGATGCCATGTAGCCTCGGCGTGTATACACAAATATAGCATCTGCTTTTAACTTGTTGGCTGTACAACCACAGAGTTGGTCAGCATCCTGACAAAGTTCAGTGCAACACAAGCAGAAGAGGGTATTCTTTTTCATTTTCAAAAGTAGCTGGATTAACGACAAACTCCAGCCAATGGTAGTTTATCAACATACCACCAAACCGAATATGAGTCCACAGGTAAAGATGGTGACCAAGGACTGAATGAAAGGAAATACTTGATTTAACATGAGCCACGCCTACTTTCATAACAAGAGCTCAAGGTTGTGCACAAAAAGAGTCTGCGCTCTTTTTCTTGACTCACTCTTCATTGATTCCAAGGGAGCTCAGTCATTTCCTAAAAATATTATCAAAGTCGTGCCAAGCTTAGCCAGAAACAAAACCACTGGATTACTGTAAATAAATAACAACACATTACTCCTCCTAAAATCTCAATAGCCTTTTGGGAAGAGTACTGCATCATTATTCATTTACAGTAATTCAATGTTTTTGTTTCTGGCTAAGTGTGGCACCATTTTGATAACATTATTAGGAGCTGACTGACGACTTTAATGACGACTTTAGCATCCTTGAGGTGCTGAAGGACGCCAAGGTGAACCATGGCGTTGTCATGGGATTTATTTTCCTTGTCCACGACTGAAAACAAAATGAGTATAACTTGACAGCTGTTAATGAAGACATCAAAAGCGTACCAATCTGAGCCGCAGAGTTGCATATCTGTTCAGACGTTCTTCCAGTTTCAGTGGTCGAAATCTCTGGTAACGGAACCGCCTCAGCATGGCCTTCCTCACGAATCCATTGCTCCATGCGTAGACTTACTCCCCGTAAGACCTCAATAGCCTTCTGAGGATGCAGGCCCATGGCTGACTCGCCAGACAGCATCAGGGCATCAGCCTTTTGCCTCACAGCATTCGATACATCTGCCACCTGTAATTGACAAGATCGACTCACTATGACTGAATTGGACAGAATATCCTGGACACAGATGAAGCTGCTAGAAAGGCCGAAAAGAAAGGCAGAGATAAGTAAAACGACCGCAGATTTGTCAAGGAGAAAGCGGAAGCCGCACTTTGAGATATAAAAGCATGTAAGAATAGGGACTGAATGTTTCAGGGACGATCATGAACGGAAATACGTACAAATAGAGCTCCACTTGACCTACATGTTCGATGAAAATATCAACCCAAATGAAAGAGAAGCCCTACCTCTGCTCGAGTGGGTGTAGGATACTCGATCATTGACTCCAGTAGCTGTGACGCAACAATCACAGGCTTGTTGAGGTTGCGACAAGCATCTACGACATCTTGTTGCACAGATGGAACTAGATCCAGAGGCATCTGAGCACCCAGATCTCCTCTTGCAACCATTACTCCATCCGAAACACGTATAATGTCATCCAAGCATTTGAGAGAGTCCGCATCTTCAATCTTGGCAATTATTCCAATCGCCCTGAATGTGATTGCAAATTATTGTGGATTAAAAACCAGAAGGACAGTTTTTGAATAAATCTATGCAATTTGCATTCATGAATGAGTAGTAAAAATTTGATTGCAGGAATTTTATCCCCACAAATCCCAGGAGACCCAAAGTGGGTTGCTGGCTATTTGGGGCAGCTTGCTGCAATTAGAGTATCTGATATTATGAAGTGAATTTTTCTGTGAAGGTCTGATAAATCGAATCAGCGTTAAAATTTAAAGCACATCTCACATAAGAATCAAAAAGTTAGAGGTTTTTTAGTTTGAAGCTCAAGATTTGGCAACAAAAAATTTAAAGTTGTTAAAGAATATTTTTTAAAATTTTGGTTTATTAGATCCATGTCTACATATAAGGCTTTAATTCATTTCATTGACGTTAGCGAGATGAAGGATACGAAGATTTTTAGATTCCAGGAAACTATATTGCCTCTTAACAAAAATAACATAAAAATTCATATTTGAGCGCAATTTTGATAATTTTTGAAATAAAAAATTCCTGTATACGCTTGCTAAAACATACTCACCATTGGTATTTTTCAATTCCATGGCATAGTTATTTGCAATTTGGTTTAATTGCAGTTTAAAGTGCCTAGATTACTAGATAATTTTTTCAAAATACTACACACTTGGAAGTTCTTTTCAACTTTGAGACTTCGATTTCTAATTCAATTACCTACACTTCAACATGATTTCGCAATTTCTAGCCCTTGCACATCATTTAAAATGGAATGGCAAAGTCTACTAATGTAGTCAAAGAAGACGCCACAAAAAACTTGAGTTTCTATTTCAAAGGTTATCATCTTTGAATCCATGAGGCCAATTTTCATGAAAATTTCTAAGAATTCACATATACAAAAGTGAGAATGAGATCCAAAGGTTAGGTCTCAAAATTCAACAATTACAAGGTTTTTGGTTGACTGCACTAGAGGTCATAGAATTTTAGGAGTTCAGGGATAGGTATACAATGAATCGTCTGCGCTAGCGTTTTTATGGATTTCCTTAGGTTTTCATTCAAATAGACACCTCATCTTGGCAAAGAATACCTCTCTGGGGACCGTGCCGCAACATAACTCTTGAGATGTTTGATGACCTCAGAGGATTTCACGAAAGACACGGCGATGAAATCCACGCCCTCAGATATACCGAAGTCGATGTCAACCCAGTCCTGCAAACCATTCGCAAACTTGTGGAAAATTGATTTTAACTTAGAGTCTCACAATCTATTGAATGGTTCTGTCAAGATCAGACCAAGAGGACGATCCCTGATACACTGGTGAAGCAATGTATTTCTGATTTCATCCATCTTTAATACCTCAACTCTAAACCATTTCATGAACTTAAACAAGAGGTAACTTTTCAAATATATCCAAGCATTTTTTTCATTCAAAATTGGGAAAAAATTTACTTTTTGAGCACCGAAAGTAGAGAAATATTTTGAAAAGGTGCAATTTGGCCCCTATGGTGCCAAAAATAAAGGAGGCGAGAGGGGCTCACGACGTCATTGATGTGAAAACCAACTGGCCCCCAAAATGGAGTAATCAACACTAGCGATGGTCAAGAAACGTTCAAAAGTAGAGAAGGTGAAATAAAAAAAAATTAAGGGAGTAAGACTACCTTAGCAGAAATTGTCGGAAGCGTGGCATTCTTCTCTCTCACCATGTGGCCATCACGCCATACAGTCAGATTGGCACACGGCAGAAGCATTCCAGGATCAATGCACTTGCACTTCACGTCCGGACCCACCTTCTCTGAAACTTCAAACCTCACCATTCCTCCATCAACAACCAACTCATCGCCGGTCCTCACATCTGTACATAACGGAACCATCCCAAATGTCCTTAATGCACCATCATTGTTGGAAGAAAAAACTAGCATATTTACTCAATTGTCCTCAACCCTAAAGGTCCAAAAGTTCAAATCGGGACTCATGCAGATTTTCGCAGTTTCAGGAGGTCTTGTGAGTTGCCCAATTCTATTTATTTACTGGCCAACACATGCAATGTTCTTCACTGATGATGTTAAATTTGGTCGCATCTGAATCATTTCTTCCCATGAGATCGATCAAATTGGTCAATTTAAGCCAAGAATTCTTGGTCCTCAAGGGGTTGACTGAGTGAGAACGCATTGATAAACATCAAACGTTACAAGAACGAAGCAAGGATTAAGTGCGTGCACCGTGTTCAGAAATCGGAGAAGAAGTTTTGGACATGTATCCTCATGACCTACTTGAAGAGAAGTTGCGAAAACACTACCTTCAGCAAAACCTTCGTAGTTAACTGGGAGAGTGAAAGGAGGTAATGCACCGCTGAACTTTCGCATAGTAAAACACCACTCTTCGCCATCCTTCACACTCCAAGGCAAGAATAGATAAATTCCTTCTCTCAGCTTAAAGTATTAGCGAACTGCCTGACACATATGTCAACAATACAGCATATAAAAGCGAAAGAAATTAAAATCTCGTTTCGATTTCCAAGGATGAGATTTGAACTTACCTCAGCTTTCGCAGACGACAACCCGCCGAGGTCACCCATATGAATCTCACTGCCCTCGGTGTCCATCATGACAGCAATGCCATAGCCTTGCTCCCGCTGCAACTTCCTGCAGTTCCGGATGACCTCCCTATGCCATTCGTGCGTCCCATGGCTCATATTGACCCTGGCAATGTTCACCCCGGAGGAAGCCAGCATCTCCAACTGCTCGTAACTACAACAAGCGGGACCAATTGTAGCCACCAGCTTCGTCCTCCTCACATTGCGAAACCCACCGCCCCCCTTCAACTCCTCCTCAATGCGCGCGTCCACCTCGAATCCCCGACCCCTCGCCGGCCACCTGGTAACCTCCGCCACCGCCTCCTCCTGCGCTTCCTCCACCTTCTTCGTCTTCACATTCACCGCGCTCTCGTTGCTGCTCACAATCGCCGTCACAGGAGCTACTCCGCGACGACCAAGCAGCTTCGACGACCTCGTTGTTGTCATTGTTGCTGCTCCTCTTCTTCCTCCCCATAGCTTCGACAGCCCCACATTGTTCCATCGCAACGCTCCCCCGCCGCCATTCCCGCCCTGATCAAATGAGCCCACAAGCTCCACGCCCCGACACGAGCAAACTCCGAGTGCGTGCGCCATGGCTCTCGATCAATTCCTACCCCTGGTGTGTACCTCCACTACTGATCACCTCCAAATGGTTCATAAACAGGGGCGACGCATGGGAAACTCCGTCGCACGCCCAAGATTGTACTGATAGCCAATGGGGAAAAGAAAAAGGTGTACAGTACAGCAACGGAGCTTACAATGCAGAAGGAGTTGCGTGTTGCCTAACAACTTCACGATGATGTTGAAATTGATGTTGCGAGTGATTCAGGTAGACTTGGCATCGTCCAACGCTCAGCTTTGCTGGTAGGCGGCGAGACCGAGGTCGCCGACGAGAAAAGCATTAAGCTTTGGGCCAACAGAAGAGAGGCAGTACGGTCGTTAGCTAGTGGCGTTTGTTTAATTACTTAAAAAATATACTTCCGTGCCTATCCGAGTCACAGGATTTGGCTGCGGCGCTGTGGGTCAGGCCACTTTTGTTCATTGGGAGGTGGCACCCTAAACCCTAATTCTTTTTTCTTTTTTCTTTTCTCTTTTTTTTTGACACAAGCTCATTGAACAACACACTACGAGGGTTTTCCATCAAGTAGAGAGGTTGATTGCATACCAGATAAAGAACTTGTTACCGCCAAGTATTGAACCCGCAACCATGCCTTGCTGAAGGTTTTGAAACTATGAATGGAGAGAATTGGCTCACTTTAGATTGATAGAACAACCGTGTTTCTCTGAAGGTGTTGTGAAAAAACCCAGGGAAACATAACATAGAAAAACTCTTAATTTGAGAGGATTTGGGAGTGAGTTAGGAAATAGAGGTATTAATTCATTTGATAGAGAATAAATTGGAACAATCAAATTTGGAAAATACAATTGCATGCAATAATTGTGTATGTTAATACATGGGCATGTATATCTACCTTTGTATATTACATGGAAAGAAGTACACAAGTTGTGTCCCTTTTTTGTCTTGAAAAATATTGGTGCCTTTTGGGGGGAAATAAGACAAACACAAAGATGGCATGTGCAAATTGGTATTTTTTGATGAGAAGGAAGCCATAATAAAATGTGACATATTAAAGTATGTATAGCAAGGTTTTCAATACTTTCATGTATTATGGTCAATTACATGATTTTTTGGAGTCTTTTGTCCATCTTATATTGTAGACATTGACTTCAACTATTTCTATGTAATTGTTGATCAATCATGAAAGAAGCATGGTTGAATTTGTGTCAATTTCAAGTAGAAGATTATATATTTGGCAATGTAGAGTATTTTTGTATAAAACATGTATTTTCACACATTGAAGGTATATTTTTCAATACTTATTGCTTTTAATGAATCATAAAAGTAATGTTTGATGAATCCAAAAGTCCTCAAAGTAAATCTTTTATGAAGCTATTAGTATTGCAAGCTTGTATTTGCACCTTTACCATACGTCATTGTTAACAAAGTTGTATCAACCATTGATCAAGAAATTCTAAATTCTTCCAATAGTGAAGGTGGATTGTTCTATTTTTAGTGCACTCATTGTGTATCACTCTTTCTCCAATTCAACATGGTTATTTTCTCCACTTTGATTCCTCTATGTTCAATAATCCCACACCTACTAAAGATTTTCTTTATATTCTTGTTTTCACTCAAACAACTTTGGGATCTAAAGGGTTAAGTTAAATGTCCCAAAACCAACACCATCCTAATTTTTTTCACTTCCATTCTATCATAAATTGGGTAAATACTATAAATATGATAACTAAAGGTTTGATTGAGTATTGAAATACCTTCCTTTTTTCTCATGAAGGGGTTGGGAAAGTGGAATTATTTTTGTTAGAATTTTGTCATACTGACATCCAAGTTTTCTTGTATTTGGAGGCTTTTTAGTTTTTAGTTTTCTAAAACCTATCATATAGATATATTCAAAAATTAGGCAATATGGATGAAAAGGAAAAGGTGTATAGTACAGTCTTGGAGCGTACAATGCAGAAAGGAGTTGTGTGTTGCTTAACAACTTAAGGATGATGTTGAAATTGATGTTGCAAGTAAAGGAAGACTTGGCATCATTCAATGCTCAGCTTTGCTAGTAGGTGGTGAGACCGAGGTTGCCGACGAGAAAAGCATTAAGCTTTGGGCCAACTAAAGGGAGGCAATACAATCATTAGCTAGTGGTGTTTGTATAATTACTTAAAAAAGCCACTTCTATACCTATCCAAGCCACATGATTTGGTTGCGATCGGTGGGCATTGTAGATCAATCCTCTTTTGTTCATTGGAAGATGGCACGCCAAACCCTAATTCTTTGCTATAGGATTTTAGTTTTTAGTATTTTTTTTGGCAAAAACTTCATTGAACAATACACTACAAGGGTTTTCCGTCAAGTAGAGGTTGATTGCATGCCATATAAACAACCTGTCACCATCAAGTATTGAATCCGCAACCACCTTGTTGGAGGTTTGAAAAACAATGAATGGAGAGAACTAACTCACTAGAAACTAATAGAACAACAAGGTTTCCCTAAAGGTGCTGTGAAAAAACCCAAGGAACCAAAACACACAATAACTTAATTTGAGAGGAATGGGAGTGAATTAAAAAATGGTGGGTAATAATTCGTTTGATAGAGAATGAATTCAAACAATCAAATTTGGAAAAGACAATTGAATAGCATTTCCTAATTCACTCCCAATTCCTCTCATGGGCATGGCATTTACCTTTCTATAATATATGGGAAGAAGTGCAAGAGATGTGTGGATTGGTATTTTTTAATGGGAAAAATGCCATACTTGAAAATGTTCCATATAAAGTGTGTATAGCAATGCTTCAATAATTTCATGTATTGTGATCATCTATAAGTTTTTTCTGAGTCTTTTGTCCATCTTATAATGCAGACATCGCCTTTGACTACTTCTATGCCGCTACAAGACAAAGGGGTGTTTTAAGTGAGTTTTTAAGTATAGTCTTAGATATAAGATTATAAGTAATGAACTTTGAGGAGATTGTCAATAAAAATTTACTAGAAAGACATGTGTTTTTAGTAAAATTTTACTGAAAATTTGCTAAAAAATCATGACTTCTAATCTTATGTCTAGGACTATATTTTAAAACTCACTTAAAACACCCCTTTCTCTTGTAGTGATGTAAGTATTGATCAATCATGAAAGAAGCATGGATGAACTTGTGTCAATTTCAAGTAGAAGATTATTTATTTGGCACTATAAGCTATGTCATGAATCCAAAGGTCCTCAAAGTGATTTTTTTATGAAGCTACTAGTATTGCAAACTTGTATTTGCACACATACTTGCACAGTTGTAATTTTAGAAAAATATGTACTCTAGTAGCACCAAATCCACCCCTTGGATAGAACAACAATTTGATAACGTATCTCTACAAATTAGAATAACTTTTATCCAAGTAGTTAGGAGGAGGAAACTCCAATTTCAATCTATTCATTGTCCAAAAAATGGACATCGGAGTGCAAAGGGGTTCAAGGATCTATACATCATATATTGCAACTCATGCAACCATTGTAAATTCATTTTTTATCCCCTAAAATTATTTCAGGTTTAGAAGCCCAAAACTACTTTCAAAATATTTGTCTTCAAAGTAAGGTCAAAATCTTCATCAATATTTATTTTTTAACAAATCCAACCACATGATCCTTTATTTCACTTACTCAATTACATTGTATTAAAATTTTAGAATGAATATCTACACCGATTACAAGTTTAATGTGCCTAAACTTCAAAATGTAGGCTTTTTAGCCCTCCAAAAGGAGAAGTTTAGTCTTTCAACACTTTTAGAAAAAAAAAACATATGTCCTATAACTTGTTACATTTAGTCAATAATTTGGAAAATGGGTTGAAAATATAATTGAAAAAATTTAACCAAATTTTTTTTATATTTAAAAAAAATAGTAAAGTACAAGTTGTTATTGATTGAAAGATAAAACTAATATGCTAATAACTTTTGGAAGAATTTGAGAATTGTTAATCCCAATGTTGAGAATTTTTTACTATACAATTCCTTTTTCTTCTTTAAATTTTTTCAAAATTGAGAGCAAAAGATGACTTTATATGTTTTTCTACCTTCATTGCCCACAAAATAAACTCTTTATAACTTTTACCTCGTTATTCGGAATCAAATGTATCAAATGTTTAGGAGTAGGTATCAATCTTTACAATCTCCAAAAAATAATGAATTTTTTTGAGAATATATTTTTTGTTACCTTGTTTGACATTGAAATCTAAATAACCCTTCTAACTTTTACAATATTTGTCGGAGTGACATGAAACAAAGCTCTACACGAAGATTATGATGATTATCATCCATCCCAAAAAATCATGCAAAATTCTAAATTATGAAGTCAATAGAGCCTAGCCAAGTTCTCAATAAGCCCAAAGTCAACTCCTCGGTCCTTTAGGAGTTAAGCAATACGCAAAGACTTTGAAGAAACTACAAGATGGAGCAAGACAGGTACTCTAATGCAATCATGATAATCATTGAGGAGGATGGTACATCTCAAATTAAGGTAAGGATTGATTTTCCATTGTAAAAATTAGCCATTATTTTTACCTTGTTTCAATTTTCAAAACAACATTGAAACAATGTATTTTCAATGGCTATTGTCTATATGCCATTACTCACAAAGGCCATTGTATTTGTGTGGTTTCAAGACCACATTGTCTCATCATATTATGTGAGATTTCAATGCACAATGTATTCATTCATTTTCAATGCTCTTTTGTTTCAAGATAGAGTAGGTATTTTCAATGGCCATAGTAAATGTGCATTTTCAATCATTCAAGTGTATTTAAGCATTTTCATAATAATCATGTTTGCCTTTTCAATGGCTATAGTATTTATGTCCATTCGATAACCATTACATAGTTTCATATAACAAATTGTTAAGAACAACACTTCTTATTCTATCTTTTAGAACTTTGTGGAAATAAAGAATTTAAAATTTAAAAGCTTTAACAAAAAATCCTAATACAATTACAAAATTAGGGATCATATGAATTACTCTCAGTATATTTTTGACCATAACTACCACTATAAGAAACCCATGTTTTATGAGACGTTTTAAAATTTTAGCAAACGGATTTTAAATGGCGTCAAATAAAATACAAATTGTTTTATTTGATGTCACCTAAAATACTTTTGCGAAAATTACAAAACGTCACACAAAATATAGGTTTCTTATATTGTCCTTTGCAACATCTAAGTTCAATACAATCTATCAATCTTGATATTCTACTTTGTGGTACTTCTTCATATATCTTCACTAGAGCCAACTCTTTTCATAAAGTTGCATTATCTACATTGCTTAATTCTAATCCAAAAGGAAGTCTAATCTCACCAAAAGATGAGTCAATATTTTCATCACCACCTCTTCCATCTATATGGCTATTGATCTATACCATGGTGCTTGAAAACATTATACACATGAATCAACATCCCACCATCAAATTCAAAATTTAGCCACCTATGGAAGTTCTTCCCACTTATTTATATTTATATCAAGTATTGGATGGAGATTATCCTACTACTATGGTTGAGAATCCAACAAATCCTTGCACTAAGTGATATGATCATTTGAGTTGATGAGAATTTTGAAAAGAATGTTGTCACATTGTAAATGCATGCACTATGAAAAAAAATGCATTTGTATGTCAAACCAAAGGAGTTTTTGGGAGTCTCAACATGTAGATGAAATGACACTTTCTTAAAAAACTCTATTTTTTTACCTTTGTTAGACAATATTTCATGAGAGTTCATTTATTTCCATATTTAAAGATGTTTAAAGACTTTATTTCAAGAGTTTAAAGTTGTTGAAACAAAAGACGAAGTCTAATTTATTTTTCTTTTAGATTTTTGAAGGATTAAAATTCCATATAGGAGATATAGAGAGAATTATGGGGAGGAAAGGGATGGCAAATGGATGAATGTGATCCATATGACATTTGGGGGGTTGAAATCCACTTGCTTAGATGGATGAGGTGGAGGATGAGGTGGAAACTCTTCTTCTTCCTTCTTATAGTTAGTTTGGGGGAGCCATTTTTTTGGAGAGCTACAGTGCGTTGTACATGGTGATTTTTGCAATGAAAATTTGAGAGTGTTTTCTATCTTTTTGTGATTTCGAAAAACCTATCACTCACTGTTTTTGGAGTTTGTATGAGAAAATTATGTTTGAAGGAGCGAGAGAGGGATAATTGTCATAAAGTTCAAACACTCATAATTGTTTGGTGAGAAAATACTTATTTTTTAGATCTTGTATAACTATGTATTGAGTCATTAGCTTTTTGAAGAGCTATTATTCTCATAATTTGAAATTACATTAGTAGAAAACAATGTTTTCGTCAACAAAATTTAGTTGACGCTTTTTCTTTTTTTTTGGTAGAAAACAAAAAAAAACTTCAATTGAATTTTGTTGATGAAAATGTTGTTTCCTACTAGTGTTAGGATGTAAAAGTTACAAGCTAGGAAGTAAAGTAGTGATGAATTGCCTTTGAATTGAAAAAAGAGAACTTTGACCTGCTATAAAAGTTGGACAATATGATAGCTTGAGTTGAAATTTGGAGAGTTTATTGATAATTTTGTTAGCTTTACAAAAATTATCACTCTCAATTTGGAGTTTTGAAGCAATTGTGGCTCTCATGTGAGTGTTGGATACATCTTCAAAGAATTTTAAGCAATTTATGCACAATTTATATTACTTTGTATAAACTTGTAATATTTTATTTGGCATATATGATACTTTATAAGGTATATGAGTAGATACATATGAGTACACTTGATTAAAAGATCCTTCCAATTCTAAGCCAAATTTGATTGTAGCTAAAAGCCCAATATTTCCCAAGACAAACCCTATGTATCTGATAGTGCAAAAGTATTTTAAGAGTCCACCACATTAGTCACAAGGACTAAAACGGAAATTGCTATTTAGTCATAGTAGACTCAAATGGCAATCATTGAAGAGAGCTTAAGGAGAATTGTGGATATTGAGTGATTGGTAGGTTTTTGTAGCATGGAGGGACCAAGACAATATTGGAGCTAGAATTAGACTTAATAGTTGATTTTGCAATTTAAGATTGAGTTGCATGCAGTGAAGAAATGCATCATCATTTTTCATATCAACTTCATATTACAATTGTTTCTAATGGCATTTCTTGGTTTCACTAGAAGAAAACACGCAGTCGCCCGACTGTGAAATTTAGACACTCAAACGTCAGATCAGACATTAGCCATGTCGATGTAGGTGTCTAATCACATCGCGTCTGCAAAAATAGGGGTCAGACATCCAAGAATCAGCTTGGACAATGGCATGCTAAGCACCGGACATCCAAAAAAACATTGGTCAACGGGTGCCAGAACTCTGCCATGTGGCTACAAATTTGGTGCCACGTGAGTATGGGCAGCCAGGTTGGCAATTTTCTCATCCATCCAATTTTGGTGATGTGGCACCTGATGTGGCATTTGATGTGTACATTGACCAGGGAGTCAACATTAGGTGACGTGGCATCTTCGAATGCTGACGTGGACAATTTTGGTGCGTAGAGAAGCCTCTTCTGGAGCTTTCTACATACGTATGAAAGATGTCTTTTCAGACATCACAAAGTCTAACACGATGTTGTCCTAGACACAACTATGTTAAAGACAATGTTTATGCGGAACATGCACTGTTGGTAAGCACTACGATTCTAACGCCATTTGTGTCGTCTGAGGCTTTCATAGTGGGGCATTTGACATGGTTAAGGACATGTTCATGCAATTTTCTACTAGATGTGTGGTGCGTTGGATGTCAACATTCACATGTACAACATTTTTACAAGTAACAAATCATTTTAGACAACATGTGCATGCTTCATACCAACGTGCTTGAAGATTGGGTTTGAGCATGGGATGTCTGAAATTACACTAACTAGTTAGGCAATTGAGAAGCACAAGTCTGTGTAGACAATGTTCAGGATGTGTATAGGGCTATGTTTAATGACATGCATGCATAGATTTTGATGCTTCCACGTTTAGGGCAAGCTTAGATGTGATAGCAATGTGCACTGTGAGACATGAATGAAGACATGTTGTAGACTTCACGGACATTGACACTAAATTGAAGGGGTCTAGGATTAAGTCCTACCTAACCACATGGTGCATTCCTATGTGCGCTTGTAGACAGACATTGAGACATCAAAACTATGCGGTGCAACATTGCAATGATCGTGAGGACATAGAACATTAGACATTGTGTCCACATTTGAAGAGACCTAAACAACACTCTGGCATAGCACGTATTTACCAAAGTTGGTTTTACACTATATCAATGAATGACATTGCATAGCAAGAGAGCTTAGCATAATCACAATACTTGAAATACATGCACCATTGAATGGAGGAACCTTTAGGCAAACAAAAAATATCATATTCATATATAGGTAAAGTGTTGCAAGGAAAACAAATCACTATGAGGATAACAAAGCTTTTATAAAAGGCAATATAGCACAATATGCCCCACAAAAATTATGATAGACACTAAACCCATTTAGATAATCATGAAATAGTGCCACCAAGAAGTTCTCACAATGTTGTGTGAAGTGTCCTCTATGTCTAAGAAAACATCTGAGCGTTGAAGGCAAGGTCTCCATGGATAGGAAGAGTCCTGCAAACAAATGCTAGACGTTAGTGACAATGGACAAACAAACAATTGAAGGCCTACCAGCCACATATCCATGCTTTTGAGAGAATCAAAACACACCTCAATGGTCATTTCTTCCATGATGCTTCTCCTTTTTGGGGTTGCCCCCCTCCTATAGAGGGATTGGGTTTGGGCACTTGCTACATGGTTCCCTTCGTAGCCTTCACAGTGGTGACCACTTATGTTGGCTTTGGTGTTGGCTTCAAGGTCCTTGTCACACTATTGACACGAGACGACAATCCCGTAGATGGAAGATTTGCAACTTGATTGCACATAATACTACCATACATACTATTAGAACTAAATGATAAAACACTATAATAAGAGAGAGATACAGAATGTCCAATACAATGTCGAAAACAACAGACCAATGTCTAGCTCCCATCTATGTTCTTGTCCCGTCCAACATGAGAAATACCTCTCGAGGGTTGGATTGCCCTGCCAAGGCAATAGGAGTACCGTCTCCCTTGACGGATGCAGGCTGAGCCACTATGGAATATGGATCCGCAGGGACGTCCATGGGAGTGCTCACCGCGTTATCAACAAGTGTTGAAGGGGGGTTAAGGGCCACTCCGTCAATGCCAGGCATGGTACCCGCAACAACATCAACCTCAATCTGTTCGGGATCAATGTCTCTTGCATTGTCCAGTGGATGGTCCATCAAGTAATCAACCTCAAGCTCCGCATCCTCATCTGCATCCACACCAACGTCTGCACCAACTTCATCAGCCTGCACAACATTGGTTCTATCTCCATCAACGTCACCTGTAGTAGTGTTGTGACCGTGAAAGACTTGGGGAATATCGATGTAGACGTTGCCCTGCAAGAGTGCCAGGCTTACAGGCGTTGATGCAAATATCTGATGATGTACACTGTCAGGGCCAAAGGATTGCACAAGGAAACGGATCAAGTTATTCATCTCAGCAAGACGACCTCCAATCTTTGACCTTCATATATTTCAAGATATCAAAAAGGGCGTCTAAGTACAGGGATTTCCAAAAGGATGTGACTCAAGCAACATAGCTATTGCTGTAGGCAAAAATTGAGATTCAACACGCACAAGGCCTTGATCACTGATCATGACAACACAAGTCTCACAATTATCAATTTGAACACCATATGACTGCAACAGCATGGTCCCATGGTCTTGGAATTTCACCATGACATTTAGACATCTTAGACGTCCACAACGACACATTTACATCAACAGCGATATGCAATCTCACCAAAATAATCAATAAAAATATAAGCCCAAGTCCAAACACCAACACCTTAGGGGGCATAGCCAATCCATGTCAACACAAAGAATTTAAAACACCAAGGGGGCTTCCAATGGGGGCCTCAATGTTCATAAACATAAACTACGTTTCTTGACCTCTTAAAATCCTAAACCCACAGAGGGGCAAGAATTTGTAGTTAACAACTGGAATCAGATTGTTTGCTTCAATGTCCAAAACAGTGTCTGCATCCACATTGACATGTCCGCACCAAGACTAAGACCTCGTACCAAGCATCAAATGACCGGATTTGTGGCATCACACAAGCATTCTCACCCTAAAACTAACGACAACCCTAATTAAAGCTCGACAAAGGCTCCTTGAGGACAAGGGTTGAGGATGAAGGCAACATGATGAAGGCAACATGATAAAGGCAACAAGTTCACTGAGATTATCCCCCCCTAAGCCCTGACATAGAAATAAGAAGACGTTGTAATGGAATCGGACCGCCTTGACTCAATGTCGAAAACAGGGTCCAAGACAGCGTTGAGACGGCCGCACTAAGACTGAGACCTCATACCAAGCATCAAACGATTGGATTTGTGGCATCACATAAGCGTTCTCACCCTAAAACTAACGACAAGCCTGATTAAAGTTTGACAAAGGCTCCTTGAGGACAAGGGTTGAGGATGAAGGCAACACAATCAAGGCAACAAGTTCACTGAGATTATCCCCCCCTAAGCCCTGACATAGAAATAAGAAGACGTTGTAATGGAATCGGACCACCTTGACTCAATGTCGAAAACAGGGTCCAAGACAGCGTTGAGACGGTCGCACTAAAACTGAGACCTCGTACCAAGCATCAAATGACTGGATTTGTGGCATCACACAAGTGTCGTCACCCTAAAACTCACTTGGATTGTGTAGGCAGCTACTTCTATGGAGGTTTTGGGTGGATGCAATGGGCACCTCGGCTGCCTCCATTGTTGAGGTGAGTGATGCGGCCACAACCCCCTCCAAAAAGTTCTTGAAAATGCTGAGACCTGCACTATCCCTATCAAGATCATGATCTCCTTCTATTAAAGCTCCTTCTCCACTTGGAAACGGAAGACAATTATGCGCACCTGAGTGAAAGTGTCATGTTGCACACAAAAGATTGCTCTCAATTCCAAAGCTAAATTTTTGAACAGTCTGCAAGAAGATGCCTTAGGGTTCCACGCGACAGGCAAAAGTCGGCGGCCACTTTTTTAGGGTTCTGTAGTCACGACAGAACATCATAATGTCCATTCCAATGTCTTCTAAGACATCTAAGAGTCCCAGGTGGCACGCCTTTTTAAACCATTTCTGTCAAAATAGATGACAACAACAGTAGTATAATATAATTTCAAAATCTTGGAGGCTTGCCCATGTTTCCATATTTTTTTTATGAAGATGTTTGGAGGCCTACACATGTTTGCATATTTTAATTTCAAATAGGATGCTTGGAGGCCTACACATGTTTGCACATTTTTTTTGATTTTATGAAGATGCTTGGAGGCCTACACATGTTTGCATATTTTTTATTTTATTTTATGAGGATGCTTGGAGGCCTACACATGTTTGCATATTTTTATTTTATTTTATGAGGATGCTTGGAGGCCTACACATGTTTGCATATTTTTATTTTATTTTATGAGGATGCTTGGAGGCCTACACATGTTTGCATATTTTAGTTTCAAATAGGATGCTTGGAGGCCTACCCATGTTTACATATTTTAGTTTTTAATAGGAGGCTTGGAGGCTTGCAAAGTTCTTTCATGAGATTACTTGAAAATAGTAGAGAGATTTCAAATGCTACACATGTTTCGATATTTTTAGTTCAAATGAACATTGTCAATTTGGACACTTTCAATCAATTAAGATGTGTTAGTTCGGACATTTTTGGTCCATTCTTTGTCATTTTAGACATTTGTTTTTGAATGTGGACATAATTAGTGTATGTGGACCTATGAATTTGGACCCTTTTATCTTCTTTTGTTATTTCCTAAGATGGATTTGGAATACTACAGATGTGCTCACGTTTGTTTTCTTTAGTGGGATGGATGTTCCTCCTTTTGGGGTTATTGAAGTTATGAGGCCTACACATGTTTTCATATTTTTTTTAATTGGGTGCAAAACATGTCTCCATTTTTTTCCTAAGTGGGTTTTAAGGGCCTACAAATTTTTTCCTAGAGGGTCGCCTAACAGATAGCCGTCTGTGCAGACATCATGAGAATATTGTAGACGATATGTATGTCTTAGTGCATGTTTTAGTGCATGTTTCAGTGCTCCCAAAACATTCATATGACATTGCCAATTTGTATTGAAGGTGCCTCATGTGAATCCTCTACGCAATGCACGTCTTTGTAGTTTCCCACATCATCATGCTCCTCTATGCCACTTGTTCTTATAACTTTTGTATTAGACTATTAAGAGCACTCATGAACCTTCCCCTATGGACATTTATAGTTGGAAATCATCTTCCATGGTGAACACCCTAAACATCATAGTAAAGTTTCATGCTTTAGACATTGCATAAGCTAAATTCTTGTGAATTCAATGCACGTCATCTTAGACAAACATACCTTATGTTGAAGTGCACATGTGCAAGACAATGAAGACTGCCATGCCCCATTGAATGTCTTAGGGAATGTCCATATTGCCTTATCCTAATCTCATCATCAACATCCTCTTGTCTCATGTGCCTCAATGTAAACACCCGAATATTAATAGGAAGATCACCCTCAAAGCCAATAGGTCCTCTGAGACATCATTTACAACATTAAACGTCTATGTGGATGTCTTTTAGGACGTCTTGAAGTTGCTCATGGCATTCCAAAGAAGGCCATCAGAATGGTTAAACTAAGAAATTGATGACGTGGCAATGCCTGCCAAGTCAGCATATTGTTTGCCACATCAGCTTTGGACCACGTCATCTGCCACGTCATCACTTTTAAACATACCCTGCCCAAAAAATGTTGCCCAACTCTTTTTTTCGAGTGGGCAGCATTGTTATTTAAAAATATAATAATGTAAATGAAAATAACCCATGGTCAAAGTGGGTCCCCCCTACTGACGTGTCAAATATTGTTTTTTCAAACAACCATTTGAACATGATGATGTCAGGCACCATCTCAACGTCAAAGTGGATGCAAATAGCAACACCACCGTGTTTTTTCAGGTGAATTTCACTTTTTTCATCTCCAACATCCACTTCAAACCCTAGTAGACGTAGAGATGTACAAGAAGACATGTAGACACCAAGTTGGACATGAAATGTCCAGGCCTTAGACAGGAGCATGTCAAGGCCCGACACCAAAAAAAACGTAATTTCTTCCTGTGTTTACTTGTATCTTTTTTTTTGGACAATTAGAGAATGTTAAAACCAAGAAACATAATGTCATTTGGTTGTCATTTTCTTTCATGGATAGGATAAAGCATTCTAGCTCTCATTCAATTTTCTTTGTCCTCCTTTTCAGATGACTCCTCCAATGATGGATTATGTGGCGGATTTCTTAGAAGAAAATGTCAAAAGAGATATAGATGATCATGTCTATCTGTAGACATTTAAATTTTGAACAATTTGCCTTTTCATCTTTTTGTTTCTTTACACATTAGTCAAGTTTTTATATTCCAGTTTTCAAGAGTCAAATTGGCTAGCTAATTCACTTGAATGTAAAAAGGACCCAATGTAGATTTTAAAGGGTCAATTTGGCAAGATTGGAAGAGTGACAATTTGGCTTTGTGTCTTTTTAGATCAAATATTAGACAAGCCATCATGCAACTCTTTGAGGCTATATAGCTAGGTCCATTAGTCTTTGTTTTCAATTCATATCAAAGCTTATCTACCACATATGGCTCATTGGCAATTTGCATTAATATATTCCTTCAATCGATTCCTCTCTATAAATTTGTGTAATTAAGATTGTATATTAGCAGTTTTGCCTTATATAAGATGGCTAAATTGCTATTGTTTTAGCACCTTGTGAATATGTAGATTCCTATTGAATTTAGAGTTGTCAATTAATTGTATTTTACACCACTAGATTGCACGAGAAGTGTGTCTTTTAAGTTTGTCTAGTTGCAAAGTATTAGTAGCAAATTGATCAGGCAAATCAATCCACTGAAATGCAAATGGCAATGTCTAAGAAGGATTGTGGAGTATCCACTAGGTTGACGGATGAGTTGGGTGGCATGGAAGTTAAATTGCCTAAAGCAAAGTTAAATGAATTACTTCTAGAATGATTAAAGAAGATAAAAATTATAATTATGATTGGCCATTTTACTTGAGTGAGAATTGTTTGTGTATTGCTAGTTGACTAATGTGTGTAGGTTGTATATAAACTAATGGCCTTATGGTTTGTCCACACCAAATTGTAAGGTTCATATGCTATTTCAAATTGACAAATTGTTGTAAATACTTGGTTTTAAGTAGCAAAGGCTTGGCTAGGACTAGGTTCATTAGATATACATTCCATCTTGTTGAGAAAAGTGTTTAGCCAAGTTGTAGCAAATTGATGATGTGCAATTGTTTAGTGTGTCAAATTAACACTTAGCGTTGTCTAATTAGTAGTAGGTCTGAATTTGATAATGAAGTTTGAATCAAATTAGCTAAATCATTTTATATTAAAATTATTCAATTGGTCAAATATTAAGCTTTATGACAAATTGCCAAAAAAATATAATATCAACCATATCCTACTTTACAAGTGACTTGAGACACCTAAACAATAGACGAATTGACCTTTTTCCCAAAAAATCCCTATACTAGTAACCTTGGATTTTGTCATGGGATAGGAAAAATCCAACTTACAATATCCAATAGCCATGTTTGTGTACCGCTATGTCATTGAATGCAAGCCACTTCCATAAGCCCTAATGTTCAAGTCAAAGTGAATAATGTCTATGTTGAAGAAAATATTGAAGCCAACAGTGTCCTTGTTGACAATTAATCTACTTGGAAATCAAGAAGCAATTGTCCCTAGCAATAATGTAGCTCTTAGGATCAAAAATGCTTACTTGGTAAAATTCACTACCAAGCAAAAAGAACAAATATTTGTTCTTACCAAAGTGGTAGAGAAGTACTAGGAGCACTAGAAGACATCTATGTTTGCCTCAACAAACACATCGTGCAAATTTTGTTGAGGTAATCACAAATTTCTTCTAGTGGAGGAAGAAAAATTTCCGTAGTGTTGCCAAATCCCATATGTGAAGGTGAATTTGATTTAATGTCAATTAGTGTATGCAATATTATGAAAATTATACCTTCAATTTATGAAATGTAATTAAGTCGATGATCCCTTGTTGCACTCTTTATCATCATCTTGGCTTTGAGGTTTTGGAACCTCATAGTTGTTGTCCTCATAAGAGAAAATCTCTTCCGTGAGGAGTTTGCCTACTTGCATACCACTCATGAATGTTGTAGAAAACATCTTGGGAAATGTGGTAGTCCTTCACCCCTCTATTGTTATGAGGTCTCAATATTCTGCTCTATTCCTACCAGTTCTAGCAAAAAAGTTAGTGATGAGCTTGTAGTCCGGGATAAGTTGATTCTACTTAGTCTTGCAAGCTAGACCATTGTGGGGGCACAATAAAAACCAACCCTCTTGACTTCTAGACTAACTTTTATCTATTTATTGGCCTCTAGATTCATCAAGTATCAATTGTTCACAATGTCCATCTCCTCCAAAATTACGTCATGCCTTGCATTACTTAATGTTGTGATTTCTGGAGGCAACCAATTAGCCCTTGGTCTTTGAGGACACACTTGGGTGGGTTGCACGGAACTTGATTTGATATGGTGTCAATCAAAATTTGGGCATTCTTTTTCTTCAATGTCTATAGCTTGCAAAGCACATCTACCACTCTTTGTACATTGGCCATCTTGAGTCATGTTAGCTACAACCGCTTCCAAATTTCTCAAATCTTCCCTTTTTCCCAATCCTAGTCTTACATAAAAGTGCTAAAACGATGGAGTCCAAGTACCTACTAATCACTGTTCTTGTCCAGTGCCAAGTGGGCATCCCCCTAAGCTTGGCATTTGCAAAAAGACTGCAAGTGAGAACACACCCAGACTTATTCTTCTAAGTTAACTCTGCCCAAATTATCTGACCCTTTTCGCCAGGTCTGAGCATACCTAAATAGATTGCTAGTTTTTGCTTGGAGGGGATTGGCTTTTGTACAAATTTGTGGCAAGGGTACGGTACATAAACAGAATTGGGTGCTAAGTTACTGGTTATCAATTGTGTGATGTCACATGGGATGTCTGAGCCTTCTCTGTCTGCAGTTTATCAGCAACTCAAAAAACAATATAGCTTATAGCCATACAACTTAACTTATCTCATGTATTTGGGAAAATATTTATTATGAGCAAGTTCAGTTATTTGGCATGTTCTGAATTTCATCAGTATAACTTACTAGTAAGTTCCCTCTGTCAACAAGGCCTATGTCCTGGCTGGTGAATGTTCACTTACTGGCACTCAAGCATCAGTATGTTAACCCTTCAACCCCTCACCGCCGAAGGGGACGAAAAGTGTCCTCCAGTCAAATTCAAAGTACTGTAACTTTTGCATCAAATGTCCAAATCCAATAAAACTTGTTGGAAAAGTTGCACTCTCTCTTCTAGTTTGTGTGGTAAAATATTCAGATTAATCCAAGATATACTGAATTTTTGGAAGCCAATCGAAGTTCACAAGTTCAATTCAAGTTCACCAAACTGCATTTGATGGCTGCAACTTTGGGGGCTTGTATCTCCTTCATCCAATGTTCTTTTTCAATAAAATTTGTTGTGTTGTGTTCCCCTTGAAGTCTAGTTATTGCGGTAGAATTTTCATGTCAATCCAAGTTGTTTTGAATTTTTGGGAGCAATTCGAAGTTCAAAATCCCAACATTTTTGAATTAGAGTGAACTTCAGCAGCTTGTTTCTTCTCCATAAAATGTTTGTTTCCAATAATTTTTTTTGGAAAAGTTGCGCATACTTGTCTAGTTTGTGTGTACAAAATTTCATATCCATCTAAGAAGTTGTGAGTGACTGAGAAGCATTTTAGTAGGAGGAGGTTCAATTTTTGATGTGTTTTTTGCAACTTTTCTTGCTGTTTTTTTGACATTTCAAAGCCATTTTCTAGACAAAATGTGTCAATAAAATGATTATTTTTTTCATAAATGTGTTTGTATGCTGATTTTGAATCACTTATTAGTTTAAAGTTTCTTCATTTGAGTAGATTTAGAAACCAAATTTTGCCTCCAAATGTGTTTTGGGGAAAATTTCAGCATCCTTTTTCAACACTAAAATATTATAATCTTTCAATCTATGTGGTCAAATGACACCAAATTTGTTGCAAGACATCTAAAACAAGTGCAATACAAGATCGTACGGTTGAGATCTCTATAACTTATTAAAATTTATATTTATAACACTTCAAAAGGAATGTTGTTTTTGGAGCCGTTTGGGCCTTCGGTGGTGAGGGGTTAAGTACCAAGGAACCACAAACTAGTTTTTGGAGCGAGACAGAAATAATTAGTAATTTGAGAGGAATTGGAAGTGACTTAGGAAATGGAGGTCACTAGTTTTTTTGATAGAAAATAGATTGAAACAATCAGACGTAGAAAATATAATTGCTTGCAGAAGTTATGTGCATTTAAACATAAGTATATTTGCCAATCTTTGTATAATATATAGGAATATGTGAAAAGAATTGTAAAAGATGTGACCCTTTTGAGACTTGAACAACATTGATGGTGACTTTTGGAAGGAAGATAGCTATAAAGAAATATGGTGTGTAATATTGTTTCGAGCAATGTTTTCAATACTTTCAGGAATCATGATCAATATTGTGCTTTCTCTAAGTCAAATTTCCGTCTTTTGTTGTAGATGTTGACTTCAACTACCACTATGTAAGTATTGATCCATCTTGAAAGAGACACAATTGAATTTGTGTCAATTTTGAGTAGAAGATTTTGTATACGCCCATGTCAAGTGTTTCACATGTTAAGCATATCTTTTATGCATTGAAAGTGTATTTTTTAATGTTAATCACTGTATATCAATTATGAAAGCAATGTCTATTGAATCCAAAGGTCCTTAAAGAGAATCTTTGATGAGATTGCTAGTGTTACATACTTGTATTTGCACATTTTCCATATATCAATGTCAAAAACGTTGTATACATGATCAAGAAATTATAAATTCTTGTAATACCAATAATGGATCATGCTAATTTTTTGCACACTCATTGTCTATCACTCATTCTCCAAATTGGTACAATTATTTTTTCACTTCCACTCTTCTATCCTCAATAATTCCACATCTACTACAGATTTTGTCTATATTCTTGCTTTGACCAAAGTAATTCTAGAAATTAAACAACTCTCTCTATAGGGCCCATGCCCTAGTGAGGTTTTCGATGGATAATATACAAAAATCCTACAAGGTCATATGCCTAAGTATAAGCTCTTCCAAAAGACCAAGCATGAAAGCCCAATAAGAGCAAAAGATAGAAATATCACATTTTAAAATCATGATTAGTAATTCCTCCTTCAAAATAGCTATATCACAAATTCATATGAATTTTTATTTTTCTCTCCATTGATACAATATACATTTCTTTTGAAGCTTCCTAAAAACTAGTAATTGGACGAAGTGTACATTATGAAACATTTATCATTCATTGAGTGGATGGTTGAGCATAAAGGATTAATCCTTGTGGAAGGATGCAACCATTGCTAAAACTAAGTATTTTTGGTGCTTTTAGGGGCAATCTCTAAAATGAACAATGCCTCAAAATCCATTAAATTTTTTGAATAAGAAATCGTGAGATCTAGTAATTACATCAATCAAACCAAATGTGAGAAATTTAGCTTCACCCTTGAAGTCCCAAGGCCATTTTTTCATCAAAAGCCACTCAAAATTGCTATTTTCAAAGCAAATAACAAAAAATTTAAACATTTGTTTCTTTTGCATATCAAACCATAGGATTTTGTACTAGACTAGTATAAAAATGAATGGAAGAAATTTCAAAAAACTTGGCTATATTGATCATATTAAGATACAAGTATTTATATTGAAGAAAATGAGCCCATTTTGTTCACAATATAACTAGATTGTTAGGCTTTGAATCCTATTAACTTAAAACTTTTGTACTAAAAATTGTGAGTTAATTTTTTTATATTGAAGAATTCAATTGAGAGTTATGGAAAAAAAATCCCCCCTCCCATGTTTTTCATTTTTTTAAATTGTTAAGCTCAAGGAGGTATGAGATAGAAGGAAAAAATTCAATTGTTGATAGCTCTAAGATGGAATTGAAATACACTCAATAATTACAATGGTGAGATTGTTCAATTCTAGAAAGTGAAATAAACTATGTGCACTTTTTTTAATTGTTAAAATTGATTTCATAAATGAATCCAACATATTATTTTTTAAGAATTCACTAAGATTGCCTATAAGAAGAAGCTTCATAATTTTGACATCACTTATCCAAATGGAATGAATCAAATCTTTTCATTTAGGCAAAAATCTTATCTATAAGAAATAAATTTTTAAAAAATTATTTCATTTTTTGTCCCTACTAGCCACACTTGCTTGTTTGGGGCTTATTGTGGCATAACTTTTGCTTTTAGGTGCCAATTAAAATTAAAAAAATATATTACCCAAAAGCTAATGAGTTTTCCTATCTTGAAAAAAGTTCTAGAGAATATTGCCCAAAATTGAGATCGTAGGTACTTGCCCAAACCTTCAAGAGTTTCTTGACGGGACTCTCGGGACTTTAGGGGTTCTTCAAACCATAGATTAAATAGTTATATATTTAAATTGAAACATTCTTAGACAACACATTGTTTTACACTAGAAACTTGTGCTTATTCATTTGAAATCCCATAGTCTTATAAAAGATGTAAAATCAAGAATGCCATTAACAATTATAATTTATATGGGACAATAAGTATTTGTAAATTAATAAGGTTAGAAGAGCAAATGGACAGTTTGGGAGTCAAGCCTTCAAGATAATTTGACCTCCACAACAATGTTAGTGTGTGAGCTTCTTAGCCATGAGCTTATGTGTAAATGGTTACCCTACAATCATTGAAGGAGTATATAACATAAGTACATTATAATCATGGAAGGTACTTATACCCATATCCATAGAACTATATTCATATCTATATATCTACCATAAATTGTACACCATATCTATATATCCACCACAACCCAAAAATAATGTTTTTTTTTTAAATAATACCAACCTCCGCCAAATTTTGTAGGCAAAGGGGTGGTTGGTGATTTTGAAGGAATAATAAGTGCTAATAGCTGGGCTAATTCATTAGGCCACATCGAACTAGACAAGGAGTACTACCCTTCTTAACGAATCTAATGAAAATGATGATCCCAAGGCCTAGAATGAAATGTCTTCTTACGGTAGCAACCACAAGTGCATAGCTAGCCAAGGACTAACTAACTTACTATACCATGTTTCTCATATCCTAAATTGTTGAAGGTTCGACTTGATCAACCCCCTCCTCCCTCGTTAGAGCCAGTGAGATCCATGATAACCTAGAAGTTAACCCTTGAGTGCCCTAGAGCCCCAAATATGGCCTCCCCAAAATGAAAGGTTGCCATGTTTGACTCTTATCATCTTTTCAATGGTACGATGAAATCATTTGTCCTTTCCCTCACAACTCCGGGCATGTCTCCACTATTGATTAGTATGGTCAATTTATGTGGATCTTGTATTAGGTGACAATTTGATTAGAATGAGTTGAGAAGGGTCTGAATTTTGGTAAACATGCTCTGGGCGCTCAGGGGTTAATCCATATTCTTCATAATCCAGCAGCCAGCAGCCAGTGGGAACATGATCATGTTGAAAGCTAGCTAGCGCCCCAGTCCAGTCCAGTCCAGTTCCCCAACTGACTGAGCAGTGAGCACCTTGTGACTGAATTATTCAGTAAGCTAGCTTCAGTGCAGGGAGGACGAGGACTTGGCCAAGCAAGACTGGCAAATATTCAATGTTGCCACTGGAAGGGGCTGAGCCTCAAATAATGGGCTGAAGCCAGGAAGATGAACTTACTCATCGTCATCATCATCACCAGCTCAGGCTGGGCTATGATCGTCCAAGATGACCATCCAAGGCGAAGGTGATTGATCGATAGTAACTTACATCATTGCTGCAGCCACAATAGGAACGTTACCAAAGCCCATTTGCATCTGCAGGCAGGGCAGGGCGAGGGGAGAGGTTGAGTGATTGCTCTGCACTGAAGCCTTCTTCATGATTCCCAATCCTCAGTCTGTGATGGAGGAGGAGGAGGAGACAATGGGAACAAACCCCATTCCCGATCTGAGTGTCTGTCAAGGAGAGAGCTGGTTGATGGGTTAATAACCTCAGTCTGTATGATTTCGCATCGGAGAATACTTCGCACGTGAAAAATGATGGGTAAGAGAACACACCCACACCCACCAGAAAGTAAACAAAGAAAGAAAAAAAAATGGAGGAAGAAAGTAGAAAGAAGAGAGTAAAGGAAGAGAGTAAAAAGAAGAAAGTAGGAAAAGAAGGAAATGGAAAAAGCAAACAACTTTGTGGAGTGGGTTAATCCTCAAATGCCCAGTGGAAGGAAAAACAAAACCAATAGCTTTTTGGAGTACGCATGAAAATCATTTGTTCTACCCCCACACACCAAAGTTACAAGAGAATAGTACAAATGGCAAAATCTACACATACATAGCATTCTACATTGGCTTCACAAATTGTTCCCTTTTGCATTTAACAAAGTTGTACTACAACTTTGAGGAGGTGGTATACTAGGTGGCTAGCTATGATGCCATAGCAAACCATTGACCAATTACTTGGAGCTTGACCAAATTACTTGGAGCTTGAAACAAGCCTCTTGGACAGAAATCTAGCCATCTGTTTGTCATCAGGAGAGAGCATATGGTCTCTCTGCAATGTTATGCAATCCCGTTCTTGTAGGGGAGCTTCAAACAAAGTTCTTAACCTTGATTACAGGGTAAGGGTCTATCTCGAACTGAAAAGGATAATAGTCAGAGGAAACATCTGATTCAAATTTATTCAAATTTATTTAAATATGTACGTCGTTTACTCGCTGATTTGAGGGAACCATAAGCTATATTCAGAGCCCTAGTGCGAATTTAGGCGAAAGGAGAGCGGTCACCTGCCCTTCCCGCCCGGACTCCACTGTCCGAATCTGCGTTCCATGTTCGTCGTACGAAGGCCGTGCGATCGCACAGTAGGAATGGATGACCGCCGTCCAGATCGAAGACCGGGTGAGGGCCTGGCCTGGCGCCGGTCGCGCTCGCCCGGCCCAACCCGGGCTCCTTACTTTGTCTGACCCGCTCCTCTTTCAGAGCGCCCGCTCTGTCACCCTCTGAGCAGCGAGCACCGGCTTTTCAGTGCGCCTCGTTCATTGTCTTTCTGCTGCCACATTGCTGCAAGACAGCTTGCATCCTGTTTTCTTCAAGCTTACCGCCTCCCACCCTCTCTTCTTCTCCTTTTGAGCGCTTCCGCGGAAGTTTTGGTGCAGCTGTGAGCTCGTTTCAGTGCTTGGAAGTTTGTTCTCGAGTGTTTTGGAGGTGCCTGGACAGGGGTTATTAAGTCCAGGGTTGAGAGCCCGATCGTTGAGGTCTTGGTGTTTCTTTTATTCCTAGGAACTGGAGGAGTGTCTATTGTGTTATTGTTGTTGAGTTTCTTTTAAGAAGTGAGGTGGAGCGGTCGGTGGAAGCTAGGGGAGAGAGCTTGAAATTGTGGAGCTGAGAAGAGAAGGACTATTCGGTGTTTGGCAGGGGTTGCGATCGACGTCGGATAAAGGTAGGAGTGAAGGTGCGACGAGGTTGAGTTTGGAGCCCGTAGATCTGACTTGACGCGAGAGTGTTCTGGATCGTACGGTGCGATCAAGCGAGTTCGTTACAAGCAAGTACAATGTCTGTTGACAATGGTAGCCCGGCGGTCCACAGGCGAGGCTACAGGCCTCCTGGAGGAGAGTCTACAGTCCAACTCACTTGGTCGGAGGTTCCCGATCTTCCACGCACTCCAAATCCAGTGCGTTACAATGCCACTAATGACAGCCATGGGTTCATAGCGGCTTGCGAAGAAAGCCCTCTCTCTAAACCAATTATCCGTATGCACCAGGTGCGGTTCTAACTGGAACCTTCCTCATGTCCGGGAAGCTTGTGATGGACAAAGTTTGTACTATCGTTTTCTGTGTTGTTAATGTCGGTCGTGTAAAGTTTCCGAACGTTTCTTCCACAGACGTTTTAGTCACATTGAAGTGATAACTGTGATGGTGACCGAGCATTTACTCCAATATTGATCCGACACATGACACAATGAGCTGTTTGTAAGTCTTCTTCTTTGGGTTTCGAGTCCCTGATCTTAGTTTGGCTCTGTGAAATGCAGCCTGCTGGTGGATTGAGCACGATAAAATTTGGTGAGCAAATGTCAGCCGAAGAAGCCGAAGCTCTACTGAAGAGGTATCCTCCTTGTCAGACTCTTTTGGTTAGAAATGCAACTGTAAGAACGAAGTTGTAGCCAAACCCGAAGTAGAGACTTCATTGAGCTGTTTTTTGAGTTATGGTTATCACCTATCTATAGCGATTGGAAATACTAGCTGATCTCGATATAATATCTCTGTACAGCCGGCCTCCTTCAGACTTGAAGAGAAGAGAGATGCATGGAAGTGGCATTTTCAATGGAACTGGCGCTGGAAATGGTGAGGGCAATGGAGTAGACAGAACAGCAGTGCGCATGCACCAGGTGAGCTACTCTGCTTGCCTCATTGTAGCGAGTGACCAATCAATCATTATCATATCTCTGGAGCCCCTTCCAATTAATTAAAATGTATGGTTATTGAACGAAAGCTACTGTGATTAGTGAGGCGGACAGGCATAACATTCTTCACCTTCGAGGGGGGTTCTCTTTAACCTCCCTAACACGCGGGGTACCCCGCTCCCCCCCCGGACAGGCAGATGTGGCTACAAATGAACCTGTACTTCTCCCAAGGTATCCCAGAAGAGATCCCTCTCTTTCCTGGATCCAGGGGGTGGGGGGCGCTCTGGACCAGCCAGCTAATATGTGCAGCTGTGACCGTCATAGATTTTATTCTCTGTTCAAAGTGTTTTCTTTGCAAACCACAACGAGAACAACTGCGTACCTACTTGTCAGTCAATAGACCTGTACATCACGGTTCTTAACTCTCATATTAGATTACTAGTAAGCACCTGTACGTATTAGAGTACTCTAAAAAGCTTCTAACTGTATCGCTACACAATGATCCACTTAAAAAGAATCTTTGATCCATGTGGTACTGTAGAAACAAATCTCTGTAATCATCAGGAAGTCGTTAGTCTAGCGCTTAGTTGACTCAATGATGCCCTTCCATGATACAGTAGCAGATAGAATTCAAAAAAACAAAAATCCAATCGATGAAGTTCATTCATACGCAGGAATTTGCTCGTGGCTTTCCCGTAGTACTCATCCTACGTTTCCGAGCAGTAGCCACTGCCAAGTGGAATATGGAAGATTCCTAATGTTAAAAGGATGGGAGCGATATCCTACAGTCTTACCCGCGTAGCCTCTATGTAGATTTTCGTTCACTAGTATAACTATCTCTATACTGGATTTTCGTTGTCAAAAACGTCAGCATCCGAGTTGGTTAAAAGCAACAGAATGGTGTCAGAGTTGCTCATGAGCATGTCCTGTTTGTGGTCTGCAGCCAGCTGGTGGAGTAAGCCAAATATCATTTGGAGGTGAAGAAAGTGCATCACCAAAGAAGCCAGTCACTATCCCAGAGGTGGCAAAGCAGAAGGAGCTCAGTGGCACGCAAGAGACAACAGATGATATCCATGCCGGACGAGCTCAGTTTTCAAACGCCAAGGCCAAAGAACTGGTGGGCAGCAACATCTTTGGACCCCCTCCCCCGGACGCTCCTATGAACAGTCGATCCTCTGAAATGAGGGAAGAATCGAGGTCTAGTGATCAACCACAACCACGAAATTTGCACACCTCTGTTAAAATTTCCAATGTAAGCTTCAAAGCCTTTCTGTGTTCGCTTGAGATGGTTCTTTGTACCAATTTGATTCTCAGGTTGAGAGAGCCCTGGTGGTGTAGGACAATTTGCAAATTGAGCATTCACACTATATCTAATTAAGAATTCAAATTACTATTGCAGCCTGCAGGAGGTCAGAGTCAGATTTCCTTCGGCGCTGATGAAGAGATCGACGCTGTTACTCACAAATTATCAGGGCTGAAGAGTGCTGAACTTTCTGGACATGATATTTTCAGCGACGACAGCAACGTAAGCAGCGATAAGTCCCAGCATCACCATCTGAGCCAGGCAAAGCTCAAGGAGATCACTGGCCATGACATCTTCTCGGATGACAAGCCTAGATCCCGGGATGTACTTGGTGGCATCAAACAACCCCCTGGCGGTGTTAGCTCCATTGCTCTTGTTTAGAGTTCTACTCAACTGTCTGCGCGTGTCTGGGTCATCACGGCTTGCATGGTGGTGATACACGGTTGTGAATCATCTCTACCTGATGAGGGTGTCGAGTAGGTGTAGCAGGAAGGCAAGGGTCACCTTCAAATTGCAAGCTTCTTGCAGGATTGGCTGAGAGCTCACTCTGCCTTGAGCTGGACTAGGCATTTTGTAATTATTGTTCTCTTCTGTGCTTTCAATCCCCATTCATCCATCACGTGCTTCAGCTTTTACAGAACTTTTTGAGGTCGTGATTCACTGCAAATGGTGTGCCGTGTTTACCAATTGGTATATCATGCGCGTTACTTGTTTTCAAGTTTGGCGACAATTACTCTTGCTGGTTAATCGTACATTTCTTTCGATAGTATTGTACGTCCCTCCGTACTCGTATTTGTATCTGCTGATAGGTTGCTGTCTTTCATTTCTTAATTCTAACAACTTCAGTATCTGAGCATCTAGTTAGTATACGTCGCTTACGCAAATCTAAGAACTGTTCTACTGTACGTCCTCAGAATTGTAGTATGTACCCTACGATTTTTAACTCACGTAGTTTTCAAAGTTAATTGAGTTCCACTGAACTCCACGAGAGTTTTCAATTTCAATGGCCTAGTTATCAGTCTCTGGTAAATTTAACGTTGTTAATAACGCCAAGTTAACTTATTCACTGTTTTCGATGCTTCAACTTGAAGCCACAATCTCATTTTCAGTGCCACCACATCATCAATCTCACTTGGTTACCGAGCCATCTGAAATCAAGATTGTCAATGCATCTAAGTTACTGATCTCACGCGGAAGCTGCTTTAATCCGAAGTAATCCGTAATTATTAAAATTCGAAGGTTTTAAAAACCCCAAGTTAAGTTAATATCACTTGGAGAGTTGGAGTAAGGTAAAACAGCCCATTACAGAGCTCTTACTTATTGTAGACTCCTAAGAATGACCCCATTATGGGTTTCTTTTAGTTATTGGGATTTGGGCCACATTCAATGTCTTAGCGAATTGGAATGGAGTAATTAGTAATCACTATAGGAACTTTAAGGTTTTTAGTGTTAGTTCATTGTAGGAACTGAAGTGCTTTTTTCAGGTCTTCTATGTTAGAAAATATTGTGACCACAATAGGTGAGTAAGATGAGTGTTATGGATCAGTTTTGTTTGGTTTTGGGGTAGTCTATAGACTCTTTTAGGCTGTGATCAGCTGAACACTTCAAAAATTCATAACAAATTCACACATTGTCGAAAAAATATACTTTCAAATGCTCTTGCCATTTCTATCACTGGACTTTCTCTGGAAAAAAAAGTAGAAAATTTCAGAAATGACAAGAGGGCAAACCCCCCATTTGATCCGTAATGGGCTGTTTTACCTTAGTTTGCCTTAGTCAGTCACCCAGGGGTGGCCACTTACTTGGAATAATTGCCATTTGATTATTTTTCATGATGCATTTACTAAAAACGTGAGATCTAAATTGTCAATTATAATACTGAGTACAAGATTCGAGAAGAGCATTAAAAATGCATTAGAATATGTATAATTTAAGACATTTTGACGTGTCACCATGCACTTAACACTATCTCATAAGCACATGAAAAAAACAGACTTAATAATAAGAAAGGGAGAACCACTTAAGGATGTCCTAGAAGTGATTGGTCTCTTCAAATCACCTTCTATAGATAGCTCTAATATGGTTATTGAAAAATTCGTCTGCTGTAGGGTAGAGATTTCGAATTTACTTCATGTAAAGGTAGCATGGTCCACTAACTTTGGATCTTTCACATTTATTAGGTACATTACACTCTTCACATAATGTTAAAGCGAAAGCAAATTGTTGTCCTTAGGGGATTATTCTATCCATGCGGATGCTAATGTAGTTTTGAAATATCCCTTTACAGTTTTAATGATTCAATACAAATTCTTGTTCATTTGGATGCTAATGTGGTATTGTTGATTTCCTATATGTTTGCAATGATTATACAAAAATGTCTCTCAAGAGTGAGGAATAATGAATGAACCTTTGCCATGTGTACAAATCACATAGTTCACAATTGGATGAAATGTAGAAGGATAATGTATTGTATTTGAATGATACTTTGTAATCAAAATACAATGAATGTGCTAAAAAAACTATTGTATACTTATTACTAAATCTCCAACAATTATTTAAAGAACAAAAAAGTAACAAATTTGAATATATAGAGCTAGACAATAAAGACACTAAATTCTTACATTCGATTGCCTCAAAGGTCTAATTAATTCCTAGCATATCAACACAAGTCAAAAGATTGCTCAAGTGGGACATGTGATAAGCTATGCCAGGAAGGAACAACCTTGAAGGAGGAAGATGAGTTGCCAAAGTAAAAATCCTCAAAATCTAAAACAAATCATCTTTACCCCCTAAAGGACCATTGTCTTCTTTGAGACAAAAATGAATTTCAAGCAGGTTCCTATGACCTCAATTTTTAGTGAAACTTTCTCATAAAATAGAAAAACTTGTTTATCTTGGTAGGAATATAATTATTATTTCAATTGGTGCTTAGGAGCAAAAGTTATACCACAAGAAGCCAAAATTTTCATTCCATAGGCAAAAAAATAAATCCACAAAAATTTGAAAAAATGAAGTGATTTTTTTTCCTTGTAGATTATATTTTTGTATACATCTGGAGATTTGATTCATTCCATTTGAATTAGTGATGTGAAAATTATGAACAATCTTGTTTTTAGGCAACATAAGCATCTTCTTCAAAAAATAACTTATAAGATTCATTTCTGAATGCAATTTTCACAATTTTTCAAAAAAAATTGTTTGGAAAGCTCTATAATTTCATTTCGAAAAAAATTCTTAAATACAAGTAGGTCCGAGATTACAAGAAAAACTAACTCATTAATAGCTCTAAAATGGGATTGAAACACAATAATCCCAACGGTGAGATTGTTCTATCAAGTAAAATTAACCTTTTATTTTGAATTTTTTTTCCAAGACTATCAACACAATTTTTTTTTTAAATCATTCAAAGGCCATAGTGTAAAAATTTCAACAAAAGGCAGTCAAAGTTATCTAAAATTGCAGGATAATGTTCAAAAAAAAATTCTAACTTTGAATGCTAATATCTCTCAATTTGTATGGTCAAACTTCATGAAATTTTTACCACTTGGTATTAGACAAGTAAAGTACAAGTACATATAGGCACTTTTAAAAAAAAAATTGTTTTGTTTTCATAGGTGAACACAACAAAAATGGCAATTTTGTGTGATTTTTGACCCCCCAAAAATGGCCTTGGTCCTTCAAGGGTTAATAAGTCATTATTGATTAGATAAAAGGCATTTGTTAAATATTATATATTTATTATAATTTATTATATTTATATTATATTACATTAGATTGTATTATATTATATTATATATACCAAAAATTATTAATTCTATAATGTTAATGAAATTCACCTTATCTTTGTAATTGTTGATTTCTTCTATATTTATTATAAGCTTATGAAATTGTATTAAATATATGAAGGTCATAATGGTATAATGTGTTGTAGAGGCCAAAGATGCAAGGAATTAGTTTCAACGCAACTTAAGAGAAGAAGACACTACTACCAGGAAGGAACTGAGTGGCAATAGGGAGGGAAGATTTGAAATATCTATATCCATACTACTATTGTTGTGGCTTCAATTGGGAATTTACAAAAACCAATGTCAATGTGAGGTCCAACCATGAAAGCCCGATAGGAATAAGGAAGAGATGGTAAAAAAGATTGTCTTTTCTATTATGCCACATTGGCACCAAAAAACACCTTCGAATCTACTATTTTGGGATCATAGCATGTGGAAGATAGAAATACATACATTTCAAGCATCCATAACCACAAAACATTGGTAATGATAGGAAAAACGAAATTTATAAATAAATGAAAATTGAACAAATGAAGACTTCATCAAGGCATTAGAAACTATAGAATATAGATGATGGAATTACCATTAATCAATAGCAATTCAACTCTTTTGGCAAGGTCTTGCTATAATACCTAAAATATGAGACAAAATTTGTCACAAGAATGTCATTACTTTTACTTTGGGGCATAGATTGAAATAGAAGATGTATTCCTAGAAAGGTAGTTCAAACTTTCTATCTTAACAAAAGATTTTCAAAAAATGACCAAAAAAACCCAAACCATAAGAATCTACCTAAACTTCATTTGTTCCTAAAGTAACTTTAGCTCTATGGCGATCATCTACAAATTGCAAGAAAGAAAAACTTCACATTTAATTGGAAGAAAATACTAATTGCCTCCAAATAATTGGAGTCAATATTATCTAGAGGAACCAATGCTTGACATTCTTAAGAAGTATGCACACCCTTGCATAGAAGAGGTTTAACACACAACCAAAATGGATGAAAAATGTTCCAAGACCCTCCCAATATTTTCTAAGGACTATATCCTACCTTATCAAGAATAGGCCCAACAAATCTAGATTTGACCAACTTTATCCTCCATTCAATTTGTAATTGCTCAATTCACCATTTAGAGAACACATTTGGTGTGTAAGAACGGGAAACAAATTGGAAGGCTCTTCCAACATAGATGTAAAATTATAGCGTATCATTTTAGCATACAAGGGTGGAGATGCTCTGATGGGAGGAAATAGCTATGAAAAAAATTTTACTCCTGCCAAGTACCAAATCACAAGAAGGCAAAGTAGCTACTTGAAATAGAGCTACCACCACCGCAGAACACTTATGCAAGAAAAAGAAAATTCCAGATGTCTCGGTGATTCTGAAAAAAAATTCCCCCCGACTAATTTTTGTGCATGATGAGGTTTCGGAGACATGGGGACATTGTAGTTGAATTTCGCTAGTTACCCAAAACACCTACTGTAGGTTTTAATTAACTGGCGCAGTCTATGCTGACACCTCCTAATGTTGCAGCTCATTTGAAATGTACCAGACGTTGCTTGTAGAGCTCAAGATACCCGGTTCTCCCTGGAAGCAGTTACCGAAGTCATTCCAGAGGTTCTGTGCAGAACAATGTGACCATGCGCATTACCCAGTTGAAGAAGAGAGCATTTTCCCAGGCCACAGTACTTCGTTTTCGTTTTAGAAAATGACAATAAGGTGTTGCGATTAAATTACTCCAGACACCCAGGGCACAATCGCAGGAGCAGTAGGATGTAAACGCCTGTAGTCACTGTCGTAATGGCCCTTAAAGTTGATTTCCGGTACATCTGCCTGCACATCACAAACAGTAACGGAACCATAATATTCTTTAGAACCAGTTCAGAAAAAGCCTGTGGGATCCAAAATCCATGCTCCAGAATTGGAATTATGGATCCTGGTACTTATACCGTTTGCATAAATTTGATGAACTGCATGTGGGAAGAGACAAAACACTGACATAAAAAAAGGTAATAAATCAATGACGCTCATAACATTCTTCAGGAGTTGTACCCTAAACCCTTGGAGAAGAAATCCAGAATACTTTTATGCACAATCTGAAGTTCCTTTCAAGTGAAGGTACCAAAATCTACAAGAAGACGAGCACTAGCCACTCACAACACCGAAATACGGGCATGCTCCCGACAATGTCAGATTTTTTAGTCTTTTTTTGGGTGCAGTCCACAGTGAAGGATGGATTCTCACAACTCTTATAGAATGTATTGTTCAAACATTGAAAAACTTTTGGACCCTCATTTTTTACTCTTGATTTCAAATTACATATTATTAAGCCTCATGAGCCCTTGCGGGGGGGTGCATCCTCGCCGTTACTCAGGTCCTGGCCCTGATAACGACAATGGAGCTGGACATAACCACAACGAAAACGATCTTCAAATGCTTACCTGCTTCAGCCAGCACTCTTGGTGCTTGTGCTCATAAACGTCAGGAGAGAAGCAGCCCCCTTCGGCTGGGCAGAACACCCAAATATTACACTTTTTCTCACCACGTTTGGCTGTTCGGGCATGCTTCAGGCATGCTTCACAGCAATCAGCTGCACTTTCCACATGATGAGTCGGTCCCCATCGCACTGCAATGCCACTGTAGTCTGTGTGCGCCTCTGCATGGCAAACTTCGGGGACGAGTCTTCCAGGAATAATCCCGTCTTCTGCACTTCCAGTAAGCAATAAGATAAGTGCAAAACAGAGAGAGAAATACAAACGCGAAAAGAATTCTGCGAAATATCTGTTGTTTTCGGAGTGGGCTTACTCGCGCGAATCTCACCCCTTATTGTGAACTTGAGTAATAGTGGATTATGCTAAATGCCAAATTGCTGTCTAAAAGCTTCTTAGAGATCTTTACATGGGCAAGCAATTGGGGCACAGCACATCATGGAACAAGCACCCACGAAGCAGGCTACAACACGCGAAGTGCTTATTCTCATGAGGCACCTTGTCCCAGTTACTTATCCACAGATGCTTATCTTTGCCACATCGAAAAATATGATGATGTTGACAAGTTTAAATCAGTCGTCACCATTGGCATCATGTCTTTATACACTTGAGAGACAATTCAGACGGGCTAGTATCATGCGCTTATAATTTTCCTTTCATTCTGAGAAGATGGGAAGAGTTTGAGATCAAGGTCCACTATGAAATAAAGCTTACCAATCTCCGCTCCATCTCGCAGAATACCGCTGCCTTCACTTTGGTCAAGAACATTAACGACCTCATCAGGCATCACCTCCTCCTCCACAGGCACCTTGTCTGCACAATGATTCAATTCACAATGAATGATCACAATCACCTAATTTCAAAGCTTCAAGGTTAAGGACCGCACAAGCACATGCCATTAGAGGAAAAGCAACTCCTTGGCACATTGCAGAAGTCTATAATCTCAAAATCAACATATTTGAGCCTCGTCGTGCAAAATCCACTCAGCTATATTTCCAATCTATATGTAATGTGCAAGAATTAACGCCAAAATCTACCTTTCTCTTGAGATGTCGATTCAGTCTTCAGCAAAGCCGCTTCCCGGCTCTGAGCGTGCTTAAGTTTTTCCCTTCTCCACTTGTCTAATCCTGCTCAACATGAAAGCAGCAAACTTTTGGTTGATGCTCTGCATAACTATTAGACCTCTAAACAAGCAGAACCCCCAAGTGGTGGTTAAAAAACAATAGCCCATTTTAAACCCTGCTAATTGCAACATCACTTAAGGCAATTTCAAACGTAAGCCCTTCCAAATTTAGGTTGGCTTGGTATTCTAGAACACTGATTCTCGACTAGAACTGAATTTCCCCCCGCTAACAACCTAACATCAGCAAGTTCACAATAGGTCGCCCTGGGCCAATGATTCACTCTCTATGTACAGTGCCCTTTGCAGAGAAGATACTACTGCATAATTGCACAAGGGGTCAATTCTCGGCCAAAGACAAGGAGGCGAGTCATAGCATTGGGGCAACTCGCAAACCTTGAAATCTGAGTCCATTAATGCGTTTGGAAATCTCCGATTGTTGCCTTTGAGTTTTCTTATCAGTGACAGATATAATTTCCTGTAATAAAACCTCCTGTTGAATTTCTTTCACCTGAAAGGATGAGTGCACATTCTTGTAAATTACCTCATATCTAATACTATCTAATACAAATTCATGTAAAAGAACGCTGAATTTCTCTTAGACATGCCTGCCGAATTTACGAGTACAACCCCGCTACTGAGGATCACTACGGGAGAAATTGTAATAAAACTATGAAGCTGCTTAATGGCATTCAATGAACTCACATATAAGTCTTCAGCAAAAAAATTAGAAGTACTGCGTGAAAGAAATATTTGCACAAGGAAGCTCAATTTAGCCCTAACCGCACCAACCAAGTAGCGGCTTCAGCTAACTGGAATGGGAGCCCACATTGCCAGGGTCCGTTACCAAAGTGGTTTCAGTTCCCACTGACTAACTAGCGTTGGGTTTTGCGGTATTCCCCTTCACTCGGATTTTGCCCTCAATCCACCCACTCCACCGAGTAGCAGCAAATAGCTAACCAATTAGCTCGTTAGGCCTAAACCATGATAAAATCCCAGGATTTGCTGACAGACAAATCTAACAAGCATCAAGAGTTAAGGGGCATCACAGGCTTACTCTCTCAATAAGTTTGACAGGTTTCGCCTCAAGCCGTGCCTGGTTGGCATCTCTTGCGATATTCAGCAGCTCTTGCACGTCCATTTTCACTACTGGAAAAAGAGTACCTGCGTTCTACAAGTCTTCAAAACGAAATAGTACTAGACACCACTAAATTTGCCCTAAACATCAAGTGCTCCAGACTGTATGCCCTAAGCGACTCCGAGGTCACGAACTCCAGCTGTTTCAACCATTCCTGGTCATGCAAGTGAATTGACTATCTTAAAAGTCCTATACAAATTTTGTTTTGCCACAGAACCCAATTGGAAGTAGAAGCAAAGTAGTACCATCAGCTTGGCGAGTATACACGAGGGGCAATTCGGAGACCGGCACATAGTAAGGCTCCAGCAGCGATTGCGAAATACACAACAGCATCAAAAAATTGCACGCACAAACCACCAGCGTCGCGTGCTTGAACGAGCATCGCACCCTGCAAGGCCTCTCATACGCAAGCGCCATCACATGCTACATAACATCGCTCCACGCGCGCGCCCAAGCCCTAATTAACTTTTCACTGTATGTACCCAGCCCCCATGTCACAGAAACTCCCACGGAAGAAGGACAATCTCGTGCGAGCTCTCAAATCCAGACGCTCGGAAACAGAGAGCATCTTCAAATGGTGGCTGCAAACTAGAATGCTCATCGCAAACTAGAGTGCAGCTAGCTAGAAGTGTACGCCGCTTGGAGCAATAATGCTTGCGTAGCTAGCCAGCCAGCTGCAGGCATAATCAAACCATAACAATTCTCTGACAATCTGCTACAATATTGACGAACGTTGAGGGGGAATTTCGATCAGAAAGGGGCGATCTTGAGTGTTGCGGAATCATTGAGATGAAGCTTCGCATTGATTACTCGAAGGAAAAAGATGGTGTGTAGAGATTTTAGAGAAGGAGTGGAGGTCTGGAGAGAAAAGTGTGAGCTTCTGTGGAGCGAAGGAGTGTGAGAGAGGATGAATGTTTGTGGGTTTCGTCCGGTCTCGTAGCCCGGCTTCGTCGACGGAAAAGTTTTCTCTGATGTCTTCCTAATTTGACGTGTGGAAGTTCTGCAATCAGATTTGTCCACAATATGAGAAATTCTTTTGGTTTTAATAGGGCATGTGCAATTGTATCCGATTGTGTAACCCTTCAAGGTTTGCAAAGTCCAATTTGGAGTTGAATATGGTGTTTTTATGTGTATTTGATGTACAAGGTGCATGAATTGATGTTTAGAATAGTCAATGTTAAAAAAAATGTCAAAAAAAAAAGTATAGAATAGTCACAACTGTTTGGATTTGTGTTGAGCTGAATTCAATGACACATGATATTTCCAATTTAGATCTTTATCGCACCTCGTACACATCTCAAAAGTTCCAAAATGGCCACATATTCTACATGTAGAGTGCCATATTTGAACATGAAAGTGTTTAGATATTAAAATGACCTCTTAATTTTCTATCCAATTGTGTATGTCTTGACTTGTTTTGAGTACATACTTTATATTCTAAGAGTAGAATGAATGGGAATATATATGGTCCCCACCATACCTTTCAAAGTTGAGTCAAAGGGGGGAGGGGGGAATGTATATCATTATCTTCCCTTGCTTGTACAACCAACCTTCACTTTCTGTTGTCTCCTATTGGGATACAAGGAAGTGAAGTGCTTTTATCTTCAATCTTGATTTACAAATATTGCTTTAAAAGGTTGATGTTTAAAACCCCTAAAGTCCCATTGACCTTATGGAGGAGGACAAAATAGATTTTGGGTAGGCTTGTGTAATTTCAATTTCTGGCATGACTTTTTAAAACTTTTTCTCAAGATATGAAATCACATTAAGTTCAAGGAAATACAATTTTAAACGGCAACAACAAAAATTTCAACTTTTTTTTCTTTTTTTGCATATCCAACAGTAGGATCTTGCCTAGTCTACTATGGAAATGTCTAGATGAAATGTCAAAAACTTTGACCATATCCATCACAACTTACAAGCATTCATGGTATTGATAACGAGTTTTGGGGTTCCTAACCTAACTAGATTATATAATACTTTGAATGGACTCTTAACCTAAAATTTTTGTACTATAGATTGTGGATTTAATATTTTTATATTGAAGAGGTGAGTTGAGAATTTGGGATCAAAAGTTCAAAGCCCATGTAATTTTCATTCTTTAAGAAAATTGTTAATCAAAGTAGGTGCGAGATATATAGAAGGAGAAACTAAATTATTGATAGCTATAAGATGGAATTGAAATACACTAATCCTAATCTTGTGATTGGTGTAGACAACAAACTAAACCATGTGCAACTTTTGTTTTTAGAAAATTGTTAAAATTGAGTTCAAAAATAGATCCAATACATTATTTTCTCAAGAATTTGCTAAGATTGCCCACAAAATAAAAAGCTTCATAACTTTCACATTACTTATCCAAATGGAATGAATCAAATCTTTTCACATAGGCAAAAATACAATCTATACTAAATAAATTAGAAGATATATATTTTAAATTTTTGTTGTTGTTATTGCCTACCCTTCCTTGTTTGGGGCATATTGTAGCATAAATTTTATTCCCATGCACTAATTGAAACAAAAATTACATTCCTAGAAAATTAATCAATTTTCCTATTTTGAAAAAAGTTTCAAAAAATCTTATCAAAAACTGAGATCATAAATACTTGCCCTACCTTCAATTGTCTCTTGAAGGAATTCTAGAGAATTTAGGGTTAAATTTGATTTGCCACATTTTCTAGTAAACTACATTTTGATAAAAGCTGATTTACAATACTATACTCAAGCCTCACTACCCATCACTTTGTTTGTTGCCATTTTGCAACTAGATATGAATGAACTTTTTTATATTTATTTTTCAAAGATGAATTCACATGTTTACTACAAGTCATGAAAATTTGAAATTACTGTTAATTTCTTTAGAAAAAGTGATGAAAATTCACATTAAATATAGATCATATTCAAAAAATCCAAAATTTTCACCAATTGTATCATAGTTTAGAATATCATGGTAGAAACCAAAGTTACTATGTCACTCTAAAACTAGAATATCAACAAACCGTGGCTATAAGTCTAAAGTTCATATTGCTAAAATATCAAAATTTATGAATTTTTCAGAATTTCTAGTTAAAATTGAAATTAAACTTGAAAATCTTCATATCATTACAGTAGTTGAAGCCAAATTCAAAAAACATAAGTTTTATGTCTAAATTTCACATCAAGAGAAAATAGCAAGAAATGGCCAAAATACACTACAAGAATGATCTATAGATTAAGCTTATTTTTCTTTAGAAAAATCAAGAATATCACAATGGAGTAATATGCAATACTATTCTTTGAAAGTGTACCAACAATGCTAGTGAATGAGCGTAGAGATGTGAGCCTACTAGCCTAGTCCAGACCTAGTTGTAGATATGGACCTAGCTACAACCATTTGAAGGTGTTTATAACATATGTACCTATAACATAGGTACACTATAACATGGAAAGAGTCTATAACATAGGTGCCTATATAATGGACAACTATACTATAGAAGGTGTCTACTATACAAACCCCTAGGCTTATGGGCTCATAGATTTCTATGCTCACATGCTAGCATTCTCCAAAAATGTACTCAAGCAACTTAAAAGAAAAAAGGATAGTAGAACATTATTTTTCCATCTTACAAACTTAGGTGTGGTCATACAAAGAACAAAAAATGTCTACACATTAAGTCCTTGAATTCCTAATGATCCAACAAGAGTGTACTATCAAAATGGGCCAAAACTATGAAGAACTTGAGCAATTTTTTTGCTCATTTTTTCCTAATATTGTATATAATGTAACTATAGTATCTTGAAGTTCACATTGAAAATGAAAACCTCAAAAAATTGGATTATTTGATAGCATGCATTAGGAGATATTGAAGTTTGAAGTTTTATTTGGGTCAATGGGAAAACAAGGCAACGCACTTTAAAGGAGCATATCTTTGTGAGAATATTTCAAAATGATATTTTTTTGTGCTCTATGAAAGATAATAAAATTGAAAAATGTTCAAGTAAAATATCACAGTATTCCAAGAATTTTTTCCAATTCATGGTAGAGCTTACAATGCATGGTGCTCATTGAGAGTAGTGTTTGGAAGGAAAAAAAAGAATGGGACTCTAGTCTTTTCCTTAAACTCCCTGATTCTGCCCTTTTTGAGGTGGGCAACAATTGCATTGGTTGATTGACTTTTTAGTCCATGTCCAAAGTCCAAACCATCCAAAATGAGCTGTAAACTACACTATACTACTTAACTTTGAAAATTTCCACAAGGTGGAGTTTAACTTGGAATTTGATGAAACTACCTATATAGGATTTATAATGTAGTTTTTTTATTATACATACTTTTTATTTATAAAAAAATAAAAAAAATATACAAATGAAAAAAAGGGGTAGTGACCAGAAAATAGTCGCTTGGGTCATTAAAGGTTAAGGGTCAAATAAGGTCTAAAGTTTTGGTGTGAACACAATTACTTCTTTTTTCTCTTTGAGATCCCACCTTGCTTTGAATATGATCTTCATCGACCCTAATTTAACCCTTCATATCACTAAACAAAAATATTTTGATATTTGATCATGTATGTCATACTTTATTAAAAATCAAACTACTATATTTTTTACATTTGGTGACTTGAATTTCACCATTTGGCCTATTTTCTAATACTAAGATGTTTGCAACATTAATTTATTTGTTTTCCAACTCCTCCCAAAGTAATCTCCAATAATATACAACTTTTGTTTTTGTTATTTAATTTTTGCCAAGCTTGATAGCTAAGCACAATTGTATACAAACCAATGCTTTTTGAGAAAATGTGAAGTCAAAAATTGAAAATTCCTTCTAAAATCAACCATAGATTGAATATTTGTGATTTCTTTTAAGTTCGAAATATTAAGTACTAATCATAGTTGGAGTTGTTTTTTCCTTGAAATGTTTTAGAATGGTCATTTTTGGAACTCAAAAAGTTATTTTTTTAAGTTGGACCTAACAATACCCTTTGAATTATAGAATATTTGCAAATCCAAGTTTTTTAAATCTATATTGTACAAGTGTTAAAGAACTAATGCAAGAATTTTCATAAACATTGATGGGTAAAAAACAATTTGTGTGCACAAAGTGCTTTGGCTTTAGAAGTGTCCTCTAACATAGAAGTGCATTTTGCTTTCTCATTGCACTAGCAATATCCAAATATTGTACAATATAGGAGGTTCATACTTTTAGCAACTATTGCATTTCAACTTAAAAAATTTACAACTAATTGCACAAAGCTCTAAAAAATGTGAAATGACTTGGATTAGACACCAATTCTATTTGTCTTTCAAGGAAATTTTATTGAAAGATGTTTCAAGAAGTTTCACCTCCTCAACTTAATTTCAAGCTCTTAAATGGTCACTTATGGACCTCCTACCTCCTACAATAATTGCAGAAAAATTAATGAAATCTTATTTATCCTATGCATGGCTAGTAGTTTAGTACTTGAAGATCACATCTTATAATGAGAATTGTAACAATTAAGATGATTTTAAATCATAATGCAAGTACATAAGTTACATCCCTAAAGAATTTTTATCACGATTTTGGGATGGAAAATTTTAAAATAGAATATCCAATATGGTAAGGAATAGAAGGACAATATCAAGGTGAAGTTGAGGGCTATTTTGAATAAAGACTAGGTTCATGTGGATACTATGGAGATGGTAGCTTTGTAAGAGACAATTTTCAATAGAATTCTTTTTGTTAGCTTCTTGTTTAGGCCATGTTGTTCTATTGTGGATTTTTTTCTTGTATATCAATTGAATTTTGGATCATCTAGGTTACACTTCACTATTGGAAACATCACGAGTAGAAACATGACTTGCATAGACTACAAAAATTATCCACAATTGGTCTTCAAATTGGTCTAATTGACTACATGTTTTTTCTTGTGGATCATTTCCTATGTTACACTAATGACGGTAATATGGGTTGTTATATCCCCTATTGCACCAATTTTGGAAGAATACATGCATATATTGGCAAAAATCATTCTTGTTGAAAGGATTAGTAAATGTAGAATATTGCTCCACCAAATTCAAGTGATTGATGTCTTATCAATTTCTCAAAAATGAGATTAAGATGATAATGCCACAAACATGGAGAAGTTTATTTATTTATTTATTTATTTTAAAATTTACTGTACCTTCAAGTTGGTTACGCCATCAATACCTTAATACTAGTCTCTTTTTTTCCATCTAAGTTACTTATTGTCTTCAACAATGCAATTCAAATCCAAATTTTGTTTTGATTGTGAATTCAATAAATAAAATGAAGCACAAAAAGTTGGGATTATTTATCCACTTTATAAATGAAAAATAAGTAAAATTGAAAAATAATTACAAAGATTTGAGGATATCTAGATCCATGAACAAATCACATAGCACATCTTGTGTTTTCTCAATTGAATTTTCTACTAAATTTTTTGGGGGAAAATCACCTAAATCAAATTGTCTTTCATTATGAGGTAAAATTTTTGTAAGAAATTCAAATTTTTTTTAATGTAGGGGTTCAATAACTTCATAATCTTCCAATGATTTTAATTAAGGGAATTGCATCTAATTGTAGCTATTTTGACAAATATACTAGATTCTTGCTTAAAACATAAGTTCTCCAAATTCAAGAGTCAAAGTTTTGATTTTTTGGATACACATATCATTTTTTCATTCTTTGAAAATTTATAGTTTATTCTTATACTGTCTCCAAAATGCATGCAAAGAAAAGCTCAATTTTCCTTTAGAATCTCAAAAATATTCAACAAAATATAAGATAATTTATCCCCTAAAGTTTCTTGACTATTGGACCAAAGGGACAATGAAAAATGCTCATTTGGGGATCAAGACTTTATGAAGAGTCAAATGGAAAAAATGTGTGTGTATATATATATATATATATATATATATATATATATATATATATATTTTGTAACCACATGATCTTAATATTGCCTTCATCTAGAATACAGCCAAAAAGTTTTAGATTCAACTTCTTTATTATTTGTAAGATCTAAATGCTTAAGAAGAAAATAATTTTTTTTTTCTTTTGCACCCATACTTCAAATGAAAATGAACCCCTAAAGGACCAAATGTCATCTTGTGGGGAAATTGAAGGTTCAAGCAAGTTCCTATCATCTCAATTTTTATTGTTCTTTATTCAAAACATTTTTTGAAGATAAAAAACACATTATGTTATTGAAGATATATTTTTATTTCAATCGATGCTTGGGAACAAAAGCTATGCCCCCCTAAGCTCAAATGGAGTTCATTAGCAACATCAAAAAATCATGAAACTCAAAATAATTTTAACCTCATAGAAAATATTTTTATCTACATGAAAAGATTTGATTCAATCAATTTGGACTAGGAATGAGAAAGTAATAGAGAATCTTATTTTTAGGCAATGAGAGTACTTTCTTTAAATAATAACTAATACAACCTATTTTTTAATTTAAATTTTACAATTTTTCCAAAACAAAGTTCCCTATGGGTTAATTTGCTTACTAGGATAATCTTAGTGTTGGAATTAGTGTGTTTTAATTCAATTTGATAACTATTAACAAACAAAAATTGGTATCTTATCTCCTTCTACTTAACAATTATTTTTAAAAATAAAATATTTAATTTCTTTTGAATTTTTTCCCCCAAACTCTCAACTCAATTCTTAAATACAAAAAAACTTAATAAAAAGTTTATATTGCAAAAACTTAAAGTTAAGAAGATTCAAAGTAAGACCATCTAGTCTAAAATAAGATCTTATAGTTAGATATGCCAAAAAAATCTTTATGAGTTTTACACCTTGTAATAGAAATTGCAATTTGAGAGTTTTTTGATGAAAAAAAGGCCTTGGTCTGATCTTTTAGGGGGTAAAGAATATGGATTTTAAAAATCTTTTAATGTGATGTACATGCCTAAGTTGAAAACTAGTGCATCCAAAATTAGAACTTAAATCTACTTTGTAAATGAAAAGATAAGACTTCTTGTCCAAGGAAAATGTTTCTCTAGACTATCTTTTCTAGACAACTGCCCTTTGCAAAACTAAGGTCACATGGTGGCTTCATTCATTTTAAATGATAATTTTCAAGAAACTATTAATATGACTCAAAATAATAAATAAAAATTCATCCAAACTCGGAATGATGTGCATAATGTACACTTCAATTTGTAGCCAAAAATCATTTTGAAAATAACAGCAAATACCAAAAAAAGAGTCAAATTCAAGGATGTGCATCGATGTGCTCTAAGATCACTTAAGTTTGTGCTATTATTTTTTTAGGGGGTATAATAAAAACTTTACTCAAATGTTTATTCAGTCAAATTTTAGATGCATGTATTATAATATAATAACAATGTCATTTCTTTGCAATTATGAGGAAACAATGCTCATTTCATTAGATTGTTAAATGCATTAAAAAAAACTTTACCAAATCCATAATATCATCATTACTAAGAAAAAGGACCATGAGTCTATAATGGGTCTCGAGGTAGTACAAGATAAGACAATTATATTTGAACAATTATACATGAATGCTGGTGTATATGAATGATGAGTAAATTTTTAACAATATAGAATGAAATGATCTTGATGGTAAGTTATTACCCTAAACGAGATTGAACTATCTTATTTTTAGTAGGAATAAAATTGGTTGTTACATAGATTTATTTTTTAAACAAGTGGACAATTCCTATTGAAATATGAGCGGGTTTAGATTTCTTAAAAATCTCTTGAGGCTAGTTAACTTAACTCTCTAAAAATGTTGCAAACTTAAAAGGTATAATGGAGTTTTAAAAACAAGGGTCGGTGGATGACTTCACTAGTAACCTTAGAAGGATGCAACCCCTATGATTGAGGTAGGAAGTCACCAAAATACTTTGATTATTGGATCAATAGATGTACTCTTTGTTTCTACAATTAATTGTGAAGTTATACATCAAACCTTTTTGGGTATATAGCATCTTCCCAAGGTTAATTGTAGAAACAACTGAAGAATGCATGGTCTATTGGTCCAATAATCAAAGTATTCTGGTGACTATCTTGATGGGAGGGGGGCATCTTTTGAACGTCAACATCACTTATGTAAGCCAACCATTCTTAGACACAATGGAAGATGTATTTATTTTGTTTGGAACAAGTAAAAATCGTATACAAACTACACTAATGGAAAGAAGAATTGTATTTTTCATAATAAATGCAAATGGATTATAATTTTTTATAGTGAACTTTGAAGCCCATAAGAATGACTAGGTTACACCCCAATCCACTATGATTATCTTACTCTCCTAAAGACCTCAATGCATTTTTTAAATGGTCAGTCTAATTGTAGGCTTAAAATGGTCCCATTTCACTTCAAATACCTTATTTCCTACTATGGCCACTAAGATGATCCTAGTAGGTTGTCACTTGTACTCCCTCCAAGTGTATCACTACTACATTCTCCAAATGCCACTTGCTTGGTTATTTCAACAAGGCTCATTTCTGCTTCTTATATGGTTCAATATTGGAATTAGTCATAAGATGACAAAACTTAGTCCTAGCTACAATGGACGCCTTAGATTCAAAAGAACCAAACAACCTAAATTGGATCTTGTTTTATCTTAGCTTATCAATTTTTGAGCTATAAGTCTTGTAGTAACTGTTCAATTTGATTTTAATTAAGTTGTCAACAACACATGACACATGCAACAATCTTCAATGGTTATAATGGTAAAAAATTTGACCTCGACATATAGTTTTTTTTCATTCATTTTAGTCAATGCCAAAAGCGATAATCATTGGAAAGATGAAGCTATTCACATCCATGAAAATGAATGAGACTTGCAATATATGAATGAAATTTCATTTATTCATCCAAAACAATTTACATTCATCTAAATTAGTGTAATACTTTTCCAAGATTTAATAGCAAAGTAGAAATTTCGGCCATTGAAAAATAAAACTATTTTGCCAAATATTCCCTATAAAAATTTTAATCACTTTTTAGTTGTAATTTACTCAAAATCCCCCTACCTTGACATGCAAGCAACCTAAGTTGTGAATAATTTATCTACAAATGGTGGTTGTGAAATATCATTGTTATTGATATAATTTAAAATCATGAAATAACGGAACTCCTATTTTAATCTACATTAAGTAAAATTTTGAAAACATCATACTCTTCTTTATGTCTACATTTTAAAATTTAACTGTTGCTCAATTATTGGTACAATTAATTTCTTGCATGCTAAAGACTCCAAAATTATATGACTAAGAGCATCCCTATTCTTGCATTGAGAAGGAGCTCGACCAAGTCTATGATGAGCCTGAGCACATTTAAGTACCCCATTGGTAATTTGGATGTGAGTCCTATTGTCCTAGCCACGCAAAAAAACATAGTCTTTTCCTCCATCCTCCAAAGCATGTTCATCTTCTCGTGTTGCATATAATTATTTTCATAAAAGGATTCTTATCATGACATGTTTTTTACTTGACGTGAATCAAAGCCTCCCAACCACAACTCAGGCTTGGGCCAACCCTTTTTGTTTTTTGGTAAACAAAATTGTTAGTGTGACCTTCGAAAAGTAGAGGTGAACAATACATGTAGAAAAATTGTGATTCTTGCAAGTTATGAGTGTGGGTATAGGTGGAAGATTGTGATGGCCTCCGTAAGCTATATTCGACTTGAACATTCAAGATCTATTTCCTTGGATCATGTGTCTAACAAAATAGTGGAGACGCTATGAAAGCATCACCATTGTGGGCCAATGACTTTGCCATGCCAAAGATCTATTTGGCAAGCTTAAGGAGAACTCATCTCTAGCATATCTTGATCATCCTCTACCATCTCCTTGCTTGCAACTTCTTAAAGTTATAAACCCCTATAAATCTAGTGTGTATTCCTTGTATTTGAGGCTCAAGTTCCTCAAGATCACTACATTGCATTCATTCAACTGGGCATGACAAGGCCAACCACAAGAAACAAGACAAGATCGCACAAAATGTGAGAACTGAGAATATAGGCACAATCAAGGAGTAAGTAGGCCCTAAATTCTTTTGAGTCTTGATTCATTTTGAGTGGTCTTCATCACTTAATAGAGTTAATCAGAAACTATGTGCATTGTGGGACCAAGAGTCAGTGTTTGAGAAAAACACAAGACAAAACTCTTTGGAGCACCCAAATTGGGGTCTAGTTGAGTTTTGGTGATGTATTTTTTTGTACTATTCATAGTTAAGCCTTCCTTTGACACCCTTCTACAAACTAGGGTTTATTTTACGATTAACTTAACCCATAAATGACGTGGCAGACGTTTTTTGTCTAATGAATGACAAGGAATTCTCTCATGTAACTATCCATCTTTGGAATTAGGGGTGGAAAGGGGAGATCTTCTACACTAAATAAGGGTATTAAGGGGACCCACACTAATTAATTGACATTCCACACTATATAAATATCTACCTTCATTGCACATCAGTAGTTACTGAAGTGTTCGAGGGATGTACATCATGTTTCAAACATCTACAAATTTCTACAACTAGTCCCTTTAATTTTTTTGGTCCCCTTAATACCCCTATTCAGTGTACAAGAGTTTGACTCTCAATGAGTAATTTTGATTTTTTTTGTAACCCTTAAAGGATGCAACCCCCACGACCAAGGTAGTGAGCAAAGCTGCTACAATTATTGGACCAATAGGTGCATTCTGTTTTTCTATGGTCAACAGTAAAGTCATCCATCAGACACAAAACGTCCCTGTTGACGTTTAAGGATTAAATTAGATAATGTCACACAATTCCCAAAGGGCTGATTTCCACAATCATCACCCCGGCGTGTAAGTGTTAACTCTCATATAAGCTTAAGTTATGTGAAACTTGCATAGTGGGAGAAGAAAAGTTGAATCGGCCGCTCACCTGCTGCGCCAGACTGCTTGGCGGAGCAGGCGGGAGTCCGGTGGCGAACTAGCGATGCTCTAATAGCTTCATTTACATGCAACAAAACATTTATCCTTTAGTCCTTTATGAAGGAATTGAAGGCAGATCCCTCCCTCCCTCCCTTAAGAGAGTCGCCGCGATTTTCAAACTTCACTCGGTGAATGATTGCTTCACAGGGAAGGACTGAGTGCCACTCAGACAAACTGAAATGGATCAGTCAGTCAAGTTAGAATAGTAGCAGGTGACCAGCCTCAGTGTCCTTCACTGTCCTCAAGTTTCTGTCCGCAGGTTTTGTAATAACTTAAGAGTTTGTCAAGACCCAGGCTTTTGAAATTTTTAGATAAGGGGAGGCAGGCAACCCATTCCTGATCACCGCCCCCCTTTTGGCAATAACTGATAGAGTGATCTCTTTCCGCGCAGGAGGAGGAGATGACAATGATTAATTACAGCACAGTTTTTCGTGCAGTTGTGGCACATTGTGATTGTTTGACAACACTCTCAATTCTTGGGTGGATTCTGCAACCAGCCTTTGTGGGAAACATGAAATTCATAATAATTATGTTTTGAAAAATAAGAATCTGGAAAATTATGGAAACCTTCCCAACTCTATTTCTGCGCACTGAAAAATTCCCACCCACCCCCACCAAAGAAACTCGCCCTCCGGAAAGGTGTAACTACTTAAGTGGTTGGAAATGGGTTGCCTCCCTTGGACGTGTAGTGACTGGATTCTAGTGACTGGATGCAAGAATAAGAACAATGAGCAGCTTCAATACTCTTGCCACTCAGTGATAACTAAATTTTCATATGTAATTCAACTTAATTCAATTCTAAATTATTGACTCCGGTACTTCGTATTTCAAAATGTCATCATGGCATACAAAAGGAAAGAGTGGAGGGAAGTAAGCTCAAGTCTCCATGTCAAGTGGTTATCTATAGAATTTGTAATTGCATTTACACAACAGTTGGTCGATTTCGGAATTCGAAAAAAAATGACTACAAATACAGACTATAATATAGACTGTAGTATAATATATAATATAAAATGTTCAGTAAGGCGTAGTATTAAAACAGCTTCAATTTTTTGAATACTAATAGTCAAATTTGGTTAAAGGTTATCAAAATACAAGTTTAAATTCACTTATTTTGTACTCCCATAGAAATTACCAAAACATAGTTCAATGCTTATTGGTAATTTTCTTCCACTCCCTTTAGTGTTAATTGCATATGGATAAAGGTTATATTCACTTTTGGGTCGGATGTAGTTTAACCCTTGAAAGACCCTTGGGGTCCCTCTGAAAGACCCCTATTTAGCTTTATAACTCTTCAATTGTGGTTCAATAGATGAGTTATGATACATTTTTATTTACATACTATCATGAAATTTAAAAACAAAAACATGGGATGAGCATTCCTCCTAAGCTTGAGAATTTGTTCATACAAAGAAGATAAATATAACCTTCAAAGGGGGAGTAGCAAGACATAGAGATTCACCCTTCCTTTTGGGTTTATATGCTCCCTACTGATATCTATTTATTTTGAAAATTATAATATCACAAGACAAAGAATAATCTTAAAGAGTCCATCCAATTTGTCATATAGTGTACTATATCGTAGATTCTTTTGGTATTCAATGGATACTAGGATTCAAATTGAAGGTTCTAAATAAAAATAGCCCCCCCCCCTTGCTATGGTTTTACTTGGTTTTACTCTAAAAATATAAGTTTATTATTTAGTCCTACTTTTCCACAATCACATCTAATAAAATTTATAAACATAGAATTCAACTACTCTATTGCATTGGTCCAAAAAAATTGACTACCTCATTGCTTTTGTATTTAAAAATCACCAATCTTGTTTTTGAATTTATAGTTTAGTGGGCTTGTAGTCATTTTAGATACTTTTATTTCAAATTGGGAATCCTTGTTCCAATTCTATATAAATGAAATCCTTTGATCTTTTTAGTATATAGAAAATTAGATAGATCAAGTAAAGTTTTTTTCAAATACAAAATAAGAGCAAGCTTTTGGAGGGGTGTGGGTCAATTATCCTTTGATGGATATACCACTCTGAAATACAACCACCTATTTCCAATTTTGTACTTTCAATCAATTTTTAAATACATACACAAGTAATGCAAAAATATATAACTTTTAGATATGAATACAACAAATAGTTTTGGATACATCATGGTGTTAAACTTCAAACTTCATAGTATTTCCATGTAGATTCATAAACTTATCATTTATATTATGGAAGTTCAATTGTTTGTTTTCAATGTGTCGAAAATAGGCTCATATGTTGACCTATAGCTCCCATAGAAAGCATTTGAAGGCATTTATAATCCACCTAGTGGATGCTAAAACTATTATAAATGACGGTGAATATATCATAAGTTCTACAACCTTAATTTTAGACCTTTTTTAGACTAGAGACCAAAAGCCATAGAGAAAAACTTTTAAAGTCTCTAGTTTATTTGTAAAGGCCAAGCCTTTGAATTCCATGGTTTTTCTAGGTAGCATGAAGTGAAAAGGGGCCACATAGTATCTAATCTACAATTTTAATATCTTTTCTAAACTAGGCCAACTCATAATGTGAAATCTTCTTAAATAGTTGGTAATGAACTTTTTGGCCCTATGCCCCTCTAATAGTAGTTAAGCCTATTGTTTTACATAAACTTGACTAATGTAAGGTCTCCATTCACCATATAAGAAGGGAAAGGTTCTAGTTACCATAAAAATGAAATTTGAACCTTCTCCCTTCAATAATTTGGAAATTTGCACCATTTCAAAATTTTCGCATTTCTTTTATATGAAGCTACAAATCAATTGCAAAAAAACAAATGTCAATAGATCTATATCAAGTATTTTCACAAATAGCACAATTCAAAGCTCACTTGCATAGTCCATGGAGCCTCTACTATCCTAAATAATTGTCTACTTTTTTGTGACAAAAGATAAAAATTATTGTTCACATCATTCTTTCCCTAGCTTATACTGAAATTTTCAAGTGTAAAGTTCTTGATTCCCTTGTCTTTTCAATTTTCAAACATCCTATTGGTAGAAAATTGACACTAATTGCTTCTAGCCTCTAGTCTAATAGCGCCTATTACTTTACCCAAGTAGCAAGTTCAGCACTTCCGTATTTGAGTATATAATTGTTTCCAGAAAATAAGATTTGATAGATGCTAAAAAAAAGAAATATTTTGCAGGATTTCTTTTTTCTCAAGCAAGTTATTTTGGGAGAAACAATTCCCACAAATTTTGGCCATCTAGTTTTAGTATTATTGTCAGGCGAAGTTGCTGCCTGGCTACGGTAAGGTAAACCCGTGTAAGCTTACCAGTGGCTATCTTAAGAAATTTGAAAAAAACAGAAGCAGTGTGCCAGTGCTGACAGAAAAAGCACTCGGAAGTGGGAACGTCCTCAGGGAACGACCCAAGGGAACTGCGGAACGGTAACTGGTCTTGGGAGGGAACCCCATCGGGAACCGAGTCAGTCCCGCTTGAAGGCAATCAAGCTCCAACGGTCACTCACAACGGCGCTCTTCTTCCGTAGAGCATCCCCAATTACCGTACTGCTGGCAACGATTGCTCTTAGTCACCCTCGCCATCGCCAAATGCGTGCACATATCGATCCTAACTTAGCCTTTCCATTCTTCATCAAGCCTTCATTAGCATTTTCCATCCAACAATCTCGCCGCAACTGTCCCCTCGTGCGTCGCAACTCGATCACCTCCATTGCAATGCGTACGTCAAATTCGAATTCGAATCCAGGGGTGAGGGGACTGACTAACGGTCCGAGGTCTTAAAACATCCCACGGTCCGATATTTTAGGGTTTCTTCCAATCTTGTCCGCGGGGGAGCGCACGCGTGGAGCAGGGGGTCAGTTCGTGGGAAGAAGCCCATGCGCATTGAAGCTAGTGTCGTGTGAGTTGCGCGTTTGTAATCGTCAATTTGGAGTTTGATCATGAGAGAGAGGTAGGATTGTTTCGTTCGCGCGCGGGGATGCGATCGGTGCCAGGAGTGGCACTACGATTTGTAGCTGTACGTCGTTGAGAGAATGTTAATACATTATTTTTTATTTTTATTTTTATTTTTGGAATTTGGAATTTGATGAAGGTGTACTGGTAGTTAGTGTCGCATGTAACGTAATTAATCTTTCGGAGGGGCTGCACGATTGAGCGGTTCTGAATTTCCAGATGGAACATGTAAATGTTGTTGCCTCGAGAATCTGGATGTCTTTCTTGCTGTTTTTTCGAGTGGTTCAATAATGAAAGCTGTTGGAAGCTGTCTGCGAAGTCATGTTGTTTGCAATTATGGATTAGAGAATTACAATGTCGTGCTGGAAAAATCAGGATGCTCCTGTAGTTTTGTTTGGATGTATCGAAGTTGTGTGACGGGCTGATGATCAGACTTTATATTCGTGCTTGTTGTTCTGTTTACAATGCAGCGATCAATAGAAAGGAGGAATGTGGAGACGGAGACGTTTGCGCTGCTGTTGAAGAACTGTGCTTCACGGAGGGATAGAGCCGCTTTTGGTTATCGACTGCAATGTGAGATTTCGCTACCTAATTTTGAGTGCAGGTTTTTGTCCGGGCGAGTTCAAGCTACTGTATTTTTTTGGTAGCCTCAACTCGCTCCCGATTTTGGATCATATGGCGGATTATACAGACGGTGGTACCAGACAGTGGCAATATATCAAGTCTTGTTTATCCACTGTGTCCTCGGTAGCCTTCGCCAGACCCATTTGTAGCCCTGATTGTGGATTACTCGGTATCTGTGATATCAAGAGTATGAGGAGACCACCTCCGTCGGTTGTGTAGCATAGGGTGTCACCCTTGCATGCAGAGGCGCCGTCTCTGACCAGAATATCGTCTACCTGCAGACATCATTAGTGTGGTACAATTATTTGCCGACCACTCTGTGGCTCTAGGGTTTAGAGTCCACGATGCCAAACGCGCGCACGCGCGAAATCAGTTAGAAATCGGAGCGCAATTGTGGTCGAGTACTGTTAGCGGCGTCGGACTTTCGCAATGATTCATTAACGTTCGCGCTATTTCGTTTCGATGTTTGCAGCGGAACGGCAATGTGGAGCTAAGGAAGTTGCACCGAAGTTACTCTGCAGGACTCTGCTAAGAAGATGCCCGCCTTAGTGGCTCGGTCGGGAGCCGTAAGCCCATCAATTGGAAACAAGATTAGAGTTCGGAAAGAGAGCTTGATCGGGGATTACAATTTACGGCGGGACGTCTTGCACGGTAGCAAAGAGGTGAGGGCAATCGAGGCTTCTAAACCCACAGACATCACTGTAGCCGCAGAGGGCCGAAGCACCTCGAAATCCCTCCTTCTCCTCAAGGAAAGAGTTAACCGCCTCGGGGGTGGGGTGGGAACTGGCATTGGCGATGACTATCATGCATCACCAAGGGTTTTGGACCATAAGACGACGCACCAGGCGTCTTTGTGTAACACAGCCCCGGCCCCGAGGCTGAATCGCCAGGCATCCCAGAATGAAATGAAATCAAGATTGCAATCTATCCAGCGTAAAGTTCTGGAGATGCAGGAAAATAGCGCGGACTCTCCAACGGTGGTAAGAACTCCAGGGCTTTACAGTCCTCAGGTTCTAGGAGCATACAATTGGGCGAAGGAACAAGAGGCTTCTATGAGGCAGGAGGTAACAACGGCAGATGATAGCAAGGTTTCTTTAGAACAGAGGCCGCTAAACCAAATCAATGCAGCGAACAACAGTATCGCCATGCCCAGGTTAGTGCAAGGTTTTTGGCGGAGTACCAAAATTCATCACAGTGACTCTGAAACCTGTTTGCTTACTTCTGAAGGTATCAGGCTCCTCGTAAATTTATTGAAATTTTTGCTTATTTTTGTCCGCAATAAATCAGATTATCCCTAGCAACTGCAGTCCCGCCAACACGTATAGGCACAACCCCAATTACTTCACTGAAGAAAGAAACAAGACTGAGGACGGTGAAGGGTCGCCCATCCTCTGCCGCTGATGAATTGGAGACGATTTCTGATTCGGGAGGAGCGGTTGGCACTCGCATTATGGTTTATGTGCGGGCCCGGCCCTTATCAAAGAAGGAAAAAGAAGCAGGAGCCCGCAGTTGCGTTCGTATTGTAAACAGGAGAGACGTGTACTTAACAGAGTTTGCGCTCGAGACTGACTATTTGCGGCTCAAGCGGGTGCGGGGTCGCCATTTTGCATTCGATGCCTCCTTTCCCGACAACACTTCTCAGCAGGAGGTCTATAATGCAAGGTAACAGTTTGAATCTGAACTTCTTCCTCATGCATACTCCATGTGAATATCTTGTAATATTTCTATAGCTCTTGCAGTGATTGTCTGAGGTCGCCGAATCTGTGAATGATGTTTCTAATCTGCTGTGAACGAGGTCGGTATTTTGTCCTGACCAGAAGTTCGTCTTGGCTGCTGACATTCTAATTCGAGATATTGGATGTCGTCGCACTGGACTTTTTCAGCACTGCACAACTTGTGGAGGGAGTACTGCTAGGCAAAAACGGATCAGTATTCTGTTATGGTGCTACAGGTGCCGGTAAGACCCACACAATGTTAGGGACTATCCAAAATCCGGGAGTCATGGTTTTGGCATTAAAAGACTTGTTTTCTAAGATCAAGCAACGCAGCAAGGATGGAGACCATGTCGTACGGCTTTCATATCTTGAGGTGTACAACGAAACTGTCCGTGATCTTCTCTCTCCTGGCCGTCCTCTTGTCCTTCGAGAAGATTCGAAGCAGGTACACTCACCATCCGTAAGCTTATTTCGACCTTAATGTGACAGTTGGCATTGCTACCGATCCTCGAATAGAGATGTTTTTTTCCATTCAGATCTGGAATATAGCGTCGTCATTGTTCTCTTAGTGAGCGGTATCTGCCAAATGTCCATATTTCAGTTGAGAGCTGAATAACGGTGAGAGTGATTTACATGATCGAATCCTGAAGATCGGAGATGTCTTCCCTTCTAATTTCGCAGGGCATTATTGCGGCGGGTTTGACGCAGTATCAGGCTTATTCAGCTGATGAGGTATCCAATTTACCTTGAAAACCGATAGCATCTTCTTCTTCTGCTAGGACCCGGTATGACATTTTGATATTAATTGAATATATCTGTGGCAGGTCATTCACTTGCTGCAACGGGGCAATCTTAATAGAACCACGGAGCCCACTCGTGCCAATGAAACCTCGTCCCGATCGCACGCTATTTTACAGGTCTGCATTAGGCACGGACGGACTCTTAGCAGTCAGAGTTGGCGAAGGTTCACTTTCCGATTGTGATGGTACAATTTGAAAATCTTCAAAGTGAACTCTGCGTATTTTTTTTATCGTGTTTTTCATCCTAATTACTGGAGTGACTGCAGGTTGTGGCGGAATACAAATTGCAGCAAGATATGGGTGTGATAACGCGGGTGGGCAAGCTCTCTCTAATCGATTTGGCAGGGTCGGAGCGTGCACTTGCTACCGATCAACGAACCCTACGGTCTGTGGAAGGTGCTAGCATCAATCGGTCTCTACTTGCATTGAGCAGTTGCATTAATGCTCTTTGTGAAGGGAAAAAGCACATCCCGTTCCGGAATTCGAAGCTTACTCAACTTCTTAAGGTTGATAAATTTTATTTCGTCGCCTGTGTCTGTTCAGTTTCATTTAATTTGTGGTTTTAAGAAGTTGTAAACCTTGAAACTTTAGGGTTGTCTGAGGTTACATTTCAGGAATTTTTATGAGAGGGACGCAGCAATGACGTAGATTGCAAGGGATATCTCATAGCTGTGTGCCAAGGGCTCTTCGCGGAAGAGATAGTTCGATTTTGCTTCAGAGTAGGCTCAATTTTCTGGATTTTCCATGAATTGATGGCTCTGAAAGATTGCTGATCGTCGGATGATTTGCTGTGATGTTTTTAGGATTCACTCGGAGGATCCTGCCGGACTGCAATGATAGCGAACGTTAGTCTTAGCGATGCCTCGTTTGGTGAGACTCAGAACACTCTTCATTGGGCTGATAGGGCGAAGGAGATTCGGACCAAGGTGAGTAGCAGTTTTCAATCTCTTATATGCTTCCGATATGAGACGTCCTGTCATCTTATCCCTGATTATTTTTTGGATGGATTCCGTTCTGAAGGTGACTCTTTGATTTTGATAGTTGTGAAGTGCACAATGTCATGACAGTCCAATGAAGCACATGAAGAGGCGGAAGTTCCGGATATAGGCGAAGATCAAACGAAGATGATGGCCGAGATGCAAGCGGCCAATCAACAGTTGCGTCTTCAATTAGCCCGGTTGCAACAGAAGTATGTGGCTGCACAGCAAAGTGTTCCGTCCGCAATGGGAGCTCCACCATGGACTCCTACAAATTGTGACTTAAGACAGATTCAGGAGCAAGATTACCCCTTGACTCCACACATCCCAATGGTGACCTCTTCACCCTTTCAGGACTCATTCAAACCCACAGAGCTAGGACAGGTAAGACCACCTTCCATTGTTTCAATTAGCTCACTGATATTTATAATTTCTTTCCTAGACAGATTGTCAGCTGACATTTGTTCCTGAGACATCTAGCAGCAGCGGACTTGCTGGCGTATGTGAATCTGTCTCTTTAGATTATGAACTGAATCAGCTGAAAATGGTCTCGCAGAGTAAGACGCCAGGTTATCATACTCATTTAAGTGAGCAGGAGTTTCCTGAGAGGGTCACAGCGGAACGGACCATCCGGGACCTTCAGCGCACCATTCAGCTGTTAGAGATGGAAGTGGAGCGGACCAAGGTGGAGATTGTGAAGAAAGATGAGACGCACAGCGCTGCTATGGCTAACCTGAAACAAGAGCATGCCATGGAGGTGAAGGCGAAAGATGAAATTATCGAAAAGCTTTCAAAAAGGTCAGTCGAGACCTCGCCATTGTTGCAGTCCAAAAATCTTCTCTTGAGCGCGTCTAAAGAACCTCGCTCTACCATACGTACCAGTACTCGCAAAACAATCTCCAGAATATCTTTTGGTTCAGACGCTACCTCCAGGAATCCAATAGCCATAGAAGCAATATTCTCTGCCCCTTTGACTACGCCAGAACTCCCTGTCACCTCCCCAATTGCCTGGGCTCGCCCAATGGCTGAGCGGCCAGATGTCAGCCCAATCAGCCCAGTCACCAGACTGTTTTCTGCTGCTAATGGGGAGAATTTGTCATCAGCCATGCCTTCGAGGTCACTTATTGCACACTCCAAAACTGATTTGAATAAGCAGGTTAAGGTTATGAGCTCAAGGTCAGCCTCTCCTGTAGTGTTTGGAGCGAGCAATGAAAAGGGAGGACCAGGAAGAGTTGGCCTGCGGCCTTTGCGACACTCATCCAACAAAATTCCATCCCTTCCACCCACGCGACAAGCCGTTAAGGAGTTTCGTCCTCGGGTTGTTGACCCTGCACCTCGGAGGATGAGTATAGCACACCATCCACCCCGGAGCCCACCTCTTCCTAGATTTTTCTCCCCTGCTAAGCCTGGGTATCAAACGTCGGCACGGCCCCCTATAGGCAACTCTCGGAAACGCAGCTCCTGGGACATCACCAATACTAATAGTCCTCCAGCGGCCCCTGCCACCAGGACTGCAAGGAGGCTTAGCACAGCAGCACCTAGCAAAACTCCATCGTTCCTTCTCCAGGTATTGCCCTTTCACTGCCCCATTGGGTGATGTCCTATTGACTGTGTTTGCTTTTGAACCCGTACTCTGCTTGTCTGCTTGGTGGGTTTTTGCTGCTATGAGGTGTGATGTCGATCTCACAGCTAGTGGCATTAAGGCAGACTTCATGTCTGTGTAGGTGCTCTTAAGCAGTGAAAGGTCCTACAGGGCTGAGTTTGAAGACTTCAATTTCTTTTCAGTTTGACTTCAGTTTCAGTTTGAAGACGTGCGGAGTTAAATGACCACAATTTTGGTTCTTGACAAATTATCTCCTCGTGGGTTTCCCCAGCCTGGTTTCGCTCGTCGACAATCCCAAGGTTGAATGACCTCCGTGCGTTGACAGTCGACAACTTTTTTCGGCACCGATATCAAAAGTACTAGGTGCATGTCATACCCCCAATCTCTACTGATAGGTTTTAGGGGTGGAAACTCTCATTCAATGATGAATGACGAGGAGCTGTCTTTGTAGTCCGAAAGCTGGGCAGTACCCCCCTTGCCATTCATAAGAAACAAAGTAGATGTATTAGATGCTCTTGTACCATAGATTTTTCTTGTGACTGGGGAGTTGTGATCCCCTCCAAAACTGTTAATATTCAATACACCATGCATTACAATTGCCATTCATGAATTAAAGTTATTTCGTCTGTTTTTTGGCCCACTTGTACTGTTATTGGTGTGAAATTCCATCTGCTATGGCCTTGTATTTCCCGTGAATCTTTTCATGACCAAAGGCCCACCATTTACTTTCACCGGGCTCTAGTCCCCACAATCAACAAAATTTGGTCACGTCTGTGGGGTAGTGATCTACCTCTTGTTACTTCTGTTGTAGAATTATTCCCTGGACATTGATCGGTATGTGAAGATCCGAATCAATCCACTTAGAAGTGTTTGGGCACAAGGATTCTTAATTTTCAGGGGCTTTGAAAAAGATCATAATCTTTTAATCTCTTTCTACGGGTTGTAAAAGCTCACAATCATTCAATCTTGTCATATGTTTCCATGTCTAGCCCCATGCAATCGTGAGGCCCAAAATATTTGGAGTCTCCAGAGGGGTCAATTCACACAAAGGGGAGATATCCTTGAAAGTTAAAAATTATCGAAGTCTATGTTGGTGGATGGAGTTTACAAGGAGGTAATAAAAGTAGGATTATTTTGATCCCTAGAAATTATTGCTGTGATTGTGTTGAATATGTTGAGATATTCTCTCTTATTGATGAGTATACCCTTAGAATTCAAGTTGTTGCTTGCATCGTGTCAACAAGCAAAATCCACTTTAGCTGTCTCTATTGCTACCATTACCAAATCTTGCACGAGATTTTCATCTCCTTTGCCATCAATATAAGTTGGGCTAGGGTGAATTGACCCCCGAACCCTAGCCCACCACCATTGAAAACCTTAATCTGGATTTGTCACATGATATGTCAACTGCATGGACTCCCTTGAAATATTGTAGTCACCTAATCTAGATTCTGCAGAGTCTGAGCAATGCTAGTGCCATTGGTAATGAAATACTCCCTCTCCCCAAAGACCCCCCAAGGTTTCTTAGAAATGTCTAGATTAATGTGTGAGTTGCTCCGAATTATTGTTAAGTTATTGTTAGGTTATTGTAGCTTGTAATAAATTGTACAAGGTGTGAAAGATTGGAAGTCAATAGTGGAGTGGTGCATTGATGTTGAAAACATGCATGGAAATTGACAATTTTTTTCCTTGTTTGGTACTTCTCTAGTGCTATTAATTTGGATCATTCTCCAACCAATGTTAGTGTAGTGAAGTTCAATGATGTCCTCCGTAGTCAATTCCAACAATGTCTAGCGATTCAACTCTAGGAAATTCTCAACAAGAGACTTTTTAGGAGCAATTTTTGTACAATTGTGGGTTGAATTCATTACCCTTGGTTCATTAGAGGTTTGCGTCTCGATCCCCTCTGCATGGATCAAATTGCTATATAATGATATGTGTGGATCTTTTTGATTGGGTGTATGCACCATATCAAATTTAATTTGGGACAAGTATATTTGGAAACCCAGAATTTATTATTGGATAGAGGGGATAGAAAATATAGTCATCCATACCTTAGGCTGTAGGTTTCGTTTTCTTGTTATGTTGAGATCTCATGGACTATAAGTTCCCCGGTGGCGTGCTTTATGCCGTCAAAAAACCCTCGGTGAGGAGGGATGCACGGGCTTTGTTTCATGGTGTTTTGACTTACAAAGTGAAAGTTATTGAATTTCAAAGTTTTAATGAATTAAAAAATTAGGAAATTACTTTTACTTTAATTTTGACTGTGGCAACGACACAGGGTACAGTAGTGTCAATGAAAGCATACTCCTGTGACGCCACCTCCGCAAAATTCTTTTTCACGTTTCTGACCCCGACAAGTGGGTCAACATAAAGTCATGTTATAATTTCACAAGAATGCCCTGCATTCGAGGAAGTGACCGAAAACCGTAAATCCAGGAGTTTCATTATTTCCTCCGAAATTATGGAAGTTCAAACTGTTGATTCGAAATTACTCCACCGCAGTAAAACACAATGCCACAGCGCATGATGCAAGCGTACTTAGTTAACGCTAACTAAATGCCGTGCATTCCTGAAATAGAAAATTCAGCCACTGCTGAAGTTCACTCCGTATGACCCCTTCGCAACTTTATCTCTTTTGAAACGGACGATTGGGGAACCCCGCCATTGTAGTGTAGACGTGGATCAGCAATGGAGCTCCTAAAATCGAGGTCGGCACTAATTCAAGCTGGAAATGGCACTTCTCTAGAAGTTGGATTCTTTTGCAAATTGCAGAGTGCAGGCGGAGGTTCATGTGGGAGGAGAGACTGAGCCCAAAAGAAACCTGAAGTTGGAGAACGACAGTGAGCACGATCTGAGACGGGAGGAGAGGATACTGCTGTAGAGAAACAGGCAAGTGGAGCGCGAGGAGAATTCGAGACGGCGCCAGCACCGAACTGGCCAACTATGAGCGACCACCTGCGAAGCTCTAGTCATGTCAACGAGCAAATATACCGGAGCTGCAGACGACTGAGATTGTCGGTTCCTGACGGCGGCGTTGATCAACGGTGCTTGTTTTTTCTCTTCCGCGCCGCAATATGCACGGGGCCAGGGCGGCGGAAGGTGGGATTTGGGCTTCTTCTGCCTGCTCTGTCAGTCCCACCGTCTTGCTCTTTGGGGGGGATCGCGGTAATCTTTAACGTGTTCGCGTTTGATCCGGTTAGCGCTCCGTTCATGGATCTTTTATCACGGTGTCTTCTTCCTTGGGTTTTTGAAAGTTTCGACTACTCTTGTTTACTTGCTGTGCATAGAATGTGGGAAGTACTTAGCCTTGGTGTTGTTCCCATTGTACGAAATCCAGAAACCGTATGTTGAAATCTAGCTAGGCACGGAGCTGATCATCGATATGCCTTATGAGGTAACGTTACGAGACAAGCATTAATTTTGATCATGTGGTCAACTCTTCTGCCATTCGCGTCAGGTGTGGATTAAGTCAGGTAAAAATGAACTTTCCTTCTTAGTATCATCCTTGGTATGTTACTTCTGTATTGGTCCCCTGGATAATATACTATGCGGTATTATCCTTATTCGCTTGACTTAGGATCTATAAACTCACGGATTCGGTGATGAGGTTGTAATTTGGGTATAATCAATCTGTAAATATTTCCACAGTCAGAAGACTTGTTCATATGTTCATGTTTTGGGGTTCTCTTCTGTACCACTGTGTATGCTTCCCCAGAGGTCTTCCTTAGATGTTCTCATTGCCGTATCTGTTTGTCAAGAGGCTGTTGGAAGGTGCAACTTGTTCTAGAGGATTTTCGACGTTGGGCTTGAGCACTATCGGTTCATAAATTATTGTTCAATTTCTGAAACGATGCGCCAGCTTCGGGAGGACAAAGCGTCAACTCTAGTCTGTAGCGATCGAAAAATCTTTTTTGAATGGAATTTCTGTCGCAGAAAGTGCAGAGAGTAACAGAAGAGAGTCCCTTCACTCGTGGTCACTCGGAGAGTTTTACTGAAATCGCACTAGCCAAGGTCTCACAGAGCAAAGCATAATGCACCAAATACGAAACTGAATAAAACCTGATCACCGCAAATGCATTAAGAGCATGCATCAAAGCAGGATATTTTGACTCTGCTTTTGAATGATGTTCGCATCAATTTTGCGATTTGCGATTCGCAATCAGCGTTGTAAAAAAGTCTGGGCAGTGCTCCATTTAAAGAGTTGTTGAACAAGTACCTCTCAGCATGAATATCTGGAAGTGAAACTCCTTAGCTTTTGTTGTTGTTAAATTTCTCCTTTTGGAGCCGAGGACATTGCGTTTCTGCATGGTTGACGAGAAGCGTGGATGCATATCTTTTTCTACGGAGGGGTAATTAGTGTTGAACAGTCCCACTCCCGCTGTGTATTTAGTTGTCACTTCTGCATGCAGGTAGGGCTATCTGATTTTCTCTCCTTGTTTTGGCAGCTCGTAATTGGTGTCTTCATATATGAATTTATGAGGTTCTCAGCGTTTGAAAAAGTAGTCGAAGATTTTTGTAGTTTTGGGGTTTTCCTAGCTTTTCAAGTTTTTCAAGTTTTTCGATGTCTGTGTTCTTCTGAAGGTCGCTCAGAGGAACATGTCGCCGGAGAATGACGATTATGCATCGCAACGTAGGAATGTCCATCCCACTAGTGTATCAAATGCGCCAGCAAACCCTGGATCCCGGAGACCTTCACAGCCCCCAACTAGTGCGCCCCCACATGCAGGACCTTCGAGAGCTTTTGAGTCCAAATCATGGCAAGGAAAAATTTTCCTTCCTGCGTTCAAATGTTGAATGTGTATCTATTTCTACAATTTTCCAGCAAGCGCCACCACTCCTCGCTCCCATGACATGCCCAACAGAAATCGACTGGTTTGAGGAGATGCAACGCGTCCATCGAGACATGTGTGAGTGACTGTTGGAGAAAGCCAAGTGCAACTTGTCTACTGGAGACGCACACAGACACTTTAGGTTTTGATTGCGTTAACTCTATGTCTGTGAGTTTATTTTTTGTGTGTTGTGGAGTTAATTTGATCTGCATTGGTAGTAGGGCGGGGAAATCACTAAATGGACTTGACTAACTGTAAGATATGTGGTAGGTGAATGAAGACTTGCGTAGGGTATTATTTCTAGTTCTGCTTCGATCGACGTGCAGCTTATAACATGTATGTTTGTGTTGTCACAGACCTTCGGCTTCTCAGGTACAGCTCAAGTACCTCAGACCGTAAGATTTGAATATGGACTAGTCTCCTGACATATTCAGTTTACCTGTGGCCTCCATATGTGCTGGAATTGGGATTTTCTCGGAACTTTGGTCTGAGCTTTACTAAATTTCTTGTGAAAAAGTTGTCTTAATTTGAGATCTAGAATGCAGATTAGAATTCGGGATGCGACTGTGAAAGATGAAATTCTTGGCCGTTTAATCACGGAATGTGTTTGGAGTGGTGATTCTGTTCACTATGGAGGACAACTCTAGTAATCTTCCATGTGTAGCGTTTTAGGATCACCGAGTTGGTCTTGGCTTTGGCCACTTTGAGTCGTGCATCTCTGTTACTCGTAATTAGAATATCCAAGTTTGTAGTTTCCACTGCGATTTTAAAATTTGTCTTAGTTTTAGATTTAGACCTCAGATTAGGAGTCAGGACTCGTTTTTTGAAGGAAAAACTCTCGGCCATTTACTCTCGGAACGTGTTGAAGTGGTTAATATTATGCTCACTATTTTGATTGAATCTTCAAATGTAGAACCCAATTTGAATGCAGTTTGGCATGATAGACATTATGAGGACTTTTCTTTGTTACGGAGTAGTTTTTTCTCGAAATTTAGAGTTTGACCTTTAAAATGATCTGTTACTCTTGATCAATAATAGCATGGATGTGTGAGAATTGTAAGGATTGGGTCCATATGCGAACCTTCTCAAGAAAACCAAGAAGAATATGAAAGAGATGGCTTAAGGAGGTCAACGACTTGTGTGGTATGTTCACATTTTGTAATCCGAAGTCTATAGGTAGTTTGCATGACTTGTGAAATTCTGAAATTGTATTTGTAAGTTTTCTTTCTTGGTATTGGTCAATCGAGAGATTGAACTTGTATTCAACCGCCATTCTTCCGATGACATTTCCACATATATTTCATTTTGCAATTTGTTTATTGTACAATGGTTGTACAGGAATCACGGAGTAGGACACTGGGTTGGCAGTGCCGAGACAGTGGGATCTGTCTTTTTCATAAGCAGATGTCATGTCGACTTTATTACATGCTTCTGATAGGCTTCTGCTTTATAAGAAGTTGAGTTCCATGACTAGTATTACATGTTCATGTAACGTTTAAAATCCAGTAAGTTATCTCATATTGGTGTTCACGTCAGGTTGCTAGGTGCACCCAAATCATCAATACTAACTTAATAGGGACGATTCCAAGTATGTCATAAATGTGGAGCTGATTGCCAAAGTATCAATTTCTTCAAACATTTATATGATTTTCAATCAATAAATACGAAGCCTTATTACTGTCACCAGTAAAGAACGGCATCTTTAAAATTTGGAACAATGTTTTCATTCTATTGTATTGAAAACATAGTGTCGAAGCCCCTGTACGTGTTACAGAATCTCCCTTGTTAGAGCAGCCCCAAAGGCAGACTCGCCGAGACCAGACCACACGCCAGATACTGGTTCGCCGAGTGGTTTTGGGGACCGGGCCGTGTCTGCTCCTCATGTGCCCCACAGCGCACTCGCCATGTAGACACGCCAACTGGGGTAAGGTAGCCAACCCATTTCCAACCACTTAAGCAATTATGCAAATTTGGAGCAGAGGTTTTTTGAATGCAGATTTTTTCACATGTGCAAAAATAGAGATTAGAAGGATTGCATATTTTTCCACAATTTTATTACACAAAATGTAATTATTATGAATTTTTTAGTGGAAGATTCTCTTTGACCTCTAATAGTGGTATAGAGCTTTCTATTTGTCACCATATGCTAATTGCAAAATTGACCAAGGGCTGGTTGAAATATTGAGAGCCTTGCAATCAATCATAATGCGATACAACTACTCCAGGAATTGCACCACAACTTCACGGAAAGAAAGCATCCTACATATTGCAAATGGGAGGATGATCAGAAATGGGTTGGCTACCTTAAACAACGCTAGGTAATTCCATTTCTTGGGAATCTAAAAATCAGAACTTGAATTCCAATTCATTTAGGAATACATATTCAAATGTGTTCGCATCACTCCAATGGTTAGTATTTCGAGTATAGTTTTTGGAGATGATGGAAGAATAGAAGTTCATTATATACACATGGGGTGGTAGGAGGTAGAACAACCCATGTGGGATATGTAAATTAGACCTACTAGGAGCTCAATTGCTCATAGTTGAGTTAAAAGTAGAACTTATGTTGAAAGTAGAATTTCAAACCTCATTTAAGTATAGTAGAATAATTTTTTTTTAAATACTTTGAACTAAAAAATTTGATAAATGAAGTTAGATTTTACCTTTAAAAATCCGTTTGAGGTTTCAATCCTCCAATCAAAAGTTATGGACAAAATTCTTAGAAGATGTTTGAAAATGTAAAATGAAATTCCCTTCCAACTTCTATCTTGAATTTTGTCCATAACTTTTGATTGGAGGATTGAAACCTCAAACGGATTTTTGGAGGTGAAATTTAACTTGATTTACCAACTTTTTTTAGTTCGAAGTTCTTGGAAAAAATTATTCTACTATGCCTAAATGGGGTCTGAAATTCTACCTCAAACACAATTCTTAATTTTGGACAATGAGTAGTCAAGCTTTCATCTTCAAAGTATCCCATAGAGAGTTCATGGTGGACATGAATTTCACTATAAAAGAATACCTCTCCATCCTAACTTTCCATCACAAGCATAAGAAGCAATTCCTTCCCTTGTCCAACTAATTTCCTCTTCAAAGAAAATTGGCTAAATTACTTGATATGTGGAATTTATTCTTTTTGTAGTTCTCCACGTTAACATCCCAGCCCACTAACCTTGGTGGATTCCTTAAATTTGTGTCATAAGGTAAGAGCACCCAATGGCATCTATGTACCCAATGGCATTCCTTTCTAGATCAAGAATTCATTCTAGAACATAAATGTAGCTAGATTGTACACATCTTATCATTTTAGGTCAAAAAAAACCCTGTCTACTTACATTTGCAGCCTCTGTAGAGTCTAATGCCTTTGGGTACAAGGATGCCATTGGGTGCTCTTACCTTATAATGTCTTGATGCACGATTAAGGCCTTGGGATGCGGGCTAGAGGGCTATAGCAAGCTACGTACGAGGAGTACTAGTTGCATGTTCCCTTGCCAAAATTTGGTGCAGTTGGACACTTTTGCTTGTGTGGCAAGTCTACCATGGGGGGCTCCTACAACCTGGGCTTGCCCACTAAGCATGTTGAGCCCGTCCAACGTGTTGCCGTGGGGCTACTCTTATTTGCTTTATTTTCATTGTGAAGGGTGGATAGGAAATCCCTTTAAATCTATTTTATTATTACATGTGAGTTGAGTTCTTGAGTCCACCGGTATACTTTGTTGAGACTCTTCTTTATTGATTTTATTAAAAAAAATTCTTTGATTTCTATTTCATTTATTTATAGAGAAGCTTGGGGACTTCACCCAATGCATAGGGTACTTACACACATAAGTGCAAAAAAATCTACTTTTGTCTTGTAAGGTAGGAGGTTCAAAAATTGCCCACCTCCTCAAATGTACACTATTTGTACATGGGGTTTTTCATCTTTATAGGAGTGTACCAACAATGTACATTTGAAGAGGTGGGCGATTTTAGAGCTCTATGTCATTTCAACTTCAGAAATTGAAAACTAATTCCACAAAGCTCCAAAAATTATGAAACGACTTGGATTAGATGTCAATTCCACTTGTCTTTCAAGGAAAATTTCAATAAGTTTCACCTCCCCAAAATTCAGTTTTAGCTCTTAGATGGGCGCTTTATGGACCTCCTACCATACATAATCTTTACTATACTTTTAGGCTTTGGAATCTTTAACATTTTTCATAAGTAAACTCATTTGTCAATGTATAAAGATTAAAAACTATACTACTTTTTCCTACTCATGCACATTATACTAATTGTGTACATTAGTTTGTTCTAAAGAACTCGTGGTTGTATTGTGTTTTACTCTTGTAGGCTTCATGAAGAAAGTAGAGGGTGGTGGTGGTGGTGGGATGTAGATCAAATACTATGTATGAAAATGTTGTAGAATTTAATACTCTTTGTATTTCTATGAGTGCTCTAATCTTGTGTTTATTTCATTTCAAGAGACAATGGGTAGAATAGTTGTAGATGTAGGATATGCTTGTTGGAATTGCAAGTGTAGGATTTGAGAGAGGAGAATGCCTTGTTGAAGAGTTTGTTACTAAAGAACACTTTTGAGGAACCTATAATTAAATTTGCAAGGTGGGAATTAGTTAAAATCTACATGCTAGCAATTGCAAAGTTCTTGATGTTGGACTTGAACCCTAGGAAGAATCAACTCTTTTCTAGTGAGGAATATATGAAAGAGGCAATTTTTGAGGTTTCCAATAGGTCTCCTTCTAACACTCTCATTTAGAAGGGTTTTGGGAGAGTTTGGGGTGGAGAGTTTGAGGAAAAAGGTAAAGACAATGTCACCAATAGATTTGGCAGTTTCACTACAATCACCCGTAGTCAATTATGGTGTCATTTGGGGTTTTTAAAACCACAACAAGGAACCCAAGGAGAGATTGAAGAGTAGAAGGAGATGCTGGTACCATTTATTGAAGGTATGATTGTATACAATTAATAGTGGACCTTCTTTCTATTAAAAGATGTTGCATATTAATTGTGTTTAAGAATTCATAAGTTGTTTTTGTAATTTTCCTTCATTTTGGCAAAATTTGAAATTTCAATAGATTATAGAGTTAGAGATGGAATGTAGTAGTTATTGTACGAGACAAAAATCACATTAGTAGTTTTAGTAACAATGTAGTAGTTATTGACTTTGAAATTAGTGTAGTACATATTAAGACAAAAACTAGAATAGTACTTATTCTAACATTTTAAGGAGAATTTTAGGTGCTCATTTTTTTTCATTGCTATGAAAACAAATTTTGTCAATCAATTGGAGTTGAGCCTCTTTAGTTGAATATGACTATTGGATAATAGTTAGTCAACCCATATTATCTCTAGATGTAGGTTTGCTTTAGAATAAGTTTATTATCAGTTACAAATCTTATATTCATCTATACTTTTTCTTCATTATAGGCAACCGTTGGTGGGGAATGAAGATGATCCATTTGGATCAAATGCTTTGTGCAATACTATAGCGCTTGTAAAGTTTGGAAGAAGCTACTTAGTAGATAAACCTCTTAAATTGATAGCAAAGTAGTTGGCATGGTTTGCATACGTGATGCATTTCGCTATGGATGGTGATCAAAATATGAAGGAAAGTGAGATGAAGATCCACAAGAAAAGAAGCAAAGGTATGAAGAAATTCATTCTTGAGAGTCGACACTTGCTGACAAAGATTGATATAATTGTGTTTGAGGATTTAGACACAAATCAAGAAGTGTTGGGGGGAGACCTAGACAATGAGTAAGAGCTGCATATTGAGATATTGGTTATTGTTTTCTAATGTAAATATTTTTGAAGGTAAATTGCCTTTTTGGAATTGATATTTTCAATTTGTTGTCTTATTGGTTCTTTTCATAGAGTGGCTTTCTAGACTACTTGTTTGTGCCTTTTGTGGAGTAACAATGGGAGCAGATGAATTTGAGGCATTGAACTCTACGATTGTGTTAGTATGTTAGATAATGTTGCATGTTTATAAGGGATTATCAAGTTATGTTTTCATTTTTTAAAGTTGACTTGTAGGATTGAGTAAGACATGTGAGATGAAGAAGCAAAGTACTATTCAATGTGGGCATACATAGTACATTTGATGTTAGTGAGCATTTCAAAGTTCTTGAAGTAGTAGTTGGAGGGAAAAATTCGAGTCTATGGTTGGAGTAATTCTTAGTTTTGATGAATAGATAGGAGAATTTGCAAATGGGGTTCGAGGTAGGACTAGAGTATCATGTAGCACAAGGACATGGGTTTTGAGTTTATAGACAGGTGCAATTGAAGGTACTTTGGAGGGTCAATTACTTGAACTATAGAAGCACTAGTGTAGTATAGATTAGTATTTGTATTTATTGGGCATTTGCAAATGTTCATTTCTAAAGATTACATATGTGAATGCAAAATTGTAATTTGTATGAATCTTGTACTAAAATGTACATTGATGAACCTCAAAATGTAATGATTTTGAGGTTTCCATTGTAATTTGAAATGTTTACAAACGCAATATTATTACGATATTGTCCTAAGAAAACAATTTTGCACTTGCAATGTTGCAGCAACATAGATAGTGAAAAATTTAATCATAAAAGTATGCATCTTTTAGTATTGACAGAGGGTTGTTGCTGTACAATATTTATACATAATTGCAGTACTGAAAAATTTCACTATTTTTCCATTATTGACTAATAAAGAATTCTTAGTCCTGAAACAATATTGTGCAATCAACATGGCAATATTGTATAGCCAAGTGCTAGGCAATATTAGTTTGGCACTAATTCAATATTACGTGCAGTAATGTCCTCATTTGTATTGCAACAATATTACTTTAGAGTTAAGCTGTGTGCATATTGACACAGTACAAAATGTGTACTGCACTAATATTGTTTGAGCCGCTGGTGTTTAGAAAGGGACTTTAGATGAAGAGTTCACTTCCTCGGTGAAGAATAAGTAATTCACTCAGATGTACATTTCAGGTCTCAATTTTCACCACCGCTATTATCAGACTCTTTCAATTAAGCGAATATATTGAACAGAAAAATGAACCAAGAGTACCTGAGGTATTAGGAATTATCGCGGTAGACCGTAAAACATTCGTACTTCGCAAAAAAGAAAAACCTCAAAATATAGGGACTGTACTGTGACACCAACTTTGACAGGAAACATGAAGCCTTGTGCGGAAAACATCAGGAGATAAAACTGATATGGCAGCATGATAACTTACAATCAGGAGGCGACCAAGTTTCTTTTCTACATACAAAACCTCAACAGCCATACTCTGACAACAACTCGTCATCACCAAGTGCTCATAAACCATTTTTGAACAAAAGCAGGAGAACTTAACTTAGTTGGGCCAACTGAACTACACATTACCTTCCTCCTTGCATGATAAATAGAGTCTGTATTAAAAACCAATGTTACGTCGACAAATTGATACAAAGGATCCGCTAACTCCAACCAGAATGTTTGCACTTCACATCAATTCTGGCTGCTTGGGAGAATAATTTGGCAGGCCTACGCAGTTTGAGAGGTTGCCCGTAATGTTCAGCAAACCGGGTCTTGAGCTCTTCTAGCTTGGACCTAGTGTGCGAATGCACCTGCTCTCCATTCTTGAAGAACCTAAAGTTGGACAGTGCTTGCAATCCCCATTTCCGCATCAAAGTCTGCACTGAGCCAGCCATAAATCAAACGAAAATATTAATCATAGAACAAAATGAGGGCCAGTATTTTGCTCTATGATTAATGCAAACTGCTAGTAACAGACAATATTTACAGTCACGTATTACTGGCATGTACAGTACATCCACTATATGGATCCCTACCCAATGTCAACCAGTATATATGAACATCCAAACTCGAAACTCTGCAACTAACAATGATCAATAAACAGATCGATGCACAAAGGTACCAGTGACGGAAAGCGCTAAACGGGAGAAATAAAGCGCAGAAATCAGTAAATTAGTGACAGAAATCGGAAAAAACAGCTAAATCCGGAAGAGCTAACAACAACCTTCGCAGGGTTGAGCAGGAAATGTCAATTTTTCCTCGCCCTTGACATTCACCGACATCTGTGTCAAGGGAATTTTCATATTTTTGAAGAGTAATCAGAAGAAAACACTCTGAAACGAAAAGAAACTATCATTCGGATTCCTCGTACTGTACTGTACTGTACAGTGACAGACTTATCTAGATGCATATGAAACTCGTGAACGAAGACAATGGCCATTATAAATAAGTCAGTCCTACTACCGAGACTGCCGCATCCGTGCATCAAATCGTGTCCTTAGCGGCAGTCTCAATAGCAGACAAAAAAATACCAAAAGAAAACAGACTCACAACCAATGGATTCCAAAGCCTGCTATGTTACAATCACGGCCCCACAGACTTCTCCACCATCTGCCAGTGCTCCAGAAGCCGTGGTACCCTCCGCGCTTTAACCATTCCTCCACGCAATCCTCGCCTTCTATGAGCCAATTCCAAGCGGCAGCACACCTTCATCTGCCAAGTCAGCTGCCACTCCCTTAAATATGCTAACCATCTTCTCTCCCTATCCACATCGATCTCTCCCCATCATCGCATCTTATCATTTGTGCGTACAGGTCTTAGGACTTGAGCCATCCGACCACTTGTTTTGATCGAACTTGGCGAACTTTCTGTAGCTATGGCGTCTACCACTGCAGTTGCGAGCTCCAGCGCGGCCTTGGTCGCGGCGCCCTCCGTGATGGAGCGCTGCAGGTCGTCGGGCAGCCAGGCATTCGGCTCCGTTCGTTTCGCACCTGTGGTGCGAAGGTCGGGCGCTGTGAAGGTTAACGCCGCTGTGCGGGCGAGCGCTGCCGAGGTGCGTAATTGGGTAGTATGAGATGGGATCTCTGATGTGGTGATGGGGTGGGTTGGCTATGGTGTGTAGTGGAGGTTTGATGGTTTGTGAGTTTGTGTGTGCAGGAGTCGAAGGTTTCGGGCAGGCAAGCGTTGGTGGGTTTGTTGGCCGCGGGCGCGATCTTGGTCTCTGGCGTGCCGGCGTTCGCAGAGACAGGACCTGGTGGCGATGGTCCCAGCCGGACGGCCCAGGAAGCCGACGAGCTGCTGAACAGTGCGGACAAGCTTACGGAGAATGACTCGCCTGCCAGATTCTCTGAGGGAGTGCAGAACACCGGATCTTCTGCCAAACAGTATGTCCCTTAATCCTTCATCGTATTGGCGAACTTCATCTCAGTCACAATGAATGCCGTGTTTGACAGGTTAGGCGAAGTTGACTTGGTTTCTGCGGTGTCAATGACCGTCCACCATCTTGTTAGATGTTGTGAGAATATTGTTATGTAACAGAGGAGGGTTGCACTTGGACCTCAAGAGAATGATAATCATACGAGGTTTCTGCGGTGTTGTATCCGTGTTCTTGTTGTGTGCCATTTCTGCAATACTCGCAAATATCCCACGCGCGTTGTACGAATATGGTTATGTGACAGAGGAGAGTTATCTTAGAACATGGAAGAGAATGAGAAGTATACGCGACTGCATGAGTAAATGATACTGGATTCTCCCGGGATTTTGGGTGTATAAGATTTGCGACTGACTAGGGGTTTACAACCGGTTTGCAGGGCGGGCTCCGCGGCCGCATCTAACGTGCAGAACGTGGCCGACGACGCCGTGACAAAAGCGAAGGAGAATTTGGAGAAGGCGAAGGCGAGCTTCAGCAATGTGATTCCCAAGAACAAGGTGAGCACCATCGACCAGACATTCTCCGTGAACGACGCTTCGAGCGCCATCAACAACGCCAAGAGCAGCACCTCCGGGGCTGCGGATGACGCGCAGAGCTTCCTCAGCCAGTTGGGCGACAAGATTACGGGCAGCGGCTCCAACGCTGGCGATGTCGCTTCTGATGTCGAGAGCAAGGCGGGCGACGCTGTGAGCGACGCCGAGAGTGAGGTTTGCCCAACATGCGAAGACAAGTTGCCGAACTTGCCCAACAATGAGGGCGGACAAGCAGTCTGAAGAGGCTTCGTTCAGTTTTGCCGAGTTGAGATCGAACGTTGGGGAGCATCCGGAAGATCTGACAACGAACCTTCGCAGGGCAGAGCAGGAAAGGTCACATTAATTTGAATTGTCAGTTTTTCCCCGCGCTTGACATTCACAGAGATATCTGTGAAAGGATTTTCATGTTATTGAAGAGTAATGATAAGAAAACACAAAACACACTGAAACGGAAAGAAACCAATTTTTGAATACCTCGTGCATTGTGACAGCTTCTACTGTAGATAAGTGTGAAGCTCGTGAACGTCCATTATAGAGAGTCCTACTGCTGAGACTGCCGCATCAATGCATCAAATCTTGTCCTTAGGGACAGTCTCAATAACAGATGAGACATAAAACGTAGGAGAAATGAGATATTCGTAGTAGAAAAAATCTCCGTATCCGCATGAACTTACAATAACCAAAGAAGACCAAAAATCCAATGCAAGTGAGTACTAACTTGCTGCACTAGAGGAATTCTTTTGCATCAAAGGATCCTCGGCTCCAGGAAAAGCATCTAAATTCTTGATTGATTACCAATTTCCCGTTCTGCTCATCTTAATCCTACTTATGGTAACCCGCAATGATCAAGAGAAAAAAGAAAAATCATGTGCAAAACTAGGTCTACATATCAGTTATTTGTGCTCTTTAATTTTAACAAAAGCTTCAAGAACGGTAACATTGTTGAACGGGCTGTAGACACAGGCTTTTGACAGTTGCATCGGCCTCGTATTAGTAGACCTCTGGTTGAATAGCAAGACAATCCCCTATCCGACAATACACTGGCGCATGTATTCTGCAATTGTAGCTCCCTCATCAGTAGATTATAGAGTATAAATACAGAGAGTGATCGCCTCTGAAAGACGACGCAAAAAATCGAAAGTCTCACAAATATAGACGCTTCAGCATCCTTCGTGTCATTACATAAAGAGAGTATTACTGCATGACTCTAGTCCATTCCTACAGCAGACATGAAATCCAAAATTGAACAACTAGTAAGCCCAAAAAACATGTGCAAATCTATGCTATAATCATATAACGAATTTGACAATAATACGAATCTCGCGCAGCTCAACTGCCAAGACGAATGAATAGATTGGTCCGTCAAATTTAGGACACAAATCACCTAATAACATCCAGAAGAATGGCATTTCCCACCGATTAGCATTTCGTATCAAAATATTTGAAAAGAACTAGTGAACGACGGATCACGACTTGATAATGCCAGACTCTACAGACCTTTGAAAACCTTCGCAAAACACCTTCACCCTGGCCTCTTTAAAATTTTACGGAAAAATTCGTTGACTCTGCAGTTTGACTGTTCGTGAGGGAAAAGAAAACAGCGAAACAGCGTCTCACGTGGCCTCTTTCAGAATTCCTCACCTTGAGAAACGAAATGGAACCCTACCTTGAAATTTCCTCAATCTGCCGATCAAGGTCGCCGGTTCAATCCCAAACTGCGCTTGATCTCGAACCTGCAGAATTCCAAAATTCTTGACGAGGTGCTTCCTGCTCGGGGGTTGATCCAAAACGAGCTGACGGTCGCCAGCGACGCCGACGGGAGTTTCATAGTTCAATTCAGGTAAGCCCTCTCTGATATAAGGTAAACCTACCTATGACAGGCAGAATGAGTGTTTTGCCCTGTTACAATTAGCAAAAAAATTCGGAGTTTTTTTCATACAAAGACAATTGTGAGAAAAGAAGAGAGCATTTGAAATTTTATTTTTCTGACAAAATATGAATTTTTTATGAATTTTTGAAGTGTGATTACCAATTGGCCCAAAAGAGTCTGTAGACTATCCCCAAACCAGCAAAAAGTGTATGCATGATGGCCATCCTACCACCTAAAGCAATCAGAATATACCCTACCATCGGTACAATATTTCCTAACATGGTTAGAACATGAAGAATTAAAAAAATCACTTGCTTTGATGAATTTACACTGAAAAGCTAGAAGTTCCTAAAACAAGCACTCATAACTCCATCACCATCACCCAAACTCCCATTGATTTCGGTCAGTAACTAACCTAATGTAGTCCTAATCTTATTTATTAGAGAAAGTCTGTCATGGATTGTTGTAAGACTCTAATGGGCCATTTCCTAGGTGCCTATCATGGATGGTATGCTTGTGATAGGTAGGTTTACCTTAAATATCATCCACGGAATACATTAATCCTCGTAGAACAAATTTCCATGACCAAGTCATCATCAAAATGCTCAAATTATTGGATCAATAGGTGGATTCTTTTTTCTAAAATAAAGATTGCAATCATTCATTTGACACTTTTAGTCCTTAGCATCCTTTATTAAAGGTTAGAATGGAATAAAAAGAAGATCATTGGAGCTATATTTACTCTTAGCTAAACTTTCAAGTATTTAAAATCAAGAACTATATGAAAATTTGGTTAAAAATATCCTTCAAGCTTGCAATATCCTTCAAATAGTAGAAAGTTTTGGGGCTCCATAGAAGGCCCTCAGAGGTAGCTAGTATGAAGAGGAAGTACATGAAGACATGTAGAGGGATAAGAGGCAACAGTGGCCTAGTGGGGCCGACTAGTCTGGTGACTTTGAATTCAAAATTGTGCTACTAATCAACATTGAATAGTAGCATGTCAATGCGTGCACAAATGTACATAAGAGATGAGTGCACTCAAGCACAATTGTGTTAAAAATTTCGTTGAAAAATTTGGGCTAGAAGCACAATTCAATCATGTAGTAGTAGTATTGGCTTAGGACGTATATGCTTATTTTAAGTATTGTGTTGAATATAATAAAGTAAAAAATTGTACAGATTGGAATTTCATGGCATGGGAAAAATGTTGACTCTACTAGCTAGAGGATTACAATCGGACAACCAAGGCAAAGCAACAAATATATATTGAAGATGTACACTTAGTAGTCCACTACATGTTCTCCTGCCTTTAATTAATTTTGTTGGCACCCTTTTTGCCTAACTTATGCGCTAGTTTCTTCTATTTGGAAATGAATAAAAAGTAGTGCACTCAAGACCCATGGTACCTCTTCTTGATCATTTATAAACTAGGCATTTTGGCCACATTGTCTAGCATGTGTAGCTACATATATCAATTGAGCTCTCTCCACCAATGTACCTCCTTGTCCTCTAATAGTGATGTTGATCATGTTGTCCACATCAACTTTTATACTAGTGGCATCATGCCTAGGGAAGAAAGTTCAAGTCACCTTGATGCCCAACAACTCCTTAGAAAGCCTTCCTTGGACTCTAAATATCTTCTAATTGGCTAAGAAGAAAAAAGAATTCCTACCATTTCATAATGGTTGTAGGCATAAGAGTTTATTCAATGTAGATTTCATGATTGTCTAGGAAGAGACAAGATGAGTGACTTTAAAGTTATATAACTTTCTTAGAGGGAAAACTTTATATTCTCTAAAGTTTCTATTTTTGAAATTTTAAACATATTAATTGAAAGGTGAATCCTCTTTTTATAGGGAGAGGTCATAGATTTGTCTTTTCCATTAGAAGAGATTTCAAGGCAAGGTAGGACCGTTACAGGGCTATGTCCTTGGTTGTTCCCCTTGCTGTTAGGGAACTTTGAACCAACTATGGTTGCTAGAATTTTTTATTTAAAAAAATTAAATTCTTTTTCCAAAAATTTCAAAAAGTCATAAGAAATTTAGAAAAAATTTACAAAAATATTTTTTTCCAAATTTAAATAATTAATTAAATAATTAATATTATCTGATGTAATTGTCTCCGGACCACATCAAATCGTGGATGTAGTGAGTTCCCACATTCCAAGAACTCCAGGGAACTCACGGGCTTCTTTAGCCCCAAAATCTCTTCTAATGTAAGAACAAGTCTTCAATTGTAGGTTCCCTTTTTCAAAAGAAAGGACTTTGGCAATTGATTCACACCAAGTTATCAAAGTTTTGAAACAATTTTGAATACTTTGTGATGCCAACAATTTGCTATCAATGGGGATGGTGGTAGAACATTGCACAAAGATATGACCAACAAAGTATTGAAGAAAATCATTACCAAGATTCTCTCAACATTATTTTTTGGCAAAATTTCTTTAAAGTCTCACTTAATTTTATTACTAGCTATTGTTACATTAGGATAAAAAATGAAAAATGTGTATGAAAACATCAAAAACATCAATAAAATGTTTTACCCCTTAGTGACACTTCTTCAAGTTCACCAAAGTACTTCTTGTGTGGCATTTCTAGTGACACCAAGGGTCACGATCTCCTAAGACTACATAGGCCATGCAATCCCAACAATACTCATATGGGCTCTATTTCTCAATGACTTCCATCACTTAACTCCTCCAAAACATTGGACATGTCATTTGATGACATGGGATGTAACTTTCATTGCTGTCTAAGCTTTTGGTAGTGATACTACTCACCAACAACACGAAATACCCTTAAACAATACTCAACTCCCCTCTAAGTCTAAACAATCTCACTTTAAGGCTTATCTTGAAACTCACCTTGGGATTAAATGTTACTACCTAGAATAGATCAAAATACCATCCAACCAATATGAAGGAGTGCTTGAGAGCACCTTATGTCATAAAGGCAGTGGTAAGCCTCCATCATCAATCTTACCATATGTGTCCACTTTGGCTCACCATAGCAACATTGGGGAGGGAGGAGGGAGATCACTCTTTCTCAAAGTAGTCTCTACAAAATTTGGCAATCCCTCCTTATAGGTTAGTGGAACATTCAAGATACACTTTCCTTTTGGAAGACCACTTGATTCTCCATGACTTAGCCTCAAGTCTGAGCTCTAAGGGACTCCCAATCTTTCAATTGGATAATGATTAGCTTTGGACTCCAAATCCTTTGGATAAGCACATTTTCATGATCTACTCACTTTGAGCAAATCACCTTAACAACTAAAGGACCATTGTCCCTTTGGAGGACAAAATAGATTTTGGTTAGGGTCCTATGACTTTAATCTTTTGTAAAACTTTTGTAAACTTTCTTATAGATAGAAAAACTAATTAGCTTAATGGGAATATAATTTTTATTTCAATTGGTGCCCGCAAGCAAAAGTTATGCCATCTTAAATATAATATTCACATTGACGAGCAAAAAAAGAAATCTACAAAAACTTGAAATTTCATTTTTGATTTTTTTTCTTGTAAAGCATATTTTTGTCTACATGTGAATCTTTCCTTCCTTCCATTTGGATTAGTGATGTGAAATTTTTGTTTTTTCAAGCAATCTAAGCACTTTCTTGAAAAAACAACATATTAGGTTTCATTTCTAAATGCAATTTTTACAATTTATCACTATTTTTTTATAAAATAAAGTTTTTTTTACTAGAGCACTCTCATTGTTGGGATCATTGTGTTTTACTCCCATTTTAGAGCTATTAGCCTATTAATGATTTGATTTTTCTTTCAATCTTAGACCTATGATTTTTTCAAGAATGAAAATCAAGCATGTTTATTTTTTAATATTTTTTCAGATTTTCAACTCAATTCTTCAATACAAAAAAAAATTCAATTCAAATTCCACACTACAGTTTTTTTCCACAAGTGGCAATCAGAGTCATATGAGATTGCAAGCCAATGTTCTATTTTTTTCCAACTTTGAATGCTAATACCCTGTAGGGTTTAAACCTCTCACTTTTTCAAATGCACCAAGTATTGAGCAAGTTATGACCCTCCAAAGGTCAAAGTCCCTTGAAAGATGAAGTTCTTCGGGACTTAGCCCCTTTTGTTTACCTATTACTTTAAACTCATATCAAATTTCTTCAGGAGCCTTAGCATTTTAGAATCCTTATCTATTGATCTTTAATTCTAATGATATGGGATATGTCCTACTTGAAGAAGGTATCCCTCCCACACCTTGGATTCACAACTGAGACATTGCTAACTTTGAGTAGCCATAATATTTGACTCATAGCTTGGATCATTGAGTTTCTAAAAATCATGGATACATTCTCTAACCAACTTTTCAAGCATGTGTGGAATGACACCTACTTCATCCTGAATAGAGCAATACTATACCCTATTTACTCAAGACTCCTCAATTATTTCAATTGGTCATTTTTAAGGTTTGAGATTGGAAGTCAACCCAAGGCCCTACTTGCTCACCAAATTAAATTGCACAACATGCCTTGTAGTAAGGGTTTTGACATACAAAATATATTTTTTTGGTCAAAATTTGGATTGACTTTACTTATATTAGATGATATTATAGAAGAAAGTAGGGGATGGATGTTTGAATATGGATGATTGTACTAAGTTGCTTTCATTTGTTTGTCAAGCCATCATTAAACAAACAAAAATTGAATGTTAGATTCCAATTCTTGAAGATTAGAAATTCTTTGTCATGCATCAAAAATAGGCCTACTTTACATAACCTAATTGATTTTTTGCAAATCCATACTAAAACATTGGAACATGGAATGGCTTGTATGATATAATTGAGGATTGTCACCAATCCCAATAGAATGGCCATGACTCCTCACACCTAAAAAGTCCATAGTAAAAAAGGAAGGACACAACCTTATAGCCTATATTTTGAACCAAAATCATTCTAGAATGATCCATATGAACATCATCACTTGACCACCCATTAAAAGTGTACATTAATGCCAAGGGAGGATATCTATTACCGTGGTCCTTGAACAAAATAACCCCATAAGGCCATATTCCTTATATTGAGACTTTTCATAGATTTTGAGACAGAATGCTAATTATTGAAAAATTTATTTAAAAAAATAGTAATTGAAACCAAAAATAAATAGTGATCCTATAATGAGATTCTAAAAGTTGGTGTTGTTACCTATTTATAAAAAAAATACTATGTATAAATAAAGAGACAAAATGGTTTATCTTTGAGTCGAGGATAAAATTGAGACTGCGAAAGGTCTCAATATAACAAATATGGCCTTCCATCACAATCAAAGGGTCAAAACAACCCCTTCTACTTCTCTCCAATGTCCATTGTCTATCATGATGGAGGCTATTTCATTCCGGAGAATGTTGGTACGCGAGTGTAGAGCACGGAGCGAGGAAAAGCGAGCGGGGATTAAAGATTTAGGAAAAAATGAATGAAACCTATGACCGTGGATAGAGTTTGCCTAAAGCCGTGGAATCTATTTATGGCAGAAATTTCATGTTTCCAATTCAAGTATTAGATGTTGACCTATAATTGTGCAAGCGCAAAGGGTTTAGTCTATGAAATGGATAGGTGACAGGGTCTATTATGGATAAGAAGTGAGCATATCAATTGTAAGAGAAGCTTCACAATTACAAATATAATAATAGGATAAATATTCATGCTTTATACATAAAATTAACTTAGATGTTCCTAAAATATGAAAAGTGTACTATACAAATTTGATTTAATGAATTCAAAAAAATGCCTATGACTAATGCATTGTATAGATGTACAATGAAAAATATAGATTGAGTAGTAGAAGACAAAAAAGATCTGAAGTCGGTATAGGGTTCAAATTTATTCATAATCAAGATTGCTGTGAATTGAGGGTTTTAGGGTTTTCAAATGTTTATTTCAATGGTAAGTCCTAGAGGATCCTCAGTACTTGGATTGTCAAAAATTACTGAAGGACATATCATAATGTATATAGAAGACCACCATAGTTTTCATAGTCACTGTGGATTTTAGTGTAGCACATGCTATACTCATCTATTATCACCATATAATTAATGAAATCCCTGCCCTTTTTATCACAATGACAGGAGGGTGTGTTGAAGGTGTTTGTTTAGGGCCGTTTTATCGACCATGTAATGGTCTGGTGCCATTATCATCAAAAGGGCAAGGAGTTTTGGAGCTCAAAACAGGTGGTGAAAAAAAGACACGATGACGATCACAAACATGGTGTTTTGGGTTCACAATAATCCACTTACAAGAACTTAATTTAGACACAATCCAATTAGAAGACAATGAAATCCAAATGGTAATCAATTACATTGCAAAAAAACAAAACACCGACATCTCCAAATGTTGCATCACCATCATGCACTAGAAACACTAGAGTACTACACATCAGTATTTTAGCTAGAGTGAGCTGAGGTTGAACTACCCTCACTATTTGATGTCTGCGAATCAGACTCTATAGCACAATCGTCTACAAAATTTAAGACGCGAGGATCAATCGAATGGGCCGTAGAAGGTGCCTTAGGGTTTAGGGCTACCAAATCTCTGGAAATTGCTGCTACATAGACTGGAAGTTGGAATGGCTTGGGAGGGCTTGAAAAAAAGCTTGGTGATGCAAAGAACGGTATATGTTTGCGGTTCCTTATTTTTGGAGCTTGCCTGCAAAACAAGAAAACAACAGATTAGACCAAAAAAGGATAAAAAGGCAAGAAAGACTCCGACACAAAGAGATGAAAGGGGAACTTACTGAATCGGGAGGTCTTCACGACACGTTGGGGTGCTACCTCCTCATCGTTTAAATCAAGGGAAACAATAGCTGAGCGATGTGGTTGTAATTGAGTAACAATCGTAGTGCGCATGAACGGAGCAATGAGAGCATCAAAGATATCTCTCTCCTCTTCAAACGCTAGAATATGACGTCGACTAGCATGGCGAGCGTGAATACTGGAACCTGTCAATAAACCCCCAAAGGGATTAGAATGCGACATTAAAATTAAGTAAATGAGAATTTGGGATGTCAAGACAAACAATATGAACTAGAAAACCAACCGGTAGCTACAGTGTAGTCCATGACGACATCCCCTAGTGCAGAACATGCCTCAATGAGCATCTGCATAAAAGGTCGGGCCTTTTCACGAGGACCTCTCCAGGGTTTGTTGTCATTCATGGCGACATCATCTTTGCTACAAAAGTTTAGTAGAATGTTGTCCTTACCAACATTCACACCAACCGCGTCATGAGATGGAACCATTTGGAATGCAAATGGTGGTGCAGTCTCTTTCACCACAAGAGATATTGTAAACCTCATAGTCTGCAAAACAATTAGAGTAAGAACATAATATGAATGAAAGGCAAATTTGTCACAAGCATGGAAAAAGAGAAAAAAATTACCATCATATTTGGATCCACAGGCGATGTAAGATGTAAACGATTCATTCTCAACCAAGTTTGGACGATCTTGAACCCGTATTCTTCGCAGTAGCCCAAAAGGTGGCTTTTGTGGGTCCGATTGGCAGGGTACATGATAAGAATACCACCTCGGTCATGAAGATACTCAAGAGCAAAGTCAAGCACGGGCATCAAATAATCCTCACTGAATTCATTCCATTGGGGAATAGGGGCTTGGGGAGAAGATATGGTAGGAACATAAAGTCCTTCAGGGACATCAACAATAAGCAAGTCGACTGTTGATTGAGTACTCCGAGCACCATTAAAGTATCGGTCCTTATCGCTGGAATGCTGGAATTAGAAGTTGAAGTTAGAGAAAATGGAATAGTAACATAGGAGGTATGGGAAACAAAGGGTTTAGAAATGAACTAAATTAAATTTTGTCATACTCACTTGTACTCCTCAAGAGAAAATTGATAATTCAGCGACTAGCAATGTCCAAAGTTGGGTTTACCATGGCCAAAAAAGCAAGAACATCGTTGTATGACGTGTGAGACGAGTCCTTCCCCGAACCATGAAGATTCCCCAGAGATAAGTTTAAAATGCATTCGTCAATGTCGGGAACCGATTCCATGTTCTGAACTCTTTGAATTAGCCCATGCAATAGGTGCTCTTGAGTGAGGGAAAACCTGGATGAAGTGTCCTTCATATCAGCTGCACTTGTTGCCGGTTCTTACAACGGTGTCTCTTCCTTCCTCTTGGTGCCCTTCTTTTTGGCCTTCTCTTGGTCCTTTTCAGCCTTAGCAGCAAGCCTCTTCTTCTTGTTCTCTTCAGTTTTCTTGTTGGCCTCCTCCCATCTCTCCACCTTCTTCTTATCGGACATATCCCGGCGCTTGATCGCTTTAGCTCTAGCATCAGTGTCCAATCCCGCAAATTCATCGAATTCAGGCTCAATAATGGCAGTATCCTTCAAAGTCTGGAAAAGATGCATTTCATCAGGTGGAATGGATCCTCGGTTGCATTCGAGGTACCAAGGACAAGCTTGGAGATGGGGAGTTGTCCAGTTCTTTAGTTGCCATGGAGAAAACATGCAATCCGGGGAGGAGCGGTCTAACCAAGTTGTGAGAAATGGTGGTAAATCGGCTTTCTCAATAGCTTTCTTGGAATATAATTTGAACTTGAAATACCTGAACCTTCCACAAAAAAGATAATAGAGAACCATAAGGTAAAGAAAAATAATGATATAAACTTCTATAGATATGGATAAAAGTAGAGATTGACAACATGAACATACGAGTTCCACCAATTTTCAACAAATCCATGAGCAATATAATGCATCCGAACTAGCCTATGAATTTAAATTAAAATTAGAAGATGTCAAATTCAAATTCTAAAGAAAATATTAAATATGGAATACTTAGAGGTACTACACTCACTAGCCCAATATTTAAAAACCATATGACAGAAAGACAACGAGGGTGCATACAGCGTAAGAGGACCTGTCCAATAGAGACATGTCGGTGATAAGTGGTCTTTAGAAGGGTCCCATCCAATTTCATTATAGAGAACAAAAATACAGAAAAAAACCCTCTAAGAAGAGAAAATCATGAAATTAAATAAAATACGTTGTTAACGTTCGAAAGAAAAGAAACCAAAAAACTATTGCATTAAATATTCATTAGGGTAAACAATTGAACTAGAAAGAAACAAATAGAAACCAACCTGTATATCAAGCGTTTTACCGCAAGAATAGATCCTTTGTAATCCTTGAAAGAGTCTGACTTTTTGAAGACGTCATTTCCCTTGAAAACCCGAGTATAAGCTTGATCCCATAGTTTCATTCTCCAACCCTCCAAATATTCATTTAGGGTTTGGGGTTCAGTTGAAACAGAGAAGTCAATGGGAATATTGTCGGAGCAGATAATGGAATCAAACATCTCAATGCCTTCATCCTCCATCTGGAAAAAATTTGATCAAAGAAAGGAAATTAAAAGGATGTAATTGTATGAATAAGAACATGAAAATATCAAATTATTGGAATAAATGAAGAAAACAAAAATAAACAAATGAATGTTTAAATCCTTACCCCGGCATACCAATTGGCCCTAGAGAGAAAAAGGATAAGTTTCTCCTCATTGACTCGGCGGGGAGGAACTCTACGAGCCTTTCAGGAGGGAGCAGAGGCATTAATCCACTTTAGCCATTTCACCTTCTAATTAGGACTCACATTGACAGTAGCAATCAATTGAAGCTTCTCGAGGGTTAACTCTGGAACGATGAAAAGGCTCCAATGCCTTTCAATCTGTAAAAGAGAAAACAATTGAATATGGAAACATTGTCACCATAAAAACAAACACCTTCACGAATTATATTCAAATAGGATTTTACCTCCTCTAGCCAGTCTTGACCAAGTGTGGGGTTGGCAACCGAAACAATCTTCGACAGCTTTTTGTATAACTTCTCAGTTGAGTCCTTGATGGAACTTCTCATAGCCTTTGCAACTCCTTCCTTCGTCAAATCATTCACCGGCGTATCTTCAATATACTTTCGAACTACAATATCAGTTGATGCCGCAATCTCATGTTGAAGAGAACCAAAACAAATTAGTACAGAATAGGATATAAAACAAATCATTGAATTATTGATAGAAGTCATGCAAGGGAAGGAAATAATAACATAATATGACGATAATCATACCTTGAAAATGAACGAGGTAAAAACCTCAAGGGGCATAGAATACCAAGTCCTTCTTGTACTTTGTTGGCAAGTTTTCACATCTTCAGGACTTAGAAGCTCATTGAATTTCTCTAGTTCCATAAGACCGTATTTCTAGACACGGTAGAGGATATGAACTAAATTCATCTTGACATGGGAATTCTTAGTGTTTCTACAAAAGATCAATCTCACCGAATTAGAGATAAAATTATGTCCAATGAATTTATAGTTCAAAATGTACATAAATATATCATGAAAATGAAATTGGGGAAAAAAGATAGAAACTCGTACTTATTAATGTCATGCATGGCCTGCATCGCTAGGCCAATACGATTCCTAGTGTCTAATATGATGGAGTCCACTAGAATGTGCCAGTCTCTCTCCGACTTGTGGAGTCTCTCGATATGATTCATCCACGCAATCCGGCGGTGATTCCCGTCACACACAAAAAATTTGTAGTCCACCAAATGCTTTAACGCGGGCTGTGACCTCAGTTGCATATTGAAGTTATCATTTACCGAATTCCACAACGCGCCCCATACCTCCTTCTCTTCAGTAGTGAAGACACCAGTCTGTCCTTATTCATCTGAAATAGAAACATAAAAGACTCGAGCACCTTCCTCGTAGCCATGTACAAATTGTTGCTCAAGAAATATTAAATCACAAGAGAGGGTTGGACGAACCATTGGCATTGGTACCAACCGACATAGCAGAATTCTCATTCTAGACAGATCTGACGTCGTAAGTCTTAAACTGGAGATGCTAGAGACAGTGTCCATCTTGTACATCTTCCTAATGTCATCCTCTAATAAATCCTTCTCTTCCCTCGAATGAGGGTCTTCCTCCAAATCCTCTTCGAAGGAATCAATCTCTGGTTGGGTGGAGACATCGCCTATTGTGGACTCAATAGACTTTTGAGGAGAGTCCACAGGTCCCTTGTCATTAACAATCTACAAGATTGAGATCAAGAATTAAAAATTTTAAACAAATATAAATAAATGAAATGCTTCTGTTATACATTAGGGAGCGCCCATTACTCTGGAATGGATACATTGAATAACGAGTGAAACCATAATACTATAATAGAATAGAGAAAAACAAGAATTGATATGATCATGAAGGAGGACACTGATGTAATCGACTGCAGGCCACACTAACGGGCCTCTATTGGCCACAACAAAATATAAGAAGGTCATGGTCACTACTTAGTCGAGATGTAGCCTCCACATCTTCTTGGCCACACGTACAAAATTCACTGAAACCCTCGATACTAGACGCTACATGATCATTTTCGCCAACTGAGGTGCAACCCGATGATCTTGGCACAATGCAACGATCCCTCAATATCTTTTCAAGAGACAAGTCTAACTCTTTCTGGAAAGCATCAAGGCTTACCCTGTCAATCTTGACGGGAAGATTGATCGCATCTTCAAGTAGAGAATCTGGAACTGAAGGACATGGAATAATATCATCACTTGGCGCCACCTCTTCAAGAGCCTGGAAGATTGCAAATCTATCAGATTAGCTGGACAATGTGAAGAATGTCATAACCTAATGATTAGACATAATTCAAATATATGATGAATCATGATGAAAGAGAATACATTAATTAAATTTCATAAAAGAAATTGTAAGAGTGTAAGAGCTGGCCTTGTGCAGGAACCCTCTCGGGACCGAGACGCACATTGGAGGGGACCAGCTCTTACGTCCAGATAGACTGAGCGCTAAAGCCCATCAACCAAAAAATCAGCATCATCACAAAAAAGAGATCACGAGAGCCCTCTCATGCCGAGAGTCCCACCGAGCTGGTGAGCTCTGCCGCTCATAGGGACAGAGACGCACAAGACAGTCAATCAAATTTTTTTAAGAAAAGCGTAAGAGCTGGCCCTGTGCAGGAACCCTCTCGGAACTGAGACGCACATTGGAGGGGACCAGCTCTTACGTCCAGACAGACTGAGCGGTGTAGCCCAACAACCAAAATATCAGCATCATAAAAAAAAGAGATCACGAGAGCCCTCTCATGCCGAGAGTTCCACCGACCTAGTGAGCTCTATTGCTCATAGGGACTGAGCCTTCTTGAAACCTCATTCTAAGCAACGTTGAGCATTAGCTGAGAATTTGGATTGTTTGGTGGTTGATGGGACAATTCCACTCCGCTTTCTGCCCCCACAAATCGCCTTGAACGTAAGTTCCTCTCCATGACCTTGAAGCTTGAGACTTTAATGAATGGTCTCAGTAATAAGTTGATCAACCGAGATAGCATGCACTTCACGATGAGAGACCAACCTCGGTTCAACCTCTTCACCTGTTTGAGGATCCGGGACTGGGACTCCACGAGCCGGCGCTAGAATGTAAATGACAGAGGGCTTTTGGGAGGGCCCCAATGTTCAAATGGTGGGCTTGGTGCTCAGGCTCCGAACTTGAGGAGTTGTTTTCACATCGAATCTGTTTTGTTGAGCTGGGGAGTTGGTCAACGAATTCCTTTCAGGGTTCAACCTCCATCCCCTCCAGCGCTTCGGTTGTTTACAGGCCAGCTCTATCTAGGGTTCTCTAAAGATTGGATGACTTGTTTAGGGTTGTGAGGCTGGGCTAGGATGGGTGAGTCCAGCTTGCCGCTCTCGATACATTCATTATTAGTTGTGTGAAAACTGTTTCAGATTAAATTATGTGATCAGTATATTTGACCTCCCGGCTCATGGATACATTAATTTCCTGGTATAACACTACTCTAAGTTTCATGAATTTCAGATCCCTTTGAAATGTAGAATATTAAAATCTTGATTTTGTGTTTGAGAAATTTAATGTTCATAGACAATAAGTCATATTACAGACTCAATGACTCCAGGTTATGACGGTTGGTTATGATTGTATGTCTTTCAGAGAATTTGAATTTGGTCGTTATATTCCTGTTCATCTAATTTTATTCTAATTATGGTCCCTTTAATTCTTTACCTTAACGAAATATTAGAGGATCATAGGGTCGTCACTCTGCTAGTTTTCTTAAACGGATTTACTCATCATTCGAATATTGATCTAATTTATGCACAGTTTATATAGCAAGTTTGAATAGTGTAGGTGGTGGATCCAAATGACAAGAGAATATGTTTGGAAATGAATCCTGTAAAAATGAATACCTTTTCTGGTTTCTCCATTTATTTTAGGAGTAAGGAGGAAAATGATGATGCTTTATCAATTTACATGCTTTTTTATGCCAGGCAGACGGCCGGGTACATTCTCTCTAGGAAATAATTTTTGACATGTAGAGAGACTTCTTCTCTAGTATACTTAATATATTATACTATGCTCAAAGGATATGATATAATTATCCTTAAGTACATAGGATTATGAAACAAGGATAGTAGATATGTTTTAAAATTTGGAGGTAGTCGCTTTTTCCAGTTGGGACTTCAAATAACTTTCCAAATACTGAGATTGTGACACTTAATATATAGTACTATGGAGAGATTGGAAAACACTCTAAAACGTTTTGCATCCTTGTATATTCCAATCTTTGCATGCTTGACCCTTAGTTAGTACAGGCTTGACCAAGTTCCGTTCTTGTTGAGGATACTCTAAGATACATTATTTGAAGTATAAGATTTTAAGACCGTAACCAAAAAAATGGGGAGTGAATAAAAATCCATCATGAAAATGCATAACCAACTCCATTTATGTCATTTATAAATGCACAAAATTGAAATAAACACAATGATGGCTACAAGCCTAATTCCATTAGGAAACGAAGGATCTCAATCCATGAAATTTAAACTTTGTTGTCCGACTCCCAGGAACAATTAGAAAAAACCGAGTCTCCTTCCTAAATGTAGGTATTGTTTCTATTTTCCTACTGAACTCAGTGGACTATGAATGGAACTTTTGTTCTTACATAGTAGAAATGGACAATAAATGTAAAAAGAATTAGTTTACTAGTATTTAGTCAGGTGATGAATATGAATCCAATATTCTCTAGGGTAGTATTATGGTTTCTTAGTTATTTAGAGGAAGTTGAAAAATATCCAGCTGATCAAGATGATGAACTCAATTGAATAGCATTGAATCAAAATTTCGTGTAAGATAAGGCAGACTATGCCAGGTAGAATGAGAGGTCTTTATTGTTGCCATTGGAAAAAAGATTTCGATTCTCTTCCTTACATAGACTTCAGTACGAAATAATTGATAAAATTGAAATTTTATTTTTTCCGCACTAAGTAAGATTTGTTTCTGAATTGTCTAAGTGTATAGCCCAATAAATACTACATAGTTTGTAGACAATCCAAATCAGCATAAAGGATTTACATCACAGTGAGCTCACCACTTTATGCAGTCAGAACATTTTCTGCCATGGCCATGATATGAAGAAATAAAAAAATAAACCCTTTATATCCAATAGAGACATGAAGGTTGTAATTGTCCTATTATAGTCACTAATAACTCCATCACCATCTCGGAAGACATGATTATGGCCAAAAATCAACCTAATGTATTCTAAATCTCATTTTTTTTGAAAAAATCTCACATGGGTTGATATAAAACTCTAAGGGGTGCTTCTTTGGATCACTGCATTAGGTAATTTTCCTGCCATGGGCTTATTTACCTTAATGGCCTTGAGCTGTACTGTCTAAGTTTTCATTAAAATCATTCCATTTGGGGTGTTCTCCGTTGTCAATTAATGTCGTACTTCCTTCAACCGTCATTGCTTAGTTTAGTTTCATTATAATATACATAACTATTGATGTATACCCTAATGACTACGACTCTTTCCTTTAATACTAATTTAATATTCATTGACACATGGGTCAGTTCCGGTTTTAGCCTTTCTAGAAATTAGCGTTCTCTCTCCGTTTTCTTTACTAGGTCTATTCATTAGCAGAATGATTAGGTTTGTTGGTCACACAATGGAATCTGGTTAACTATGTCTTCCGATTCAATGGCTGTGGTAAGGGCTCCTAGAGAGACCATACCTGTCTCTTTTCCAATTGGGGACATGGGATATGCTGTTGTTAGTGCGTTTCGTTTGAGTATTCGATTTTGTCTATCTGAGAGTTCACTTCATATTGATAAAGAAGTCTTTGATATTACGAGTGGAGAATTGGCATATACCCTTGGTCAAGAACCCACTCTTGAAAGCCCTTGTAAGCAATGGCACCTTACACAAAGAAGGTATCTAGCACATGGTTTACCTATATCAGTGTCGGAGGTTCCCTCTACAAAGGCAACTTCTAGATCGTCAACTTCTTTCGCTCCCGAGAAGCCTTTGCCAACCATTGTTAAGCTTGAGATAGGAGTAGAGGTTGTAGCACTTGATAATGACGATTCAGATGAATCATCACTACCACACAAGCTCTCCAAGCAATCTCATGATCCACCTCTGATGGCGAAAGGGATGTCATTTGGGAGAGTTCCATTATTAGTACCAACATTGGAGTGTGATAATGGACAATCCATTGTCCCTTATCTACGGAATCTCATTCATACGAAAGGTTCGAGGAACCCATTCAAGAAGGTTGACTATGCTACAATTCCAATTCATCAGGTGAATTTCATTCCACCTTTGTTTAATGGTGATGTTATTTTTGAATTGCCTCCACTATGATGCTCTGCGTCCCTTGGTCAGGCAAAGCTCTTGAGTGGAATGGAAAAACGCTATGACGGGCAAGTTTGGTCAAACACTCATACTACAATCATAAAAAACGAAGATGGGTTGACATTCCGTCTATCTTCATGTGTGGGTCATCTTCGTTGTGACAACACTATGTGTGACTTTGTTACTCGAAAGCATCACGTAGCTCTAGTCAACAAAATTGAATGGGATGGTTGTTCTCCTGTCGTATTTGAGATTGGACCTCACCCTCCTTCTGGATCAACTATCACATGCAAGATTTGCTCCTCTGTTCCTTCATGTATTGCAAGTTGCCCAGCCATAATATACTATATTGTTGGGAAAGAAGACATGAGGTGTGCTTGTGCTCATTTTGGAAATCACGACCACTCTGTGAAAGCTAGAGCTTGCCGTGATTCCAAGGAGAGAACTCGGTCATTAATTGCAGATCAAGTCGAGAGGAATCCAACTGGAACCAATTCTTCTATTATCCTAGAGGTGAGCAAGGAATTTTTAGGGGAGTTGCTTCTTCAACGTGAAGGTACCTCTACAGCTAAACTCGGATTAGATGAACTCACACCAGTTCTCGAGAAGTGCAAATTCATGAGTTCGCCCAATATTAGAAATGAAGTCACTACCTTCAAGTATTTTCGAAGGTTTGGAGTCATGGACAGCATAACAAAGCTTCAAGGATGTAGCAATTGGACTTACGTTCAAGAGAATAAGTTTCCTGGTCAAGGATTGGATTCAGATAAGGTTTTTGTCTTCAAGATGTCTGAAATAGGTCTAAGTAGTGGTGTTGATTTGGTCACACGAATGCAACTTGGTGGTGACCTTGAAGATGCTTGGATCATGTTTGATCATGTCAAGCAAGTGAAGCATTGGACGACAATTGCGTGTCATGTTTATGATTCTAGTTATTGTTGTGTGATGACCATTGCAGTTTGCGACATGCAATCTGAGGATTCGACTGCCCAAAGCCAATTTTGGAATAATTTGAATGTAGTGATGGGAAGGCACAGTATTTCCCTACCCTATTTCAAGGGCTTTATGGCAAACTATGCACAAGCAAACTGGAATGCAGTAAGAATTATTTATAGGAGTGGTGACCCGAATAGGCTGATGGTGGATCGGGAGCGTATATGTCTCTTCCACAAGACTCAATCAATGGAAAAGCATATGGTAGCAGACATTCGCACCGACCTTTGAAATCAACATTGAAAGTTGTGTAAGCAATGTAAAGATGCCACATCGCCATCGGAATCCGACATCTGATTTCATGCCATTTGAGCATGGTGGCATACTGCTGGTGCAACGACTGAAGATGGGCTCCGAAGGTTGGAATTGTGGTTCGCATTTTGGCACTTCTGATATAGACAATGGAGAGGATTCATGCAGATTGTGAGTATTATGTACAGTTTCATAAGCTATATGGAATGTTGTATTCATTTGTATGGAATTCAGATTCTTGCTTCACATATGGAGACGTTGCCCCAATTGACATCTATTGCATTCTTTTGTATCATTTGATTAGATCACATCTTCACCGTAAGCCTTCAATTTGTTATTTTCTCATTTTGTAACTGTTGTTTGATTGTACAGGATTTGTCCCCAAATGAACTTGCAGAAATGCCTTCATGCAACTTGGCTGAGACAGTACATAATAAATGGTTACAACAGTTTGGAAATAGGGGGAATGATTTATATGTAGCAACTGTTGATGACTATGTGAGGGCATTCATGCAAATGGTTCGATACTATCAGTTTTTGAAAGGTGAAAACCCTGGTACCGGTCCAGGAAAAGAAGAACTTCAACTTCGAGTAGCACAGAGGTATGCAGTGCGCACAGGAAACCCTAAAGGACTTAATGATGCCATGGCAACTCTCCCAGGTGCTAGAGAATATTGTATTAGGGATCCACATTTTGAAGGTGAAGAAGTTTTCGGATCTCAATCACGAATGCCTAATTTGCCTCTTGGGTCTCAAGAAGATTCACACCACCCCGACAAAGTGAATTTTTCTAGACCACGTGGAGGAACAAGATTGACCCAAGCAAGTGCATTTGTTATTCATTTGGATACAATTTCTGAAGAAGCATTAACTTTTGCACCCGATGAAGAAACAGAGGTGCAGATGCCTATGAATTCATTGAACGCCTATCCAACCTCAGAGGCCACTCGAGTGACAAGTGTCGGAGAGAGTACTTGTGATGAATCACAATGGCATATTGCTCGATTGCCCAAGACGTCAGCCAAAGCTTGCTTTACCTTATAAGCCCTTATATGAAAAAATGTGTGGCAAGGATTGTACAAGACAACAAGGGAACTGCAGCACCCACATACACAGGCAAAATGGATAATTATAGGAAAAAGAAGATTGAAACAATGCAGTTCTTCTTCTGCAACGACGACATTGAGCGCTGCGTTAAAGGTTCGAAGAGGAAATGGGTTTTATCTAGACCTGATGTGCCAAGCATTTGGCCCGTGAAATTCGGAACTCATCTCACCTCTAGAGAGATACTAGATCTTTAGAATGCCGGTTTCCACCTTCCCGAGCGTTTGGAAATCTCCCCCTGTAGATTGTTTGGTAACCATGATCTACCAGTTGATGTATCAAGAATGCAAGTTCCACCAAATCATGGAGAGCATTCTAGTACGAGGTCTGGCAAAAAAATCAAGAGGAATCCTAGCTCCCCAACAACTAAACAAGCCAACAATTGCAGTTCGGCACTTACCTCGAAGGCACTTATTCGTCAAGTGAATTTGATACCACATCCTGGATTTGGTTTCATCTTACATCTTGACTCAGGTACAACGCCTAACATTGAACAATATACAATTACTGTAGGTTCATATCCTGAATGCATTTGTCCTAATTTTAAAGAAATGTCAACAAAGGCATTAGGGAAGAGAGGGCAATGGGCAAACTGCAAGCATTTGTATTTCCTTTTCATTGTCATATGCCGCTTGAATGCACAAGTAGATGTTTTCATGCATACTCCAAGCTTCAGCTTTGATGAAGTGAAACGGATTCTAGAGAGTGGCATCTTAAGGCCTGCAACAAATTTGTAGATTAGACTAGTTAGTGACTCTATGTGCTAATTTAGTGAAGAAGTTCACATGAAGGAACTTGTTGTATTCTGATTCCTTTTTCTATATGTAGTGAGACTACAAGGGCCACTACTTTGTTCAAGCTATCATTGGTTATATGCTCGTTGTAGCTTAAATTTCCAACACACTTGTTCTTTAATCTTGGATGATTTACTTCCTGATAGACCATAATGTATGTGTGCCCAAGAATGATCTGCTGTACATATTCATTGTGTCAAAGTTTATGTTGACAAACTTAAACTTGCAGAATCCTATGTATTCCGTGGACTCTAAAGATTACCAGGTTTAAAGTTATTTTAGTCCACATCAAGATTTGGGAATCTCCGCCAAAATGTGTGTCATGTCATTTCTATAAACTTCATGAGTTATAAAATATAGAGTAGAATACAACACCATGAGACTAGTTCCATGTTTCCAAAGTGCATTTGTCCATGTTCATGAATTACCTTCTTTTACAAAGTTTTAACATCCATGGTTATAGGTTCAGGGTATATTTACACGCTTATAGGTCTCTAATTGGTCATTCTATGACCAATCACCACAATTTTCAATCCACGGTTGTAGGTCCATGTCCATGGTTATAGGACCCTAATTACGTATATTAAAAATTCCATAATATTTTCAAATCAAACATAAAAAATTGTCATTTTTTTCTTAAACCTCAAAAAAAACTTTACATAATTTTTGCTTCCACGCTCAAATTCCCCCGCTCTATGCTCCACGCTCCCGCTCTAAGCTCGTATACTAGCTTCGTTGATTTCATTCTTCTCATGATTTTCATACTCTTACCTAATGCATCCTCCCTAACAATGAATGTACTATTCATTACTTATTGTAATAAGCTATAGTCAACCAATAATGGACTTGAGAAAGACAAGCAACATGAAAAGACTCATGTTGTCCAACAAGCAACTAATCTATAAGAAAATTTTATCCCTATAGCAAAGACTCACTTTTTAAATAAGCGCCTACTCAAATGTCCTCACATGCAAGGTAGACATACCCAAATGTGCCACTTCCCCCCCAAAGTGCCAACTTCACTAGATGTGCATCCACTAAAAAAATGATTCCAAAATATTGACTAGCCAAAGTGTTTTTGGATCCTTCATTACTCTATAAGAAACCCATGTTTTTTTATGACATGTTATAGTTTTTTGTGATGCATTTTTTTAGATGTCCAATAAAATAACTTCTGTTGTTAAGTCAATAATAATGTCCAATGTAACATCCAATGTACATAACAACACAAGTTATTTGATTGGACGTCCAAAAAATTGTGACATGTCATAAAAAACATGGGTTTCTTATAGTGTTACTTTGCATGGAATATCCAAATGAAACATTTTGGGTGTGTTGAAGTCCTCTTTCAGTTGCCAACACAAAAATATAAAAATGAGATGAATCTAGTAATAGAAAATATGATTTGACAAAAAAAGTGATGCATTTGGATGTCTCTACATTAGCTTTTGCTAATGTGAAGCCTCCTCTTCAAGCCAAAAAACACGAAATGAGAAATAGTGACTCTATTTTCTTGGTTTAGTCTCTTTTGTCTTGCATTGTTGGAGATAACACCCTACCTCTCCCTTTTGAATAACATTAACCTAGGAGGATCATAAAGTGCCCATTTAAGAGTTGGAACTTAATCTGGGGGAGGTTCAATTTCTTAGTAAATTTTCTTCGAAAGACAAATGGAATTAGCATCTAATCCAATGCATTTTATATTTTGGGGAGCTTTGTGGAATTAGTTGTGAATTTCCGAAGTTGAAACGCAGTGGTCACTTACAGAATCCACCTCCTGAAATGTACACAACTTGTACATTGCTTGTGCAATGAGAAAACAAAATGTACCTATACGTTAGAGGTCGCTTTCACAGCTCAAGCGCTTTATGGACCTCTACAGTAACTTGCACCTGCATGGCTGCATGTTACTTACTGTGCTGATATTATCACATGCTGCTTGTCCTCGGATATGCCATTACAGAGGTATGGGTGCACAGAGCCGGGATCACAAGCCTCCGTCCGTCACCGAGACCGCCTTGAACAAACCATCGCGACCGCAGATACGGTACATTCCCAACTCACAAACGCCAACGACGGAATAATTAGAAGTTTAGAACCCCCCAAAAAAATTTAGGCCTACCAAAAGAAAACAGACTCGCAACCAATGAATTCCAAAGCTTGCTCTGCTACAATCACGACCCCACAGACTTCTCCACCATCTGCCGTTGCTCCACAAGGTTGGACACAAGCCCACAATCTGTGCACGACACATGCAAGGCTTCCGCTCGCCACGTACCCGACCCGCTTTATCCATTCGTCCAGGCAATCCTCGCCTTCTATGAGCCAATTCCAAGTGGCAGCACCCCGACATCCGCCAAGTCAGCTGCCACTCCCTTAAATTTGCTAGCCATCTTCTCTCCCCACCCACATCAATCTCTCCCCCATCATCGCATCATATCATTTGTGTGTACAATTTCTACGACTTGAGCCATCCGACCACTTGTTTTGATCAAATTTGCCGAACTTTCTGTAGCTATGGCGTCCACCACCGCAGTTGCGAGCTCCAGCGCGGCCTTGGTCGCGGCGCCCTCCGTGATGGAGCGCTGCAGGTCGTCGGGGAGCCCGGCATTTGGCTCCGTTCGCTTTGCACCTGTGGTGCGGAGATCGGGCGCTGTGAAAGTTAACGCCACTGTGAGGGCGAGCGCTGCCGAGGTGCGTAATTGGGCAGTACGAGATGGGATCTCTGTTGTGGCGATGGGATTTATGTTGATGGGATGGGTTGGCTATGGTGTGTAGTGGAGGTTTGATGGTTTGTGAGTTTGTGTGTGCAGGAGTCGAAGGTTTCGGGCAGGCAAGCGTTAGTGGGTTTGTTGGCGGCGGGTGCGATCTTGGTCTCTGGCGTGCCGGCGTTCGCAGCGACCGGGCCTGGTGGAGATGGTGCCAGCCGGACGGCGCAGAAAGCCGACGAGCTGCTGAATAGTGCGGACAAGCTTACGGAGAACGACTCGCCTGCCAGATTCTCTGAAGGAGTGCAGAACACCGGATCATCTGCCAAACAGTATGTCCCTTAATCCTTCATCGTATTGGCAAACTTCATCTCAGTCACTATGAATGGCTTTTTTGACAGGTTAGGCGTAGTTGACGTCCACCATCTTGTTCGATGTGCGTCGAACATGCATGTGTTTCATCTGGAATACACGCAAATATGACAGACAAGTTGTATGAATATGGTTTTATGACAGAGGAGAGGTAGCCTAGAACATGGAAGAGAATGAGAAGTATGCGCGACTCCATGAGTAGATGATACTCCTGGAATTCTGGATGCATAAGAATGACTGGGATGCAACCGATTTGCAGGGCGGGCTCCGCTGCCGCATCTAACGTGCAGAACGTGGCCGACGACGCCGTGACGAAAGCGAAGGAGAATCTGGAGAAGGCGAAGGCGAGCTTCAGTAATGTGATTCCCAAGAACAAGGTGAGCGCCATCGACCAGACATTCTCCGTGAGTGATGCTTCGAGCGCCATCAACGACGCCAAGAGCAACGCCTCTGGGGCTGCGGATGACGCGCAGAGCTTCCTCAGCCAGTTGGGCGACAAGATTACGGGCAGCGGCTCCAACGCTGGCGATGTCGCCGCTGACGCCAAGAACAAGGCGAGTGACGCTGTGAGCGACGCCCAGAGCAAGTTGTCCAAGAAGGGTGGACAACCATTCTAAAGAGGTTTTGTTTAGTTTTGGAGAGTTGGGGAACAATTTTGCATTCGGATGATAGGTTTGGATTGCAATCCGATGTAGATTTACGATGCGGCTGGTGTGGTCTCCTGCAAAGATCAAACTATGTCTTTGCGTCTGTGGACCTCCATTTGTAAAAGGATGCGCATTCATGAAATCTGAGTTGTAATTATTTCTGTATTATTTACCTTTAGCTGCTGAGATTGGAAAATTGGAGATGGATTGTGTATTTGAAGTTTATACCTTGATTTGAGTATGATGTAGGCTATTTGTCTCACTGCTAGGTATGATTGGTTTTAGATTCGGTTCTTATAAATGAATGTAGCCGGTGGGGTGGACTACATACACTTTGAGAGGAATTATTGTGTGTGGGAGCAGTAAAAGTCTTTGTTTTATGATTATTTTTCAAATTTTTTTTGCATGAATTTCTGAGAATGTAAATCATTGTAAATTTTTTGAGTTACTTAGTAAGAGATCTCTCTACTACAATACTGATGCATAAAATTTACACATACATTTTAGATAATGATGCACACTGATGGGTGAATGTTATTTATTTAATAGGTTTCTTTACTACTTATTACGATACATTGATTATATAATTTATTGATATTTATCATTTCATGTAATGCACTCTAATTCTCTTTTAGTTGGCAATCATCACGATGATGATCCATTTCCTACTACTTAAGCAATTCAGCCTATCTGTGGCATGCAAATTTTTTTCCCATGTAGAGAAATAGATTTCAGAAGGATTTCATAATTTTTTTTTCCTCAAAAACAAAATTACGATGAAGTTTTGTTTGCACAATTCTTGATATGTAGGTAAACTAATTGCCAACCATACGTTGGTTAGAAAATTGATGTAAGTGATCGTTGTGGCTTTCATTATTCATGTTGTGATCATTGTATGCTTTTAGTGTTCACCTCCCAAACATTTTCGCAGCTTCTACTGTTCCTGTTCAACATTAGCTGTCACCTTTTCCACAACTTACCTGAAATTCAGGAGTCTAAGCTGTAAGAATGGGAGGCTGGTCGAAAATGGGTGATCTCCTTTAGTCATTATGTTGCATAGTACTTTTAGTGCGAAGTGAACCATCTTGGTTCTAATTTCATTTCTTTGGTGAAAATTTAGTTGGAAATCAATGCTCATATGTACATTTTAGTGTTGGTAATATTAGCAACGTTGTTGCTATTCTATTTTATAGTCTGTAATTAGTGTTGGAAATACTTAAATTGATTATGAGTACAGTTTGATTGGAACGATTTTTTGCCCAAGATAGGTCAGGTCTTGCTCATGTGGTTGAAATTTCTTGAAACACATTAGGTGACTTCACATTTCAATTACTATGTGACTTTCTGTAGGACAATTGATTCATGAAATTGCATTGTTCAATAAGTGCTATTCCAACAGCCGCTAATCAAAACATATTATAAGTGAATATGCTTCGCTGATACAACTAGGATGCCCTTAAAATGGACACATGGCAAGAAGTATGAACACATGGCAAGCCATTTTTCAAGAGCAGATACGGATATTTTCACTTTCACGTGTTGTAGATAAAGTAAGCCCTACGAACATGGGCAATTGTAGCTAAGTTAGCTGTCGGATCATATACTGCGAATACGGTGGGCACCAGAAATCCTGAGAAATCGGTAGTGCAATTTAGTAAGATCAAACCGTATGGATGGAAGGCCTGGATTTCGGGTCGTGCCATCGGAAGTTCTCGGTCGTATCTGCAATGAGATCTTCAACGGCTTCTAATCCTTCTCCCCCCCCAAAACCTCAGTTCTGGTGCTACGCCATCACACCTGTAGGCGTAGAAAAATTGAACAAGGCGTCGGGACAATCGGGACGATGGATTTTCTGGATTCATGGTCCAACATCATGCTGCAGGGATCTGGAGCACTCGAATTGAAGCTGCCTCACAATGTCCCTCAATTACCTTTCAGAGTCGAGCCCCGTGTCTGCTACCAGCACTTCACGTTAGCCAGTTCGACCACTGTGCTACAGAAATGCTTGTTGGCTGCGGCTGCACCACAATCGGACTCGCATCTGGCAAGTTTTCCAACCCAAAAAATCTTCTGGTTCCGCAACTGATCTACAGGCGCGCCTCCTCCCCAAAACCCTGCCATGCCCTCCTCCCCAAAACCTAGCTTACCGCCTTGAAACCCCATTGTGTTGCGAGCTACATCCCTTGCTTCAGTTGTGCACTGGGAAGGAGGTTGGGCCACTCTTTTCCACGCATTTCTTCTCCCTCGTCCCCGTATGTTAGGAAATGCTCCCCGGAGAATGGCGTTCATCCCCATGGCGATTCACCACTTGATTTGGGGGATCCTTCGACGTTGGGGACGTTTGAGGAGTGTCCTCCAAGTGAAGCACCCACCCCAGAGCTGCGTCCCCTCACAGGACTTGTCTCCTCAACCGTGTAGCCTGAATATGATGGTACTATTGGGGCTGCCTTGGTCTGTCCTTCACGGAGGAATGGCGGGTCGTTGCCGATGACTGGAACAATGTGCGATGGAGATGGATTCCGCTTGTTTGTGCATTCGGCCCCTTGAAGGATTACGAGATCTCTGTACTTCAGTCTGCAGCCGGGGAACCACCGATAGAACCAGAATGTCGATGATCGTTGGCATCCCCAGGGAAGCTGCCGGATTCGGAGTAGGTGAAAGCGTCAAAATTTCGTCCAATGCTGATTGAGCCCTCGGCGAGCGCCTCTCCTGTCGAGGTCTGGGCACTTTGGCGATGAGTGCGAAGTGGTTTGTAGAGGAGCACCCTGACGCGCAAATTCCTTCAGCTATCCCATGGGGCACTAGAGCGTGTTCCGGATAATTGAATTGAATTTCTCCCCAAACCCGCAAGGGTCTTCCTCTTGGAGTCATGATGTCCATCCTCAAATGTGTCCAACAAGCCGGCGAAAGAGATACCAATGCTAGCTGCAGTCGTCAGCACCTGCTTTCCTGTAAGTCCGAGGAGGAATCTGAAGCCTACGGCATCCAGGGGAGATGCAACAACCCTACAACACGCTGCGCTTCACGGTCAGTGGCACCACGCTCCAACGCCCAGTGCAGAATGAATTCTGATTCAGCTTGTAAATGCGGTGGAAGCACAGGGAGAATAATGCTTCGGTCCTTATATGGTTGGCAACGACGCTACATTGTGACGGCACTATCGAAGACGTGCAACGAAATCACAATCTCAAGCGCAAATTGCATTCACCCACCAGGCTTCTTGAGGAGAGAGTCCGTTGCAGCGAAATGTCCTTCACTGAAGCCTCGCACTGAAATGATCACCTACGACCCTATTTTGAAGTACTCTCACGGCTGTCCCTAACAGAATTGTGCAGAATTCTAGTTTATGCCCCCAAAACAACAAAAAATGATCCGTGCAAGCACTTGCACCATTCCAATCTCACAACGAGAGGATGGAGAGATGGAGTGGAGAAACTGTCTGCAAAGGCCGGAAGCAGGTTTTCTCGCCTAAATCTTGAGCTTGCGTATCCCGAGAAATGTACAAGTCTCCACAGAAACTGCAGCAAATATCCAATTGAAGCAAGCAAGCACGCGATGGATTTTGCATTGGGGCCAATACTTTTTCACATTTCTGCTGTGCACATGGACGCCTGAGACAGACCGCATGCCACCAAAATACAACAACTGAGTTACTGCCGAATGTGGCCACAAAGGGCGCCATGGTCGTTCAAAGGTTAAAATACAGTTGTAAAGAAAGGTATGTTTGTCACTCCAACATTTCAAGATTGGTGAAGAATTGTTCGTGACATCCAAATATCAATCTTGGAGTTTTCTACTCTTCTATTGTGACAACTGCAATCTACATGACTGTACATGACAACTCTACTAAAATTTGAACATTTACAGCACTTATAACAAGTAATAACAAGTAAGGTGAAAACATTGAAAATTGTCCATGTATCCTTTGGCACACCTATTAAAAGTATGTTAATTTAAGAGAAAATTGCCACTAAAACCATCCTTTGATGCTTGGAGCATAATGTGGGGGTCTTTGAGGCCATGCATGGCTAGTAGGAACATGTTAGAGTGATTACTAAGCATGAGCAAATTTGTTGATGACTAAGACCATATTAGTGACAACTAAGTAATTGTCACCAATTCACCATGTCATTAAGGTAACAAAACCAATGCAAACTATCAACTTGGATTGCCTTGGAAGGTGCTTTCGCATCATATGGGAACAAATTGTAATCAATTTTGGCATAGTTTAAGGATTCCAACAAATCCCTTTTGAACTATTTAAAGGTAATGAGTGGTATTCAACAAGGTCAAGAATAGGTAAGTCTAGGTTGAGTTTCAATGATGTACACAGTTTTCACTTTCAAAACTTTCAAAACTCACATGGGTGGCCTACAAAATATACTTTTTTTTTTTGTAAATTCATAATTTCCATAGGTGATAAGGAGGAAAATATTCCCCCTACTAAAGACAATTTGCAACCTATGCTAAATTCCTTATTGTGACATGTTTAGGTGTATGCACCTTCCGTTGACTTTGATGTAGAGTCCTCTACCTTCATTTTTGAGTTTAGAGAAACTAACACATATAGGTTCCAAAATTTGAGACTAGTTCACACCTACATTTTTAAATTTAGAAATATATATATAGTCCAAAAATTTGTGACTACAAGAATTTATCCTAATAGTGCTAATACTAATTTATCAAAGTCATATTGTTTTGAATCAATGCAAATTGAAATACTATTGTATTGTGTCAATTTCCATAAATGTTTTTGGTGGTGATCCTAATTTTCAAGATGGCACTACTTTCCCCCTCACTAATATCACAAATCAATGTACTTTACATAGGTAGGAATTTAGAAATTGGTTGCATGGTAATTTGATACATATTATATCAACCAAATCAAACCAGAAGTTTTAACGACCCTTTATCCCTATCTCATTCTTGTATTCAAGCGGCTTTGAATATATATAATACAGAACAAAATTAGAGATTCTTTTTGATGTGAAGGCAAATGGAAATCACAAACTTTCCAAAAACAATATTCCCAGAATTTTACGTCAGATTTCTTTGGTGATTTCTGTGGATTTTTAAAGCCATGAACTTAAGGAAATTTAAACTGACACAGGTGTAATCCACTGCCAGTCTAGTCAATCTGAACATTCTCTCACGAAATTATGCGCTCCAACCACCATTCTGGCCCTTAGTGCATAAGCAGAGGTTCGATCAATCTGTCCAAACACTGTTTACAAGCTGAATTACTTGCCAAATTACTCTGCGTAATTGCTAACAGGCTGCACTCACAAAATGAGCTTGAAGACGGATGATAAACAACAATAGTTGTCCGCAATACAATTTCACGTTTAGAGTGGCCACCATGTATCCAAGCATCTTGTCTACCGTACAACTAAGCCAGAACACCATACAAAACATGATGGAAAACAGAAAGAGTGGCAAAGCAAGAGCGACAGGGGGTATATTATCCTCGACGTCACATCTGAGTGCATGAATGTTACGAGCTCCTTTCATCTGCTACACTAGTGCTGCTGCTAAAAGTTCATGATGATCGATAATACAAATGCTCACCAGATTGAGCTCTAGGTGGAGCTCTAGGTGGAGTTCTATTAGTCAGCCTAACCCGTCGGGGCTTGTCCTCGTCTTCATCATCGCTGGGTACGTCTTCATGAACACGCAGACGCCCCACAGTGTCAAAACTGGCATCCACTGCCTCACTCATTTCCTCACCCAACTCCAACCTCTCTTCAAATCTAGCATCGCTGCAATTAAGCATCCATGCCAAGGAACAAGTAGTGATGCCCTTCTCCTGGACCTTCTGAAACCTTGGTCGAATCCTTGTCTCAAGATCATAAGTCAAAAATGCAGGGAACTCCAGTAACTCTTTTATGTCCCGCTTCATCTCCTTCACAAAGAAACCTCCATTAGGAACAATACGTTTCTCGATGCTCAAACCAATCAACTGTGGACAAGCCACTATCATCCGAGCGACCTCGTCCTTTGTCAAGCCCAGTTCCCTCAAAGCATGAACTCGCTTGGTACCAGTGGGCACATTCATAGCCAAGATCTGTGGTAGCTTCTCAAGGATTGCTGCCATATCCTCTCTGCGAACACCAACTTTGAAAGTAAGCCACGGCAACTTGGCCTCCACTTTATCTTTCACCTTCATACCTAGCAACTCTGGGTACTGAATGAGCATTCCCGGAAGGGCCTCCTTGCGCACACCTATCTCAAGCAGAGCCTCCACAGCAGGTCGCATCTTGTCGTCTACGTCATAATCCAAAATGAAAGGCCGATCCTCGATCATTTTCCCCACCACGAGGTGGGGAATACCACAGCTGACAATGAACTCCACTTTGGGTCGGAGGTTGTTGGAAACGCGCATGCCCATGATCTCCGGCTTCTCTGTCAGCAACGGACCTATTTGCCGCTTGTTCACGCCAATCATGGCAAGGTACGCAACCGAAGTGCTCATGGTTCCTTCGATTCTGTACCCCAGTAGCTGTGGATACCGAGTCAAAACGGAGCCGACCTGCTTGAGTTCGATGCCCAGGCCTTGGATGAAGCGCACATTGGGGATCAAGTCAATAGCAACGCTGGTATGCAACACCTGCGGGTATTTCCGTATCAGAACAGGGAGAGAGTTTCTGGTCACCTTTAGGGTTTGAAGAAACTGCACAACAGGGCTTAAGTTTTTCCTCACACTACACCCGATCATGAGCGGGTAGTCGTTGATGTCCTTAATGGTCAGCCCAATTACATTCTGTAGATAATCGAGGCGTTCTCTCATTATACCCTTCGCCTTTGGCAACTCCAAATCTCCCAAGGCAGCTATGTCGATCCCTTGCGACTGCAAATACTCCATCACGCTGGGTTTGTCTGGACCATCTTCGCCCTCATCGACGGCCTGCTCGGCAAGCTCTGCAGATGATGAAAAGCTTCGATAGTTGGAGCCGAATGTCTTCATCCTCCACAATCCCAACTGCAGTGAGAAAATATAGTATTTAGTTAACTCAAATATGACATACCAAATCCCTATTCTTCGGAATAGGCATCCAAATGTATCTGCCGTCACATCATCAACCTAGACTCTCCAATAATGGATCCAATGACGAGATTTACCATACGTGAAATAGCTCTCCCCAAACTTCTACCTATTCATTTTGATCAATACAAAGCAGGCATGATTAGCATATGTCGTCCATCCAGTAGATCGGTTACACGCGTTACCGATTCTGCTGGAGAATTCGCAAATTGTGGGCATTCCACACTTTTCCTCAAATTCTAATCTCATTTCTCTGATTCTAATTGTTGGCCGGCATTGCAACTGCTGACAAATTTAAGCCTATGTAAGGAAGGACAACACTTCCAAAATACTATATCAGTTCAGGGTCTGAAAATCTGCGAGATACTGATGGGGTATCAAAAAAATAAAAAACAACTTGCATTGCCATTCTACAATCCGTTGACGCGTAAGTCTAATTCTGTTGCGAGTACCCCAAATCAAATGGTAAGATAAGAGAAAAAGTCGCTTTTAGGGTAGGTTAGCTTCATTGGAATTAGTAAACAAACTTCTCCGTCAAGCTCCGAGAAAATATGACAAAACGAGTGGTGCACGAATAGCTACCCTATTTGAGGCAGGCTTTGAGGCCTGATAATGTCGCGCCCATCCTGCGCAATGTGATGGCGTAAGTCGATCCAACATTGGTTTCACCCCCTGCGATCTCAAACTCACCCGCAGCATGGCTCCGGTGATAAGCTGCAACAGGGGCTATGGAATGGTGCGCATGAACCTTAAACCCTAAATCCTAAAACCCCTAAATCCTGAGTCCAACAAGTAAGAAGTTACGTTACGACGCCCTGGCGGTGCTTCACACGATCTATCCCGAAAGAGTTGCTGTTGAGGAATCCGGAGAGAGAAAGGGATTGGCTCCCTGCGGCTTGTCCTTGAAGAGGTAAATCACGATTTCTTGTGTTGTGGTTCCTCTCATTCTTTGATTGTGGGACGATGTGTTGTCACCCCCACCCCGACTCTCCTCCTCTCCATGCCAACATGAAAACCGAAATTCCCGAGTCTAAGACCAGAAATGTCTCAAATCAATTGCAACAACTTCAGAACCAAAGCACTTGCAGATGCCCACAATTCTCACACAGCAAAGAATACGCTTCCACTGCGCCTGCAATTCAGACTACCGCAGTCAGCAATTCTTTTCGATCACGGTTACTGCGCTTGTATCCTCAACAGCGAAATCTCCAATTAGGGTTTCAACGAACTCCAAGCGGAGGCAATTTGAAAGACGACCTAAAACCCCGTCTGCCATGTTCACTTCGAATCAGCTTGGAGACTTCCAAGAATACCCATTCGTGACACTTTGGTGCGTTCACAAGTACTCCGTAATTTAATGTAGTCTGCTGTAAAAGCGAACATAACACAGAGGTACATTTTACTTTCTTCAATGTACCAACAGTGTATATTTCAGGAGGTGGTCGCTTCTAGAGACCATTGCATTTCATCTTCAAAAATACGTAACTCATTCCACGAAGGTCCAAAAAATATGAAGCGACTTGGGTTTGATGTCAATTTCATTTTTCTTCATGTGAAAACTTACTGAAAATTGTTTCAATGAGTTTAGCTCCCCTAAACAAGAAATCAGCTCTTAAATGGTCACTTTGGGAGCTTACTACCGTATAACCCATAAATTCCCAAGGCATCACATTTTAGTGTTGATTCAACTTTGAAGTCAAAAGAAATCTGACCAAAGTAGGGCTTTGTGTTGTTGAGCACAATTGTTGATTATTGTGTTGCAAGGAAGAGATTCAATTTTTATTTTTATTCTATCAGCGCCAAATGAAGGAAGAGATAATGCAAATAGACAACAACAAACATGTCAAGGGAAAAAAATTAAAATTAAAAATAAATGAAGAAAAGAAAATTTTAATCCAACACTAGAGATCAAAGTTTCATATTTCAATCTCGGTAAATCCTCTCTGATATAAATATCATCAATAAATTACTATTTTTGGTATGTTTTTTTGTAGGTGGATACTTTTTAAAGTGTGCATTTAGTATCTAGATCTACTTTTGAAAATGAATGTTTGCAATTTTTCTTATTCATGATCTTGTGTAATGGTGTTCATTTAGGGTTTAAATTTTCATTTATTTATTTCACTTCAATTGAAGGAAAAATTTGAAAGAATTCAATGCAATAATACAATATTTTTAACCTCATTTCATTTCATTTGGATGTTAAAGTTATGAAGCTTATTGTTCTGTGGGCAATCTTATCAAATTCTTGTAAAAATAATGTATTGGATTCATTTTTTTAACTTAATTTTAACAATTTTCAAAATAAGAAGTTGCACTAGTAGTTTAGTTTGCTTTCTAGAACAATCTCACTATTGGAATTAATAGCCATATTTGTTAAATTGAGAAAAAATGCATATTTTGATATTTTAGCCCTATTATTATGGGAGACCTCCATTCTAATGAATCAAAGATTTATGAACATTCAAATGAACCTTTAAAGAATCAAAGGTTTATAAGTGTATTATTATGTTAAAGTCTTAATTTACCAAATTCTCTCATTATTGAACACTAATTATCATAGAAATGTAGGGTCTATAATAACATGAGACTATAAATTGTCTCATTTTAACAAATACAACCTTAATTACTATATTTCAACTCCACCTTAGAATTATCAATAATTTAGTTTTTTCTTCTATCTTGTACCTACTTGGACTTAACAAGTTTTTAAAGAATGAAATCATATTTGTTATGTTTTGTTCTTTTCCCAAATTCTCAACTCAATTCTTCAACATAAAAAATAATTTAGTTAAGAGGATTCAAAGCCAAAATATCTAGTCAAGCTAGGAATAAAAAACCCATCTCAAACTAGAGTAAAAAAAGCAAATGTTTAAGACTTTTGCTCTTTGCATTTCAAACAACAATTTTGAATGCTTTTGAGCCAAAAAATGGCTTTGGAACTTCAAAAGTTAACTAAAATTTTTCCACACAAAATGGAATTGTGGTTAATTTGAATGAGATTGCATAAAAATAAAGTGTTAATTATGTATAACTATAATGACAACTATATTCTACAAGTATGCATTAACAATGTATATCATTTTTGAAACCTACCATATATGGTTTTTGTACATTCCCTCTATGCTATGCATTTTCTTATCATGTATTGAACAATTTGACTTTTTATTTATACAATTGTTTAAGCCCTAAACTTATTAAAGTCCATACCTTGAATGACAAATATAGTGCTTTGAGGTGGTGTCTAAATTAAATAATACTCCATTTAGCTAAGTTTATAGTTCCATCTTTAAAAAACAACCCTCATTTATGATGAGTTCGATAAATTGAAGAAATGAATAAAAATTGGATATGAACAAAAATATGCGATATTTCACAAAAGATTTGAACAATAAAGTAAAAGAACATAATGAACTTTTTGAATTTTTGGGTGTGAAAGTTAACCATTTCTAATCTCCTTCCCTTGCTAAAATTTTCATATTTATTACTTTAATTTTCATAGCCAAAATTTTTCAACCACTAAATGCCAAGGGCCTTTTTGAGTTTAAAAACATCATTGCTTTTGAAGTATTATAGGTCTAAATGTCATTAAGGAAATCTCAACCATACAATCTTGTAGTGTTGGAATTGTAGATGAGGGTGATTGCAAGAAACAATTGTCAATTTTGTTGTGTTTTCAATAGTACTCATGACTTTTGGGGGAGTACTTTAAAATTAGAAAACTAATTTTTAAATTGAAAAAAAAATATGACTAATGTATAAACCTTTAAGACAAAGGTAACCACCAAAGGAAATGCATAGAAAAATTCTCTAAGTAAGAGAACTAGAAAAGTGCCAAATCTCAAGAAAATAGGTATTTTGATGTTTTAATTAGTTAAAAATAGTAAAAATGAAAAATGAAAAAAATAAAAACTAGCCATTTGTAATAACTTTATGGAGATGGTTATTCACCAAAAGAACCACCAAAATAATATTATATATGTTTTGAAATGCAAGCAAAAAGAAGCTCACTTTGTAGACTTCCACACCTCATATAATTAATTATTTTGAAAATTCCTTTGGCCAATAGCTATAAGAGTCTACTAGAAGATCCTCCAAATTTTAGTTCAAAATTTTTTTATTTCGGTACAAAATAGTACTAAAAACCTCCAAATTGGCAAGTGCGACATTGAATCATGTTCTATTTTTGGATAGTAAATTATTTTTGAAAATTACGAAAAAATTAGGCAAGGTCTATAACAGTAATGAGTTCCTTCCCTATAAATGTTGAGTCATTTGGAGTCAAAAGACAAAAGTTATGGCCAAAAATCATATCAATGCACAGTGTGTGACACAAAATAGGATAGGTGGTTCATGCAATCATCCATGACATGCATCAAATTTAGAGTCATTTGATCACATAGATTGCAAGATTATAATGTTTCCAAGTTGATAAAGGATACTAAAATTATCCAAACAACACATTTGGAGGTGAAATTTAGTTTTCAAACCTTTTCATTTGAAAAAACTTTATACTACAAAGTGCTTCAAAACCAACATACAAATACATTGGTGAAAGAAAATATCATTCAATAGACTCATTGTGTATGTAACTTTTTGGATTGGTATGAAATATTAAACACACAAACTAGATTAGTATGCACAACTTACCCAAATTCTTTTTTATTGAAAACAAACATTGTAAGAAGAAACAACCATCAATGTTCACAGTAATCCAAAAATGTTCAGATTTTGAACATCAAATTGCTTCCAGACATTCAAAATAACTTAGGAGTTAACATGAAAATTACACCGAAATAACTAGACTTCAAGGGAACGTAACCCACCAAAATTAATCGAAAACTTACAAACATTGGACGAAGTATATACAAGCCCCCGAAGTCAAAGCCTTGTGAACCCAACCGTGAACCTTAAAACTTTGAATGGATTCCAAAACATCATTTCATCATGGATTGATCTGAAAATTTCACCACAAACTAGAAGAAAGAGCACAGATTTTCCAACAAGTTTTATTAAATTTGGACATCATATGCAAATGTTACAGCTCTTCAAACTGGACTTCCAGACTATGTGAGACTATTTGAAGACACTTTTGGTACCCTGGGGCGCTTAGGGGTTAAAGGGTAAGAATAAGGTCCTCTCCCGGACGTTTCGGCATGCAAAATCGAAATCCAACTCCAGGCCAGATCTTCGCAACTGGTTATATGAATCTTCTCACATTTCCTTACCTTCCTATGATGATACACTTCCTCAAAATTATAGTTCCGAACAGGTAGACAGAACGTGAAGGGGGTGAAATTTACAGATTATGGATCTTGAGAAGGTCTAGAGGAAACCCAGCATCTTCCTAATCAAAACCTGGGATACTTCTACCGTGGTACAGATTCATGGCGTTCGAATCTCCAGCACTAAACCATCTGTTGCAACCATGAATTAGTTGCAATATCTTTGTCAAAATCACTTTTCAAGGCCTTAAGCCGGGCATAAGTGTCCTCACGACTCATTTTGTCCATGGGCAGTGCTGCCATGTCCTGAAGGAATTGTCGCACACGTCCTGCTCCTTGTGCCTTGTCATCGGGACCACTTACCCTCTTCCGCTTTGCACCACTCTGTGGACAATGATTGTCAGCAGACTACTAAAGCATCATTCGTTGTGAATAATTTACAGCATTAAGCGGGAATAAGAAAAACACATTGATGTGGGAGACATCGCATCGAAACTGCTGAAAGATGAGTGGACCCTGGGTCGAACATCAAACCGTACCTCATCCTTCGCATTTGTATCCTTCTCAGAAGTCGAGAAATCCTCTAATTCTACTGCTTTCTGTCTGGCGAGTTCCACCACACTTTCAGGAAAATGAGCGAATTCAGCCACATGAATACCGAAGCTTTGGTCACAAGGACCTTCTTCAACCTGCAGATTAAAACACAGAATAGGTGAACTTCATTGTAAAGGTTATGGGTAGGAGAAAAGGAAGTACCTCGCACAAGCTTGAATGCCAGAAAGCAAACACCAGGGTTCAGTAAGTACCCGAACGTACAAAATTGACAGCTACACGCCTGTATTCAATAGAAAAAGTCTTACCTTATAGAGCATGGCAAGCTTCTGTGATTTTGTATCAATGTGTGCACTGACATGATAGTTGGCAATCCCTACAGGTGGACCCTTGGGAGGTCCATGCACAGGTGGAGACTTCGAATGTGCTAAGGCCGTCAGTTCATGAAAGTGTGTCGCAAAAAGTGCGGGTGCACGAGTGACCTCCACTAAATACTCGCATATAGCCCATGCCAGTCCTATATTGAAGAGGATAGACTTCAGAAATATATAGGTGCATTGAATAGATACTGTATTTCTATCTGAAGAATACTTTTAACTGGGGAGGAAAGAAAAGAACCACAAATTCGACCATAAATTGGTTGAAGCCTCAGTATGTGAAGAAAAGAAACACGTGAACATCTTTGAGTTGAAAGTTTACCAAATCCATCGTAAGTTGAGGTGCCCCGACCAAGCTCATCAATAATGATCAATGAGCGCTCCGTCGCAGACTTAATAATGCTGGCTGTTTCCAGCATTTCAGCCATAAACGTTGACACTCCTCGCAGCTGCACGAGGACAGTGTTCCAAACTGTAAGCAGCAATTTAACACTTACTGGCACCTACATTAAGCACAAGTTATCCTTATCTGGCTACACAACCCACAACTCTTCACATATGAGAACTAAAAGTATGTATTAGCACCTGGCAGTCTCCAGCACCAACACGTGCAAAGATGCAATCACGCACACTGATCTCTGCTCGGTCGCATGGTACAAAGCATCCCACTTGAGCCATTAACACATTCACACCCACCTGTTTATCAATATTAGGATAGCAAGTGAGAAATTGATACTTGACGTTCAGTGATCAAGAAACGGGAAAATACCGATCAACAATCAAGAAATCAACCAGATAGAAGGAATACTTCTACACACCAAGATTCTGCTTCTGTGTAAAAAGCCCGTCATGTTTCCTATCCGGATTCTTAAGTACATGATGCTGATACTCATAAAGAATGCAACCGGTTCTAAGAAAAGAATAGATCCACATGCAGGTAGATTGCGAGACAGGTTCAGTTTATATCCTCGTACTGATATTCCGATCCTAAACAACATGAGTTGAAAAAAGGGATTATAACTCTACCTGTCGGATGAAAGTAGACTTCCCACCCATGTTGGGGCCAGTGATAATCTGGAACCAGCTCTTGCCTCGGACCTAAACGAAATTATTTACAAGAACACATCTAAGAAGATGACTCTCTCAACAGGCGACATACACATAAATAAACAAGTGGAGTTCATAAACCAGAGAATAGATGGTCAAGAAGAGAAGTCCACGTAGGGCACTCGAACTTTGGTTCAAAAACCGACAATCAAATTCCATATTGAAAGAGAAGAGTACGATCTCCGCGTCACTATACCAGTCGACAATCGTTCGAAATAAAATTGACGTCGTCCTGAGCTTCCACACATGGGTGTCGACTTCCTTCCAAGATTATATCTCCTTCATCCTAATAGGAACGTGCAGTAACCTTATGATCCTTCATCTAAAATTGCCGAATAAAAGGCAAAGAACGCAAGTAATGCTTTCTAAATACAAAATCACTTATTCAGCACATGAACCACAAACTTGAAATTTGAGTGGGCTTTAGGATTTTGTACTATAATGAGAGAGTACTATGCACAGTTCAACATGCAAAAGAGAAAAATATGTGCTTACGGCAGAAGTGATTGAGGGCCTGACGTAAGGAGTGGGACAGGAACAAGATAAGTCAGCGAAGCTTAGCAATACATCCATTTCAGCCAGAAGAACTGCGACTCCTGAGAAAACCTGCAGGGGCACGGAAATAGACGTATCCTTCAATACATCAAATGAAACAAGGAATTTAAATGGTCTTAAGAGTAGTAGGCTTCAGACTTCATTTTGAGAGCTTCAAGACGCAGACGATAATCCACAGCAATCAGAACACGAACAGGAGAGCTTACCTCAACAAACGTTGCTGCAACATCCACGACCTTTGCGACAAGCTCCCTCTGTGTACTAGAGTACTCGTCTGTCAGTTTCGTATACTGTTCGCTCAATCTTCGCAGTTTTGCATTCGTGAACTTTATTCCATCTTTCCTAGTTTCTAAGGTGATGTATTGACTGTTCATTTTTTTCCTGACCTTCGGTTCTTCCTTCTTAGTTATCCTAAATACATGTCCATACTGGGTAGTTTTGTCCAACTTCAGTGCCTTCTCTGCAGGAAGTCCCAGGTCATCAGCTGCCTGTTGGTGTACTTTGAGTATCTGCTTCTCCACATTATCACGTTCTGTCTTGAGCTCTTGAAGACTGTTATCGTAATCTGCAGCAATTATGTACTCACCATTTTGAAGCGAATCAAGATCGACAGCTGCCTCTACTAATCCATCAAATTTCCCCAAGTGGTCCGGCTGTGTCCATTCTTCAAGATGACTGACAAACTTCTCTTGAAAATATTCAGAAAATTCTCCATCATACTTGGACAGGCAACCTTTGATCAAAGGCAACCGCAAACTAGCCTGCGAGGGAAGTCAGAATGGGAGGTTCTCCAGTCAAACTTTGGAACAACATCTTTGATGATCAACCCAACATTCAGACACCGAGAATCTCACATCTAGAAAATCACGAGTTCCGCTACATTACAAGAAGCGCGATTCAAATAAAGCTGAACGACACAAAGATGAAATCAGCCAATGTACCTGGTAAAGTCTCACAACATCTTGCAACCCAGCTTTGCGCTTCTCAATCTTACTAACTAAGCGTTCGATGTCAGGCATCCGCCGCAGGTGTGACCGCAATTCCTGTCTCAATTCTAGACCCTCAACAAAAACTTCTACCATGTCGAGCCTTCTAGTTATCTCAGCAACATCCACGAGGGGCTGCTTCAACCACCGGTTCAGCAATCTTTTTCCCATTCCTTGCGTACACGTCCGGTTCATCAAACCAAACAGACTAAAATTCTTGTTGGCATCCGTTTTACTCTCAGTGACATTAAGAGCTCGTAAAGCTGCTGCATCCAATCGCATGTAAAGGTCCAGGCTATACGGTTGAATGATGTACTTCCCATAGTTGGTGTCATCAGACAGTAGCTCTGTGTAAATGAGAAGTGCAGCTAGAGCAGCAGCCGCTGCATCAGATGCTGCTACGAGTTCTTTAAGTTGCTCAGGAGGACCTTTCACTAGGCGCGCTAGATCTTGTTCTGCATCTCGCGCCCTGCACAAGTCGAGGACCGCGTCAATAATCAAATATTGCTATGTAACCATCTGACACACAGAAACATTTTCACAGGAATTCAAAGATTGAAAATCGTTTCTCCTAATGACCGGGAAGTCATTGACTGCGAAAGGGAGGTGTACCTGAAATCAGTTTTTTTCTTTTCAGTGACTAAAACATTGCAGCGTGCCATGACATCACGAAGTTTACGGTCATCTGGAGACTTGACAGCGGTTGGCTGGGGTACAATACATTCACGGCAGCTCAAAGCTACCAAGGCTGACTCCAAACTCGTAAAAAGATCATCATCTAAGAATTCCGTCATTCCAATTTGCCTTTTTGTCATATCCACGAACGCTAATCCAACGCACCGCTCATTCTCTCGTGTAGTAACATTCACAGCCATGACTACAGGAGTATCCTGCGATTCAGAAGTTTATCAGCAAAGCGACACCAATAATGACTTCAAATAACGGAACGTTAGAGATGCCAGGCATTCCTGATGCTTCAACGAAATGAATGCCTCTTAAAATTGTCAAGTTTGTCAAGTGCTTATGCAGACATCACAAAGTCAAATGGAGTGATCCCATTATACCTGCATCTCATTGCTTGCAAAAAGGATCTCCTCAAAACTACCAAGCTTGCCAGGAGTTCCGCTTTTCACAAGTTGCCACTTTGATCCGGTGCCCTCATAAAGCTCAACGGTGCAGTCAGTTCTCTCTAGCAACAAATCCCTCACAATGGTCTCAAACATGCTTCTATTGATGGTTAATCCAGGAAGAGTATCAGCCCCGCTGCCAAGTTGTCTGAGCACCGTGAGCGTCTTATAGTACGTCTTGGCTATGAAGGTTGCATTATCACCATGAGCAGTGTAATAATCCTGCGGTTAAGGAAAACACCAACTGATATTAGACGCACTGGCCGAGAATGGAATGTAGGACCAGTGCTATCAATGAGCAACAGCAGGCACGCATATTAAGGATGATGCCGCTATAGAAGAAGCACTGAAAGCAAAAGACTGCAACTTAGTAACTAAAACAAAACACTAGGGGCCACTGAGAAGTCTCACCAACACGAACCTGTACTGATACATATCACAAGTTCAGGAATTGTGAGGGCCAATTCTGCTCTTACCTTGCGGTCAAAGAAGCGCACAGCTTGCTCATTCTGCATGCATCAGCCTGGCAGTTAACAAACTAACTCACGCACAACAAACGGGCTAGAATTGTGGTGCACATTGCTAAACAAGAGACTAGAGACCACAAATGTGCTTTCACCACGACTAGCAGTAAATCCAAAAACTGATATAATCATTTGAATATCCTCGGATCTCGGTGCAGTGGGCATCTGGGACACGAGAAGGGCTGTACTTGAGATCTCTAGAATCCCTTAACGAAAGTCGACCTCCTCTCCAGTAAGATTATCCTTTCACATTCGATGCTCAAAGACTCAAACTAGTCGCAGCTGATTACATATAATTCATGGAAGAACTCAAATCATCCAGTCTCAGAACAGGATGAAGGCCATACCTCGGGAAGCTTCCGAAAGAGAGAAATGAACCCCTGCGCTTGCTTAGCATCTGCTTACATCATTCACAGAACAAATCCAAGTATTTTAGACGCTGTTTTTCACTAACATCTATCCCGCGACTGAGCAGAAATCCGATCGCACGTCTGAGACTCTGAACTCTAATTCAATTTCTAGACCAATTGTTCGGACATAAGAATTTAACTCTTTCAAAAAAGCTACTGACATGAAGAAGCAATTCCGTACCTAGCTTCAGCTCGGGCAACTTCGGCTCACTTCCTTTTCCCAGTTCATCCGAGTCCATTCTGCAATCCGACAAGCGGACTCTAATCCAAAATCTTCAAGCTCCCTCCACAAACTCCACGGCCTCTCCTCCCACAAACTAAAAGCGCCAGCTCCTGCAAAATTCAAATAATGATCAAGAAAGCCAGCAGCACGAAAGAGGGCGAACTGCACACCTCTCCGACCAAAAACAGACACAAATTTGCAGTAATGGAACCTTCCTCCTCGAGCACTAAAGAACAGTCCATCGCACAAACTTATAAAAATCGAAGCAGAGCAAAATGAGGACAATTCAAATCCGCCACAACCACAACCCTAACATCACCATACCAGCTACAGCAATTCTGCACACGACGATCACTCCAACAATTCTTCAGCAGAACAAAATACCAAATTCACCCAACAGCCAACGTCGCCACTCACAAATGGCGGATCCCAACGCCAACCTCGAAGAAACGAGCCTTCCCGCCCAGTTCTCCCTACCGCTGGAAATAATAGCAACCCAGTGGTAGCAACTTCAACTGTCAAATTGAAACCTGCTTCGGCAACGCCGTTCTCTAGTCGGCGACCGAAAGCAAGAAGACATCATCCACCGAGATGAAAAAGCGTCCCTCTCAACGGCAGATTAAACCCTTCCCGCTTAGCGGTTCCTACCGATGGAAGCATCTCCCGTCCAACGGTCAGAATATAAGATGTCAAGTTTAAGTCGCCCTGGAATTTCCGTCCATCGGACGGCAACTGGCAGTAGACATCGATGAGAAATGCGTCGGCGGCGCTCTTGATTAAGCGCCCAGAATTGGATGATATTCTTCTATTGGCTTTTGAGTTAAGGACTATTTTCATCTAAGGAGGATGAAGAACAATCTGCTTTGGCACTGAGGAGTGTGGCACTGAGAATTGTGGTTGTGATCTTACACCACCCGTGGCTACGGCGGACCTTCGTAATTGAGCCCTTCGGTTGAGGCACTTCAATTGAGATGAGTGTGGTGAATTGGATGTAGTATCGTCAAATTTATTCGGCAGGTGAAGATTTCGGATTTTCAGGAGTATAATCATGTTAGGATTTGGTCTCTGAGCTCTGGAATTGTGCTCGTTTGGGGAGATCTTCTCTGAGTGCCACGGTTGTTGAAGTTCTTTTGTTGTTGGAGTGTTCCTCAACTAGAGTGATGGCATCCACTAGCACGACGCTTATCACGACTCTTTCGAATCCTTCTAGCATTGGACGAAGTTGTGGCAATAGCAGATGTGGTGGTCAGAATTTTAGGGCACGAGTGTGCATTGAGTGTGTAAGTTCACGGGGGATACTGCGAGGTTTGTCGTGTAATCCGTCTATTACTGATTTCAGAAGGAGCCGGAATGTTGCCGTAGCTAGAGCCAGTTTCGATGTCGCTTACGAATTTGAAGACGCATTTAGCTCTTTGTCGTTACCTCTGCCCCCGGAGCCTGTGTTGTTTCCTCGCAGGATGCTGAACTTAAAATTTGCTGTGCTCCTCATGCGATCGGCTTACGAGGCTGTGGATGCTTTGGACTTCATTGCCATGGACAAGTTCCAGATCAAAGTAAGTTTATCAATTTTCTTGAATGTAGGGACATTTGTGAGAGAGCAACATGGATCGTTTGACGCGCACAGAAGATTGTTTACAGTTTTAAAGTCCATTGGGAATGCTTAAATAGAAGCCATTTTACACGAATCTTATGAAGACCAATTCCAAAGAGAGATAATTAACGCTGATTGTCTGTGTGACTTTAGTTTTGGAAGCTGCGACAGAGCGAAGTGGAGCCTTACACATTACAATGTCGGCCTCTTCGAGTGAAATATGGAGACCTCTCTGATCCTGTTTGTGCCCTCCTTCCTCTCTCTTTCGGTCCGTCATCATCCTCTTCATTCTCCTTACTCGCTTCCACCCCTCGATTTCTTCAGCCTCACACTGGATGAGGAGAGGGTCTTGCATCAAACAATTTTTTCATTGTAGCAATCACTAGCCATGTTAAGTTTCAGATTTATTATTCGTTTACTAATTAATATTGTAAACTACCGGTGTCCTTTCCTCTCGTGCGAGGTTTCTGGAGGCTTCTTTTGCATTTCACGTATAAAAATGTGCCAGTATAGTTCTTCTCTTTCTGTTGCTTGAAGAAATCAGAATGGGCTACTCGTAGTCTCTTTTCGCTGTTTATCCTGGTCCGCTTCTCTGCTCAATTGGAATTATCCGTAAAAATATGCGATTTCAGCAGTTATCGAAGTAGTTATTTTAAGACTCTTGATATGGGAACATGCACTGCAGAAGCTACGATCTTTTAGAGCATGGCAGCCATCTTACGTCAGATGTGTGTTTTGCAGTTGTATTTTGATTTCATTAGCTTCTCACAGTTTGCTACAATCTCAAATGAAATAAAGACCGGGCAAGTGATTTTTCAGGTAATTCATCTTCTGCCCAACATCATATGCCAGAAGTTTTATTCTATTCTGGCTGCGATATTAAACCTACAGAATGAATTCCGCATATGATTTGTTGGAGGTACCATCTATGTGTAATTCTTACAGTGACGCCCAGTGCTCGAGTAATATTATCCAATTGTATTCTCACCTATCGGTGTTACATATTTATCTCTTTGTAGGAGGTGGGGTCAGAGGGGGAGTCTCGCACCGTGAGAAGAGACGAGCGGTTGAAGGACAACGCTACTTTACCAGCAGCCTTCATAAACAAGGCAGGGGATTTGCTGTACGAGAAGCTTGTGGATGGATTTGAGGACGAAGTGTTTGATGCCCCTACTCCAGCTTCATTGGACTTCTTAGCTGTGAGCTTTCTTCCTTTGATTACCTTTGCGGCTTAGTCTTTGTTCTTCTAACGCATGTTTGTCTCACGTATCTTTTCTTTATTCCCCTTGAGACATATTTTTGGTGAGCTGAGTCTCTCGAGGGACTCTCATATCCGTTCAAAGTGCATTCTAGTTCTGCTTCGCTCATTCGATTTCCTTGCTTTTCTTAGTATCTATCATATACCATCGCGCTTTCTAAGATGCAATGTCGCAAGATGATCCACTTTTAATGTGGAAAGACTCGGAGTTTAAATCAGAATTATGGCAAATCCACAGGCAACGGAAGGCGTAAAGAAGCTGGTGCGAGTGTTCGTGGATAAAGGTTACGCTCTGAAGGCAAGTGTTGAACCTGTGCAATTCTCAGCGAACAAACCAGGAGGCAAATTAAGGGTAAGCTAATCGCTTGTAACTCATTATCAAACTGGTGGTTGTCCGTCTCTGCAATTGGTTATGAGGTACTCATTCCTATGCTGATCCATTAGACAGACCGCAAAAAAATTCTGCAAACATGAAGAGAAGGATTTGATCATATCAGCCAGAGATTTACTGTAAGCTCGTTTTCGCCACGCATTCTATGTGAGTCCCTCGGTCCTTCATTTTGAATGCAGAAGTATGGTCTTGCTGGGAGGTCTTAGACTCTGTTGTTGCAGGTGAAACTCGAAGGTAGCGCCACCCAATGGGGGGTGCGAGCTCTCGCCAGCCGACGTGCTCTTCTCCTGAACGACTTTGCAGCTTTGGCCGTAGGTGCATATCTGAGAGCCTGTGGTTTCTCAGCTTCTCAAAAAGTCCGATACACTGATACTTCTACTGAGCAGCTTTGGACAATTGTATAGCATTATATGCCTTCGACTTATTATCTTGTACCCCGGAGTACAACTTTATTCATCAAAATACAGTCAGCCATCATTTGGGGGAATTACTGAGTGTTATTATTTCCCGGTGGTGATTTGTCTACTTGAGCGGGTCCTCTGTAGGGCTCACTGGGACTCACTCAAGTTGCAATTGTTGTATATTCCTGGTCTAAATTTATCTTTTCACGTAAGTTACGTATTCAAAAACTACTGCAGTTACTGTAGCACCTACATCTCTTTTGTCCATCCGATGAGTTTTAAAGGGTCTACGCCATGAGATTGTCCCTTCCAAATGGTCTTGTGCGGTGGAATTGGTAGCTCCGTCAGAGTGCTTTTGAACCTGGCATTGATACTGCAAATGCTGAGACAGAAAATACTCAAATTGCAGGTCGCAATTCAAATGCTGTATCTTAAGTTGTAAGATGTAACTGACACCAGAAAAAAAATTAGTCGTTGGAAGTTGCTCACGTCTTGATTGGCATTCTTAGATTGAAACTTCAAAACCTTTGTAAATTTGTGGATGAAGGTTGTAAACTGAAAGGATTGGGTGAGATTTACAATTTCTTATTTGTGTTTCAAATATTGAGGTTTCAAATATTTATATGCTTCTAAAACCATCCATATCTTCTATATCCATACCTGAAATGAGTTTGTTTGTTTGATTTGTTTGTTTTGTTTGTTATGGTGAGATCTCCAGAGCCTTGCATCCTTAGTTGTGTTCTTGGTATCATTGGAAAGCTTTCAGTGAGAGGGGTGTACAGGCTTTTATTTGTGGTGTCCTGTCTCATGGCAGAAAAAATATTGAATTTCAAATTTTTTATGAATTAGAAAATTAGAAAATTGCTTTCATTTTCATTTTATTATATTAAGACAACAGCTCAAGGCATACTAGTTATTCTTTATAATCAAGACTTGTAGGTGGCTATGTCCATTCTTTGTAAAATACTATATAATAACTATGTATGGGATAGAGGCATAATGTGTATGCTCTAAGATACTAAATCATTGTTCATTTTTGTGTGAGCATAAGTCATTTAAATCTCAATATAGAATCTTGTAGATATGGTAAATTATATAACCTTTATTAGAAGGGTTATTTCTCTTATATAACTTACCAATTGGAATGAGAAATAAGAAATTTCGTATGAAATATCTTCTTTTGATAGTAAAGAAAGTTTGGGTTCAAAGCCTTATTATTTATATGGGTGCATATACAAGCATTTAAATTTTGTTGAATTTACACCAAAATCTTACCTTGTTTTGGTTGTAGCTATCAATATCCTAGAATATATTTTTTAATGAAATCACCAAAAACTTCTCCTAGACACACTCTACAAAATCTACTTGAATTTGGATGAAGTTTACTAATGTTCAATACTATCATGAACAAAAAATATGTATATGGTGGATGGATGTTTAAATATCAAATGATTGTTCAGAACCAATTGCAATTCAAGGAATAAGGTTTGCAAACAAGAAGAAAACCAAAATTAAACATTGATATGCAATGGCTCTCAAAATGTCTTGTATACTCACAAAACTTGCCATAGTAATTGAGGAGTTAGAGAATTTAAAGAAAATTTGGATATATGGTGTTACAAGTGTTACATGTGAATAAAAAAATTCAAAATTTTGAAAATATTTTTTTGATTTTTTAATAATTTTATCAAACCTAGTCATGACAAAAACTTTTAATACAAATAAATTTTTAAAGATGTTTTAGTTAGTAGAATGAGGATTATTTTTAGAATTTTCTAATAAAATTTTAATGAATTCTAAAATTTTAATCAGTGTAGTATTATTGAGTAAAAATAGGACTCTATTTTTTTTTATGATTCACTCCAAAAATTGTAGAAACTTTGGAAATTTCTGGAGTGAAATATGAAAAACATAGAAATTTGGAGTTATATTTTAGTCAATAATATTTATCTCAATAAAAATTAAAAATTCATTAAATTATTACCACAAAATTTTAAAAAGAATTCTCACTCCACATACCAAAAAATCTTTGAAAAACATCCACTTTTATAAAAAAAAATTTCATGGTTAGATTATTTTCTTAAATCACAAAGTATTTTTTATTTTTTGGAAAATCAATTTATATGAGTGTGTTACTTCTACTTCAACATGTTCAAATTTGTTGGAAAAATCTAATTTCTCAATTAGTTATGGCAATTTTGAAACTATGAGAGCCATTGTTTATTTTAATAAAGAATGTACATTATCTACAATATAAGTTAGGCCCCTCCAAATGCGTCATTGATCTTAAAGTACAATCATCACTTTGTATACCTCTCCAAAATCAATATGTACCTACATAGAAGAAATGCATCTATAACATCTACCAAATAAAACTTTGACCCTTCATAACTTTAGTGTATAATATCCAATTGTTGTGTTCTTTACTGTGTTGGAACCTCCTTTCACTTGACAACAAGAAAATATGAAAGTTTGACCAATTTAATAGTGCTCCTTCTATTCCAAAATGATCTCCCTACTAACCTTAATTTTTTTTCATTCCCAAATGATCTTCATGTTGCACTTTGGAACATTGCAAATTTATCAAATTTTGATTTCAATTGCTATCTAGGACCAACAAAACAACTCTAAGCAATGGTTCCCCTCCATCCATCCAATCATCAATCAAAAGACAAATGAAAACAATTGAAAGGATCAATCAACACTAATTGTTCTTATTTTTTGCATCTCTTTGAGTGTTGCCCAATTGAAGGAGATGAAGCTTTGGGAGGTAGAATGGAGGTCCACACATGGTCTTGGGCCCATACTAATTGTCCACAAAATGATGACCTCACACTCAAATTTGAGTGCCTAATGTTGCTCCATGAAAATGACCCAAAGTTCTACTTTCTAATATTCCCAAACTACACTATGAAAAAGGCTCAAAAACTCAAAGTTTTTAGGATGCTAGGACTGCACCAAATTCTACTTACAATGCAAAATGGTTTTTTGAAATGTTATTTTTAGGCTTCATTTGAAACATTTTGTTGAATACAAAGATAATTTGGGGACGGAGGGAGTAATAAATAGGCATAGTAGTAAAAAGTGGTTGTTGTGGGGCTACCCACCTTATACCTTATAAGATAGGGGAAGCAACCCATTCTTGATCACTTCCCCATTCTGGCAGTGCAAGGTGGAGTAATTTCAATTCGGAAGTGCTAACAATGATTAATGTTGGCATAGTTCCGAGTGTAGTTGTGGCCCATTATGATTGGCTACAAGACTATTAATATTGCAACCAACCCTTGTTGGTTTTTATAACTAGCCCTTGGTCAGAAATAAAAAGGTTTGTATGTCCAACATAGATGGAATAGAATCTTCAGATCAAAAATCCATAGTATTTATGTTTTGAGAAATAAAAATGTGAAAAATTATGGAAACCTCATGAACTCTATTTCAGCACATGGAAAAATTTCCCTTGAAAATACGTGTATCTGCTTAAGTGGTTAGAAATGGGTTGCCTCCCCTAATATGAATGTAAACAGTTGCAAACAATTTCGTCTACATTTAGCAAATCTCTCGGACTTTGTCTGGGTCTTAACCCCTAAATGCCCAACGCACCAAATTTTGGTGTTTCGAAAACTTTGAAGTTAAGTAAAACTCAACCAAATTATTGTTATTAGTAGTTTATATTTTTGGAGAATTCTTTTTGAAGTCTAGTTTTAGGATCAAAAAGTTGATCTGAAAAATAAAGGATTATGATTTTTCTATTGACGATTTAGTGCAGGGATGCCCATTGCAATCTTGACTTCCCGTAGTGTTGAGGGTTCTTGGAAATGAGCCTCAAATACACTAGATCTTGGAGGCAAAATCACATTCAAAATTCATTTAAAAAAATTGTAGAATAGATTTTGAAAAGTCACAAATTGATTGGGGTTGTGCATGCTAGGCCCTATAACCTCATATTTTTTTAGTGACCAACTTTTTAGAGTTGACATGCAAAAAGTGAATTGAAAAATTTTCATAGTTTTTACACCTTCATGATCAAACATTATAATCTTTCAATCTATAAGTAATATTGTTATGTTTTCTTTTCCTATGTGATCTCTAACATGTCTAGTTTGAATTTGTACGGTTACAATTCAAAAAAAATTGGTACAACTTATGAAAATGTTGACTTTTTGTTCAATTTAGAGCAAATTTCAAGGAGCTCCAAACAGGCCTTGGGCATTTAGGGGTTAAAGCAATTATTAATTGACGAAAGTGAAGCATAGCACAGTCAAAAATAATACATAAAATATATGTTACTAAAAAGTAAAGGCCAGCGGTAAAATCTGGAGACACACATTCCCCGGCTCTCTCTTCAGTAACAGTCGTTCCTACCATTTCTCCGTAGAATCGGCTAAGTTAAACGGAAACCGAACCTAACCCAACGACGGACGTCGAATCTTCGTCCTCCCCACGACGACAATGCCCATCATCTCTCCTCCCCAGGCCGTGTCTGCCGACCTGAAAACAAACAAAACCCCAACGATATCACTCCACGACGTCGCCAATCGGACGAACAGAAAACAAACAAAACCCAACGGTAGTATCTCTCCACGACGTCGTCCATCGACCGAACGAAACCCAGCGCCGTCGTTGTTGAATCTCGTCGTCTCTCTCGACCAGTGAGTCTTCTCCGCCGCTGGACTGCCGAGCTCATCAACAGCACCGAAGGAACGCGATGGATGCGAAAGTCAAGCGCCAGCGCCCGATTTCAAGGCGACGGAATCGCCCGCCCGCGCCGCCGAAGATTCCTTACCCACTGATTTCCAGTGACTCCGATCCGTGCATCCCTTGCTTTCCTGCTTACTGTCGGCAGGTCGCACTTACCGATTGTGTCCCACTTGTTGGTGGTTGTTGGGCCGGCCGGCCGGGTCACACCGGGGAGGTGCAGATGCGTATGCGCTGGAGGAGTACAGCACTGCGGGTGGGTCTTTATAGTCGGAGCTCTTGGTAGTGTGTTAGGGTTGTACAAGCGCAGGCGGAAGAAGAAGAAGAAGATGATTACTACGTCGTTGACAGGCCATGACAGAGTGGGATTGAATTTCCGGGCTTGTTGTGTAAGGAATTTTAGTGGAGAGTTTTGTGGTCGATTCATTTGTGGTGCCAATCGGGTTTGGGGCAAGGCCTATGAAGGGTTTGGAAGTCGACGTTGACTCTTTGGTGACCTAGACTGCCGCTACGCGTAGAGGGGAGAAAACAGGGGCTTGTGAAGAGCATTGTCCAACCTGCTAATCCTGCTGTCCTCTTCGTTGTTTTCCGCCCATCAGTGGCATTCAATTTTGCTCGGAGGAATTGTGGTCTCATTATGCTAGGTTTTATTTGAACGAGTGCGTGGTGGGATGATATTTAGAGTTCTCCTCGTTTGAGGGGTGCAGTTAGAAGTGTTGCAGAAACAGTACTGTGCGTGGGCGAGAACTGCACTATAGTTTTGTACCATATCGGTTCTTAGGTCGTTCGACGTGTCTGCAGATCTAAAGACTTCGCTAAAGTGTTATGAGCACAAAATCTTTTCGTTGTTCGAGGAAGAAAAATCATTTGGGTTACCGGGATCGTTTTTCTCTATTTTTGTCGGTAAGGCTTTCAGCAAAAGCAACGCAGGTGCTTTCCTTGTCCTCAATTGTGAGCGAGAAGAGATAGGATCACTGTAGAGGCTGCAATATGGCTTTGCAGGTTCTGTTTCTCGCATTGTGTTTGTTTCTGGGACAAGAATCTGAGGTTAGGGCACAAGCTACCACTGGTGCTCCGGATACTCCAGTGGGACTAGTATCTAATATTACATTTCGCACATGGAATGTCACCCAAGGCAATTCAGATCTCACGATTCTCACGTCGCCAAAAGGAATCTTCTCCTTCAATCTCTTGCTCACAAATCAGTCAATTTCTTCATGCGCGGCTGTGGTGCAGCACAATTCCTCGAAAGTTACTATCTGGGTTGCAAACTTCAATGCCACCAATTCTGGCAGTGGAATATCGGTAAGTGTCCGTTGTTCTCCGCCATCTCTTGGTTCCGGCCTGCTCTGGATGTCGAAGTAAAACCAGCTGTTCGGGATGTTTCTCCGTTTATGAGTCGTTGAATTAGAACCTTGCTTAATGAATTCGGAGCGCAGAGGCATGGAAGTCCGAGTGAGAAAGGGATGAATCTCTTGTACTGTTCCTAATTCTGGGGATTTGTGTGATGTGGTGATATGTCCAGATATGCACTCTTAACTTCACAAAAGGTGACGGCTTAGCTCTCAGCAGTGGCAATGGAACCGTCGTCCAGGAGATTTGGAGCTCGAAGAACCAGTTGAATGGCACTGATTTTGACCTCTTGTTGCTCGATGACTTTGGTGACCTCCACATGAAGAATCAGAAGTCAAACTTAAGTCGGTGGAACAGCTTCGCAAGCCCAACTGACACCCTCGTCAACGGGCAGTACCTCTATAGTTCCAGTATTCCGCTGAGTGCAGCACTGTTGAATTCCGAGTATTCGAATGGAAGTATCTTCAACATGCGAATAGACGCGTCTAGTGTGACACTGTCTCAAGATTTCAAATTAGACGGGACAAATTCCTCATTCCCCATGCCGTATAATTCGTCTTCTTTCGTGAACTTGACTCTGGGTTCTCTTTACATGAATAATACTCTCCAAGTTAATGGAAGGCACAACGGCACAGACAACGACGTCGTCTTGTACTCAATCACAAACGGATCACCCTTGAGTACCAGCAATAGTGCGTGGGATTACGCGAGACTGGAATCGAATGGAGGTTTGGTGCTCAGAAGATTTGATTCCTCGGAGCTTAACGAGACGTTGTACCCAATGGCCAATGCTATTAATTGCTCACTTCCTGCTCAATGTGGATCCTTTGGTATTTGCTCGGCCCACGGCTGCGGGTGTCCTGCTGGTTTTGAGCGATTAAACTCTACTACTGATTTTACCTGTGGACGCACAGAAGTTCTGAATACGACGGATTGCTCCAGGGACCAGTTCTTTAACGTTACTGGGTGGACGTACATTGATCTCTCGTACTTGAATGTCTCTTTCCCTGAAGCAGATGACATTTTTCCCAAGGATTGTGAGAATAATTGCAGCAGGAGCTGCGATTGCTCGAACGCCCTCCATGTGAGAAGGAATGTGACGTCACAGTCAGAGAAGGGAGCTTGCTTCATAAATCCTACTTCGATGCAAACAATTCAAAACGTAAGCGCTCGCAATGGCCTTCAGACGTTATTCTTGAGAATACCTCCCGACGTTGTAGCCACACCCCCTGGTGCTGGGTCTTCAACGAAATCCTCCAGGCGAACGGCCGCATCAGCATTTGCAGGTGGAGCAGGAGCATTACTCCTGGTGCTTCTGGGAGTTTCATTTTGCTGGTTATTCCACTCGCGACGGAAGCTATTTGATGATGCTGATAGAGGGAACATTGATTCGGCTAGCATGTCCCTTTCTCAACTCCCACCTCAATTCTCGTACGAGGAGCTCGAAGAGAGCACTAGCAACTTCAACCGAAGGCTTGGCTATGGCGGTTTTAGCTCTGTTTACGCTGGGCATCTGCCTGACAACAGCAAGATCGCGGTCAAGATCCTGGACGACAATGGGCACCCCAAAGAGAAGGAGTTTCTGGCATCCATGGCGACGGTGGGCGGCCTCTCGCATTCGAATTTGGTGCCCCTCCGGGGATTCTGCAGTGAAGGTAAGCACAGGATGCTCGTGTACGAGCTGGTGAACGAAGGCCGATCTCTGAACTATTTCCTCTTCAGGCCGGACTCAGGCCCTCTGATGGATGCGCAGACACGCCGATCGATAGCGTTGGAGACTGCACGTGGCCTTGCTTACTTGCATGAGGACATGGTGATTCACGGTGGCGTGAAGCCGGAGAATATCATGATTGACAGGGAAATGCACCCGAGACTCGTGGACTACGGCCTCACCAACCTCATGTCCAGATTCCAGAAGCTCAATTCTGCAAACGAGCGCGGCTCCCGTGCGTACATGGCACCTGAGTGGGCCAGATCCCCGCCTGTCACGGAGAAAGTGGATGTGTACAGCTTCGGAGTTGTGCTGCTGGAGCTTGTCAGCGGTCGAAGCTGCCTGATCCTCAGTGGTGTTCCCGAGGAGAAGCGATTCTTGCCCACCTGGGGATTCTCAGTCCTCCGTCGCGGCCCGGATCACCTCCTGGACCTTGCGGATCCCCGCCTTGACATCCGAGTGCTGTCAGAATCCGACCAGCAGGTGCTCAAGGGCATGACGTTTATAGCGCTCTGGTGTGTCCAAGAGGATCCTTCCAAGCGTCCTGCAATGTCGCATGTGGTGAAGATGCTGGATGGTGACATCGCCGTGAATGCGCCGCCTCTCTCCCCTGCGCTTGATGCTCTTGCGACAGAGTTGTGTGCAGGTCATGGCCACGGCCACGGCGCAAAGTCGCCTGAGGGAGCCCGGTTCATGAACTCGCCGTCTGTGTCAGAGAATTCAGAGATGCGGCCTAGGTGATCCACCGCCACAGACCTTCATATCTTTTTGTACATACACTCATGATTGATCATAAACTTAGGGTACTACTGCACATGACCCCCTTCTCCTGCGCCTTCCAACTCACCTCCAATTGGCATGGCATGGGCTTGATTGTGTAAATCATCTGATGTGCCTCTTGCAGCCCGTTTTACAATCCCAGCGTGGAGTCAGAAAACTCCCGACATGACCACGCGTGGTTACTTGAGAAGCAGCAATCTCTGTGAGCATCTGAGTTGCTGCTTCTACTGCAGTGATGCACGCAGCTTGGAGATGCCATTTTTCCTACTGGTGCCCCTGTTTTACAAGTGGCCCTCACTGTGGGTCATGGTGTTGCAGCTTTTGGATGGATTGCCAGGAGATTAGGGATCCTTCGCCAGCGGAGACGTGAAATACCATTTAGAGTTAATAGTCTTCCTCTGTGATTTCGCCGGAGATGCAAACCTCCCGTTGAGAGCTGGTTGATTGAACTCTGTTTGCCCAGTCCGGTATATTTGCACAATTTAGTATTCTGGGGTATCACGCATGTCAACTGGACTGCTTGGGAAGTTTTCAATGATGCACTGAGATGTATTGATTCTCCGGTTCAAGCTTGTGGGAATCACCCTCTTGTAGAAAAAGCTCGGTGTGTAATGTGGCCATCGTATCTTTCAAGCAGAAACTTGAAGGTCACAGAAAATGGAAGTCATTCTTAGTAACAGGAGCCCTCAACTTTTGAGCTAGTGCCTCTTATTTCTACTTTACACGTGCAATGAAATATTTTGCATCGTAATAATGCAACTCTCGGCTCATTTGTCCTAATACAAATGTTTCTATTGGATCTTGAATATGTCTTATTACACGATTTAGCACCGTTCGTTGTCGAGAACCTTGGTTCTTTATCTGGTAGAACCATGGGATGGACACCCATGATTGTCCGCATAGTTTGGTTTGTGTGTGGTATTCACCAGAGTTTGATTATTGTCCATAACATCTGCTATGTTTAGAGTGAAGTGTAGAGAATATTAGATGTTAAAGTTACGTTTACGTAATCCTCTGTACGAGCTCTGTTTATCAACTAGATTAAAGTTTAAAGTTCACATTTCGAATATTTGTGGGTTTATCGAATGAAGAACAATGGATCCCTTTACCTCAGATATGTTTGCACCACAGTAGCAAGAACGATGTCCTGTGAGCAAAACTGGACCCCGGTGATCAAAGGATGCTGTTTCTAACAGTGTTATGTGATTTTTAGTGATAAGCCTGTTAATTTAATCTGTTTAATTCCAAAATCCTAATCATGTAAGAGTCTTACAAGTGTTACCAATATGATTGTGGAATGTCCCCATCTTCATGCATGACATAACACGGTTGTAAAGAAATAGGGACTTTAGTAAATGGTTTTGAGTCTTTCCGGAGAAGATTCAAAGATACACCAGTACGACTCCTATATGTTTCTTCAAGTCTTGACTTGGAAAATTCACAGGAGTTACAAGATTAGAAGTTACACATTTTTCTTTTTAAACATATGATTATAATCTATTTTCAAGCAAAAATAATCTCTATAATAATTTTGACTTCTGTGTATTAACAGTAGCTTTACTTCAAAGGACTCATCCTTACTGGATTAAATTAACAGTTGTAGATGCTTCCACCTTACTGTAAGTACGTGCCACCAAAGGACAGGCTCTCTGTCAAGTCCAAGCTGAACTGTGCAGGGAATACTTCAGCCGAGCCGTAATCTGTTCCTTGATCGATCACGGTCTCACAAACATTTGCTTTGTCTTCACGATTCTCTAGAGCTTGGGGTAAAATTTCTATAGCTCTTATACTTACACTCCCCTACACTCGATTCCGTCAGTAGCGCTCACGTTTCCGCAGCTCTCCAACATTCGCCTTTCTTCTCCTTGGATTTGTCTGCGAAGCAATCCATTTCTGTTTCCAATGGTTTCGATTCTCTGAACGCCTCGATCGTGGCTGAGATCGACAGGCTTTCGAAATTGAGTCGCTCAAGCGAACTAGGGATTGGGAAGGCTGGCGCGATCGAACTCATGGAGACTTTGCGATCGCATTTGTCGAAAGTGCGTATTCCTGAGCCATCGAACCGGATCTACAAGCAAGAATGCTGCGTGTCATTTTCTACACCGGTGAGGAATTGGAAACTGTCGGTCGTTTTGTCGGTTGAGCGATCGTCGTGAGAATGTATGCTGTGGATGGTTGCAATGCGGGTATGAAATCGGTCGTGGATTGTAGTTGTGGTCTGTTTTGAGAGAGTAGTGCTCATCTCCCACGGCCTCGGATCGATCGGAGCATTTTGCTGGCATTCAGTGGATTACGAACAATTGATGGGAATTGATGTAAATTGGTCGGAAACGAGGAGATTACTATTCTTTCGATCTTCTGATCTTAGGACGCTAAGGAAAGCCTGAGAGTTGTCGTTCCTGGTATGGTTTCCCAAGTGTGTCTTAGTCGGCACTCTCTTAGAATTGTTTATGGCGCGAAGTACTTGTTTGCTACAATACTGCCTGTCATTTTCATTGAACTTGGAGAAGAGTAGAAGATCCTTCACTCGTGCGTTGCGAGACAGTAGTGCTCATTTCTCACGTCTTCGGAGCACCATGCAGACATTTAGTGGATCAAGGAGAACCAAGGGATATTAGTCTGAAACGAGGAGTTTAGAGTCCTCTTTTCTTATCCTGAGTTGTTGAAGGAGAGTCAGAGTTTGAGACCTCAAGCTCCTGCATGGTTTAGTTGTGAAAGTATTTATTTGTAGGTACGCATTTTGGTGGCTTCTGGCACGAATATTTGGGAGGTTTCCGGTGACTGTGCTTATTAGCGAGAATATCGTTTGTCATTTTCTCTACATCTTGTGAAGAGTAGAAGGTCCTTCACTCGACGTTTCCGAAATTGAGCACTCCGGAAGTGTTCTAGTGATTTATTCTCGTCTTTGGGTTTTAGTTTCACAAAAATTACTCAGCCTAATGAGCCTACGATTCTTCTGTTCAATCTTCTGTTGTCACTAGCTGAAGTATCCTTGCTATAAGGAAGTTGACCATCTGGACTGTCTTGTTTTCGGTTTAGAGGCTAGTTCTTCGTTCTAAGCGAATAGTTGGCATTTGGCGACAGTGACTTGGTAGTAGAATAATGACAGCAATATTGTAACAAGTTTCGCAGATTACAAACTTTCCGAACAATGCGGTGTTAGCGTAGCTTCGGAACCTTTTCTGCAATTTCGTGGAGTCCTATGATATTCGAGCGCACTAGTAAATTTCTTTATTGTTTCCTTAGTGGCGTAACCTGCTGGAAAGAGATGCTTCACAGAGAAGCAGAGAAGTAGTTGTTTAGTGTCCCAACTTAGGTGTGTGGATATGACTATCAACTATTAACCAGCTAAATCTGGGACGTTTGATGCAGAGGTCGGAAGGAGGGTTGTTTGTGGATATGTGCTCTTTTTTGATATATGGTAAAGAGTACGTTATGTGGAATTATGTAAAGACTGGGGATCCAATTTACTTGAATATTCAAGAAACATCGAAACAAGTTAGTGATAGCTGGACACATAAGAAACCAACATTACTGGCTATTGGTATGGAATCTTAATCCTCTAATTTATTTACTGGAACTTACTTTCAGTCCATGCTTGCAGATCCATTTAAACATGCTTGCCGATCCATTTAAAAATGTCCACGTGAAGAACAAGCCATTAACGTGTAAGCAGTTAAAACTCGAAATTCATTAGTGTATTCTATACCTGCTTTGGTCCAGCAGCGCAGTGACGGATATTTTGTATTTTCCTTGATCTTACGTGCGATGCCTTTGTGAACGGCAGGAGTTGAAGGAGGTTTTTACTCCGAAGAACCGGAGTACGAAGAGACTTATAGCATTGTCGTATTGCCAGATTTCATCTCTCTTCCTTATCCTAGTGTGGAGCTTCCAGAAAAGGTAGTGCTTATAAGTCTTGTCCCTTGGCTGAGGAATTTTTATTTTATTTTCCTCAGGTGTCATGAAAGTGACGCTAAAAGATTACTAGGTCACATGATATCTACCTCGGATTTACTCAAATCTCAACCCGAATTGTCTGCATCGTACTATTCATTGCGCCGTGTTTACTCTTATATTCTCTGAAATCTCGTTGCAAGTAGTTTATATGAGATTGTTCGGTCTTAGCCAGTTAATTTGAATTTCGATCAAAAATTTCAGCAATAAAATATATCTATTCGGTGAATACGGTATCGATGGTTTCTCATCCTATTTGCTCTCGATGGGCCTTGCTCTTATTTGTTGAAATTCAGGTTAGGCTGGCAGTAGATGGAGTACTTGCTGCTGTTGGTGAAGAAAGAAAGGAGGTGATCGCTGCTTTGACTGCTGATAAGAAGCAAATAAGCCCGTATTCCTTGGCGTTGCAGCAACTGAGAAATGGGGTGACAGTGCCACCTACTGGATGGAAATGCTCTAAATGCGACAAGACAAAAGATCTATGGATGAACCTCTCAGATGGAACCATTTTATGTGGACGTCGTAACTGGGATGGGTTGGGGGGCAACAATCATGCTTTAGAACATTACCAAGAGACAGGTTATCCAATGGCCTTGAAGCTTGGAACAATTACAGATGATTTAGAAGGAGCAGGTAATTTTATCTATTTATGCGTGTATGCTCTTCATTATACACAGTACGGTATGTTATGCTCATTTGTTTCTTCCCTGATTTCAGGGATTATGTCTGAATCTTGGCTATCCCTGTTTCATGTCGCACTAGAGTTGAAAACGCAGGATCTGAATTAAGAGAGCAAATCTGAGTTTACAAGGCTGTGTCGCAGACGTATATTCTTACGCCGAGGACGACACTGTGGAGGATCCGTTGTTGGCAGATCATTTGGCGCATTTTGGAATTGACTTTTCAACTTTGAGGAAGGTATGCGCTCTATAATATTCGTGCTTACCGAAGTCCATTTGAATTCCTTGCTTGCGTAATGGGCACAAAAATAACCTAATATATTTGCTATTGAATTTTCTCAGTTAGATCTATGCTTCAGCTAATTCCCTTTCAATAAATACAAGCAAGTTATATTACCTCATGTTTTTCATTTTTAAAATGTATGAAAATGAACTGATTTTAACAGAACTTTAGTTGATGGTTGCATTTCGGTTTATCATTATTAGGTCACATGAAGTGACTGTTTCGCTGCTTGTGTTATCATGCTTTCGTAATTACCTATTACTCATGGAATCGAAATAAATTTTTGTCTTCAGATAGAAATGACAACTGCAGAACGAGAGTTAGATCAGAATACCAATTTTGATTGGAATAGAATTCAAGAGAAGGGAAAGGAACTTGAACCTCTCTTTGGGCCAGGCTTTACTGGGCTTTCTAATCTTGGTAACAGGTATATAATTGCACTTAAAAGAGAGGTCAGGATGACTCTCTTGTTTTTGTTTGCATTTAGTGAATATGACAGAGTAAAGTTGCTGGATGTCCGTTTGATTCCTTATCGTAAATGTTATCTGGTCCTTCCTGAGTCTGAGCAGCGGCCTCACTGATTCATGGATGCAGCTGCTACTTGGCGTCTGTCATGCAAGCTGTATTTTCGACAAAAGATTTCCAAAGATTATAAGTTGATGCATTTTTCAGTAATGGCCTTTCTTCCTGCTAAAGGCTAGTAACGGTACTCAGCGGTAGTTATTGGAACTACCAGCACTTTTTGCTATATTTAAAGGACAGTATTGAGGCTTGAATCGCTTGCAATGAAAGGCTCGATATTTGTCTGAATTGATTCTGCAGCTATTATGAAAATATGAAGTTGGATGATGCTTTCAAGCAGGCACCTGCGGATCCTACTCGTGATCTTCATATGCAACTGTATGTTGTTCCAACTTTTTTCATCAATTCCCTGGATTACTGAATGTTATACATCTGAAATCCATTTTCACCTAAGTTTTAAAAAGCTTAGAGTAGGGAGGTTTTGTAGTTTCAGGCATACCGGTATCCTACATGTTCAAAATATTTAAGGACGGTTAGTACGTACGTTTTTAGTCCATTCAGTTCAAAATACTGCTAAGTAACGCCAATATTCGTGCAACAATATAATTCATAAAAATTCAATGACATACCACTTATCTTGAATACAGATAATTCAATGAGAGACATATATATTCGACACTCTTCTTTTTTCACTCACTCACGCACTTATCTTGCCTTCTCACTCGCTGTCTTTGATCCTATTGTGACGTTATGTTCTCAGAATTTTCTGGGTATCACTAACTGTTCTAGACTGGACAATTGGTGCTTTTGAAATGGTACTTGCTTTGTTCATTACTTGAAATAGAACGTGGAGTAATTTGGAACTCACGGACAATAATGTCACTGCTGCTTTGCTACTTGGCTGCAGATCGAAGTTAGCACATGGAATATTTTCCGGAAAGTATTCAGTTCCTTCAACTATGGTAGCGACATAATTAACTTTCTCATTTCAAAATATGCATTCACTGCATTGCCTAATTGTTCTTCTCTAACGTCTGCTGCTGACTTTAGCACATTAACATCGTATAGATTCATCAAATATTATGTGAATTCTTATTTTAGAAATGTTACTTTGCGTGTGTTATTGTATTCCTTTTCTTCAATTTTCAGCTGTGACTAGCTAGTTCAGTCCTTCATCTTAGGGGCTGGAGAGTGAGGCAGCCGAGGAACCAAAAGACAAAAATGTAATGACTGAATGCCTTGTCTGTATTGTGGAGGAAGATTTTGTTCCATTGTGCATGTCATCATTCTCTGTTGTGCTACTTGATCCTTTTGGCATGGTGACGCAGTTGTATGAATTGTTTGTTGTCATCTCGTCTTTCAAAGATTTTTACACCGTATGTGCATACGTGCTTTTCCCATGCGGCTCTAGCAGACTGCCTCATGTTGTAGAGCTTCGGGAGAATTAAAATGGATACTGTTGATGCAGGCCCTTACATCTTTGTTGCAGGGACAAGATGGTATCCAACCTCGCATTTTCAAATCTCTCATTGGCACAGGTCATCCAGAATTTGCAAGTTCCAGACAGCAGGTATGCTTGACACTGGGCTCCACGCCTGCTTGCATAAGATGTCAAGAAGAGATGAATGTGAAGTTCACACATACTGATTGACTTTCCTCATTACTTTTCTCATGGACGGACTGAATCTTGATTTGATTGGTATCAATTTGATGAGGTTAAAGTATTGTGTGTATACTTGCAATCGCTGATCTTGTTTTCCTTCTGGTGGATCTGTGAGCAAGATGCTCAAAGTTCTTTGATCTTTACTTTCCTGACGTTTTGTTTTCTATTGCTTTCAGGATGCTTTAGAGTTTTTCCAGCATTTACTGGATCAGGTGGAGAAAAGTCATGCTGCCGATGCTGGGGAAGATCCATCCCGATGCTTCAAATTCTGCGTGGAGGAAAGAATTATGTGTTCTGTGACGAAGAAAGTGAAGTACACATGGAAAACAGACAATGTCCTATCATTAAACGTACCATTGAGAGCTGCTGTTAACAAAGGTGCACAACATTATTTATCTCGTCGATACCTTTTTTTTACGTATCTCAATTACTTAGCATGCCAATTCTTAGGTCCTATATTTTGACATATTCTGCTGACGGTTTCGTGGGTGCAAGCGAGGGTGCAAGTTACTTGCTGTGTCTCAGAAGCGTCGCTTTTTTATTTTGCGGCAGAAGTGCTGAGGTGTTCTGTTACTTGTAGATGAAGTGACTGCATATGAAAAAAGACTGGCAGAGAAAGAGCTCGCTGGAGAGAAGTAAATGATTTCTTCATTTCAGATTTTACATTTGTTGAACAATGTAGTGGCGTTAGAGTCTTACCTTTGTGAGCACAATAATTGCTTGAGGGTAACTTACCTTTTCTATCCCCGAGGAATTCGATTCTCATTCAAGCCACTGACCAAACAATCCCTCACCTGGTATGCCCAAGTTCGAAGTATCTGCCTCCACAAATGTCTATTCTTTTGATGAAATTTGGTTGCTTTCTACTCGGAAAAGTCAGAAGCCAGCACCTGAGGTTTACTTTAATAATTATTTTGTTCAGATCTGACGAAGAGATAGTCTGCCCAAGAGTACCACTTGCTGCATGCTTGGAAAGTTATTCTGCTCCAGAATAAGTTCAAGACTTTTACAGCAGTGCCATTAATGCAAGGACAACAGCAATCAAGTACATTTCATGGACTTTCTAGCTTTTGGTTAAAGTGAAATGTTCGATTCATGTCTGGGTTCGAACCTTTGAACAGAAATTTGCAAGTGCATCATCAAGATTCTTTGTTGTCAATCATTTTCCAAACAAGAGAACTTTCGAGGTATTTACAATCGCCATCTGCTCGAGGTTTATGCCGGAGCAGATATCGATTGCCATTTTCCAACCGTATTACTTCTCATCAACCTTCATGAAATGTTCCATTTCGTGATGGAGGTTTTGATTTTGTGAGCTGAAGAGCAGGTTAATATTTTCATACTAAGTATTCACGTGCTAGAGACTTAAGTTGATACAGCCAACGAGCTAATGGTTTGCCGTAGTCTGACTTGCTGTACTTCTTTTGCTAATAATTGTGTTTGAACGAAAATTATTTGCTGTGTCAGGACAACACGATTAGCTACTTTCCCAAACTACTTGGTACTTCATATGAGGAAATGTGTGTTGGCAGCTGGTTGTGTTCACAAAAAACTTGGTATGTACCTCAATGTGTTGAAAATTGGAAATTGGACTGATTTTACATTATTCTCTGCTAGCTGGAACAAAAGTCTCATTTTTGTTTCCCACTTGGATGCTTCGAATTGGTTAGCCAGAGCAAAAGTAAAATGTACTATTCTGGGTACACGTTACTTTTGATCCAGGCACTACTTTTCCATTACCTAAGCTTGTGCCGGAAAGGCACCAATGGATTTCTCCTCCAAGATATCCATTGCTCCATTCAGTCTGTAGTGTAATTCGGTGGGAACTGCGTAGACCATTTTGACTATCGGTAATAGGACTGCTCTTTTCAGGATTTCGACCGCAGTATTAAGTCGCGTTAGTATCTTGGAATCTTTTGGAATTTGAGTATTTTAGAGCTAGAGAAGTTAGGTTCATGAGGGTATTGATGTGGGATACTAATGATGTGAATTGGCTGCAGATGTTTTCGTGGATGTTCCTGATGAGATTGACATTAGTGACATGCGCAGTAGCGGCCTTAAGCCAGATGAGCAGCTTTTGCCTGAGACGCCTGGTCTGTATTTTCTCTTTAATTGGACTATTTGATTTCTTGTTTTTTATTCATTAAATATTCGTGAGAGTGTTTGATATTTCTTTCCCGTTTTATGTCAGATGTGTTGGAGGATAAGATAGTTTTGTTCATGTTCTTAGTAAGACTTTTTTATTTTTTACGTGAAATGAAAATCGTGGACATTTTCAAACAATGTTAGTAAGTTACTTTCGTGTATTGTATGAGCTGGACTCTATGAATATGCTTGGGATGAGATAAATGGGATGACGAACTGTGTTTTATTTTCACATATGAAATTCCAGAGCAAGATGACCCAACTCCAGATCAGATAATTGTGTCTCAGTTGGCAGATATGGGTTTCCCCCGAGTCTGGTGCAAAAAAGCAGCTGTTCAGACGCTCAATAGTGGTCTCGACGAGGCTATGAATTGGCTTCTAGCACATGGATGATCCAGGTTTTTTATCTTCCTGATTATTCATGTTCACAAGCTGGTGGTATCATGAGCATATTATTAAAAAAAATTCAAAGATTGCGCAATGACTACTTATTATCAGTGCACTTCATGCGCACATTATTCTTGGTGTGTCGACCTCAGTTTATTCTCTCAGATTATGTGGCGTGTTGGCGTTGATTACCAGATGTTGATGAACCTAGCATTCGAACTGTGAGTAGTAGAGCATCAAGCGCTGCCCCTGTAAACGAGACCAACTTAGAAACCCTCGTCTCTTTTGGATTTCCCTCTGAAATGACTTTAAAAGCATTGACAGCAACGGTAAGTGGAAATGCGTTTCTGCACATTTTCATTGCAAGGTCATTCATTATCACATTTTCAGCATTTACATGATTGCATTTACTGACACTTAATTTTTTTATTCAGGGAGGGGATACGGAGAGAGCAGCTGAGTGGATCTGGAATCATCCAGAGGAATCAATAGCTATGGAGCTTGATATGGGAACGGGCAATCGCGACACTCAACCGGAGGTCAACGTTGGCGGTGGCTCTGGGAGTATGACTTGCAAAACTGCGAGCGCTTTGTATTAATTAAGCATCAGCAATTGCGTGGCCCTTAACCCTCAGAAATCACCTTACAGTGTTTGAACCTCTTAGAAACGACCTTACATCAAGACTCTGTGACTGCTCGAGTAGACCTGGATACGTCTCCCCGGTCGTGCTGCTATTTGGGAAATCATGTAAGTTAGGTTCTCAAATAGAATTCTGAATCTTCGATTCCTGTGCTGCAGGATACCAGTTATTGGCGTTTGTGAGTCACATGGGGACCTCAGCACAAATTGGACACTATGTTGCACATGTCCGGAAAAACGGCCGCTGGGTTATTTTCAACGACGGCAAGGTTGCGCTGTCAGTGGATCCGCCCAAAGACAAGGGTTACCTTTATTTTTTCCAACGCATACTTTCCTAAAACATGAACGACACTACTTCCCCCCTTATAGACTGTCATGGAAGAAGGGATAGCCTGGAATATTAGCAAACTTTGATTAGTGGCTGCATACTACCAAAGTGACAGGCATAAATACAAATCTTTAAGGTAAAGTCAACAGGAGCAGGAGGTGATGAAACAGAAGATCTGATGAGTGCATTCTTCATGAAAAGCTTGTCTCCAGTTAAATCTCAGGTAAACAGCGACCTAGGAAGGTCAGAGCTGACGAACTTCCTTTTCATATCTGGAAAGGCCATAGATTTGTCCGTTTCAGACACAGCTACATGATGGCACAAGACAATTCAATGAACACCCATCTTCCGCAGACTTGAAGCTATTTCCACAGAGAAGTGGCGAAAAAGTAAAAATTAGGCGAGGCGAAGAGCTTGTCATGCTCATATCCACTGACGTTTCTTCTCTAACTTTGATATATGATACTCCGTATTATGAGGTAACTACATCTACAATCATCAGAATAAGTATTTGAGATAAACAACTTCTGATTTGCACTAATTCTTAATTTGCACCATTGCCATAACATTATACCGGTTCAAACCATTCATGTATCATTGTGGCCTGTCCTTCATCTGCTTAATGCCCTTTACAGCACGATGAACGCCAGAAAAGGCTAACACCTCAATGGTTGACAACAAAAAAGGAGCACAACCAGTAACCAATCCTGTCCCAGACTACAGGAAAGTGGCCATTGCATGGCCTTAAGTGAACTCTTCTATTCTTCACCAACCTGGATCCAACATTCTAGGTAAGAACTAATTACCAACTAGAGGCAGAACTGATTGTGTAGTATATCCTTCGATAATATACTCCAAAGTGACACGCTCAAACTAACACATGGAGGATCTTTGCAACATGTTCCAAAGGAATGCTGTCAGCAGTGTTCCGTCTCAATACTGGCTGGTTGTCCTCATTCAACGGCAAAACCACCAACTGCAATCAAGAGCAACGAGAACATTAGCTATCACAACTGAATGGTTCCACGAGCCAAACCATGCATATACAGACATTATCTAATCATTCTGAAGTAGAGGAAAACTAGACCAAAAAGTGCTTCTCTTTCATCAACACCTATTATTAATATTAACTAATCCAGGCAAAAACAATGTAATAAGCTAATAAAAGGCATGACAGTATAGTAATCAGTTTACCTTCCCTCCCTTCTCAAGAGTCCAACCATTGTTGTTTACTTGATGCTCCAAAAACTTATCCAACGACAATCCTTCCACATTGATGGCCTGCAACGATGTTTTCAGGTTCAGAACAATCTTAGAAGGAAAAGGTTCTGGAACAGGGTTTAGTCCATCCTCCTGCAAAACAGAACCCATTGAAAATCTCAACACTAAAGTAACGATGCAATTACTTCTGGCACTAACCTCAGCCAGAATTGATCGAGGCAGGCGTTGATAAGTGATTGACAGCACATGAATAGCATATCCCTGTATAGCTTGCTCAAATCCTGAACAACCAGAAACACGGTCAAGCTCCATGAAAAATTTCATGCTTAAAAATCTAAATAGGACATGCACACAATTTCATCACGAAGTTCAGTGGGTCAATTCATTCTAGCATGCCGCATGTGAAACACCCAGAATCTAGACCCCGCTTCCCTAAAGCCTACCACGTAAGGTGCTGAGCAAATTCACCACCAAAAGACGAAATGAAGATAATACAACACCTCCCATGCTCTTACCCGGAATAACCCCAAGAATATCCCTATTTCTGTTGGCCTCGTCCCAGAACTCCCGAAATCGAGAAGTCTGCTTGAAGAAAGCACAAAGACGACAAATGATCCTCATTACAATTAGTTTACCATCGCACAGGCTCTTCAACACAGGCAAACAATGTCAGCAAGAGCACTAACAAAAATGGCCTGGACAATGAGTACCCACTATAAAAACTAGATGTAGCACGCTCAATATCAAGTCAAGTGCAGCACACCAAATGAAACGGTAAATCCACACAAGACATAAGACATTCAAAAAACAAATTAAAAAAATTACATTACCTCTAAAAAGTGTGCTAGAGTGGCAAGGGTTAAGAAGGTCTCCTCTTGTTGCTGAAGTTTTGCTCGTCAAGAAATACCAACAAAGACACGTACTAATTGTTGCAGTGCTACACTTTACATAGCCCAACAATCATGCACACGAAAGACATACTGAGGAATTCAGATACCCTAAACTGAAGCTAGTCTTTAGTGTACTTAATTTCGCAAATATACATCTATTGCAGTTGAACACAGTTGTAATTCGTACAACGCTTCCAGCAATATCGGTGAAAGAGGATACGAGTCTTTCCGGGATCAAAAACATGCACAGGTTGAAGTCTGTGGCAGGCAGTGCCATCAATGCCTGCACAAAAGATCCACCAGTCTCCCATATAAGCTTAGAAATTAAACACGAAATGCCTTATTAACAAATCCACACTCATAGTTCCAGATTCTCATGAACAAAATGCTCCAGCACCCCTATAAAAACAATTACTCGTGCTACGTACTAAGGCTTCACGACCAAGATGCCGGTGTCAAGTCCATACAGTCAAGACCTGGAAACAGAAACTCGTTGAGAAACTCAACTCTTACAAGCCACATCGCCACGGCAAGAAACTCACCTTCGCAAGCACCTTGATAATGATGTGAACATTCATGCGAGCTGGTTGAAACTGCGAAGGCCAAAAAATAAGATTCAACGATAAATATCAACTCTTCACACTCAATTGTACGAAAAAAACGGTTTAAATATTCCAGTATTCCATTCCGATAGTTCTACATTTGCAAGCGACCCTGCCGAAAGGCCTAGATAAGGCAGTATACCAACACGTCAACGACATATTCAATGTAACTGTGACGAAATCACTACCACTCCGAACTCTTGAAGCTTTGTCAACCTGCTCCCAAAGACGAGAAATGGAAAATCCTGTGGACGGGCTAACCTTCAATAGAACAAACATTGCATTGAAGGCGGGATAATACTAACTTATCCGGAGAAATCTGAATGAACCTCTAGAGGTTCACCAATTCTAACAACATATATTGTATCCAAATTGTTCCGAGCTCCATCAACACCTTCATCTTTCGGCTTTGAAAGCAGAAAAATTTATAATTTGCAATTCCGCACTGAACACTGCGACCCTAAAAAAAGAAGAGCAAAGAGAGAGTATGAAGAAGACCTGGTAAAGACGGAGGAGGCAAAGGTTGCAATCCAGGCTGTATGTTTGCGTCGCAACCTACAATATAACCGGCGCATACAAATCGAGAATATCAGAAACAATATTCGAAAATCCATCCCCAAAACACAGGTGAAATGCGAAAAAGTGTCGAATTGTCAAGATAGGGTTGACTTAATTTTTTTTAATTAGCGAAAGAATAGCGAGAAGAAATGCAAGATGATCCTCCGTCTACACCAAAAGACTGAATCCCGAAAAAGTTCACCATAAATCGTTATCGACGCCAGTTACCTGCTCTTCGACATAGCTCTCCAAGTCCGGCAGGATGTCGGGATTGTAGGGGTTCAGAGCAACCAGCTGCTCGATAGTGAAGATCTGCGGCGGGGACGGAGCTCCTGGCATGATGATCCTCAAAATGACAACTGCGCCTCGTCCAAAATCACGCAAAGCAAATGGGAAAAACGGTGGAAGCGCGCAATCGCTGCAAATAAGCTTACTTCAGAATCCTAACAATCCGAGTTCCGTCGTTACAGCGGAAGGGACTGAGTGGAACCCTAAAACCTCAGGAGGGGTTGATACTGGGGTCGACATTCCCGGGTATGCATTGAAGGAGCGGGGACGGGCACCGTTCACATCGGGCTCGTTTACACAGAGTCAGCAGTATCATTTGGTGGGCCCTACCCTTTGCAAGCGGTCTCTATTTACTCGCCATGCAAAATTAAAGTAAGTTGCATAGTCATACTAGTGTACCCTAGGGCAACAACCAAAATAAAAGTAATAATTTTCTAATTTGTAAAAACTTTGAAGTTCAATTATCTCGAAGGAATGCAAGGACTTTGTTTTGTGGCATTTGGACATGTGATGTGAAAGTTTTGGTTTTTTCAAAAAAATAAAAGATTATTCATTTTTATTTTTATCACGGGCCCTGTCAGAGAAAGGTGACACTCCCAAGACAGGGAACTTCAACGCCACTGGGAGCTCTTGGAGGGAACATTGTTTATTTCGCTAGAATCATAGGAAGCAGTTGCGTTGATGTCTACCGCAAACCGTGCTTTGTATTTCTTGGCTATCTCCAAAGCGACCAACACGCTCTTTTGCAGTAAGTGCTCGCATATTTTGGTACTTGGCGTGTGGAAAAGGTCGCTCTTGTCGTGTTGTAGTTCTGGCATTTTGATGTAGTGGTCTGGACTTTATTATCAACACTACTTTCTAAAATTGTTTTAATTCAAAAAAACTTTGAAATTCAATAACTTTCACACTATATGTTTAACCCCTAAACGTCCAAAATCATCTCTAGAACTGACAATTTGAGAAAAATCATTACATAAGGTGGGAGCACCCCAAAGCGTTAGTATAAGCAATTTAGCAAATTTGGAGGCATCTTCTCTTTAAATTTTTATTTTTGTAGTATTAGCAAGTGAAAATCATGAATATTAAAAAAAATTAGATTTTTTGGATGTTGTATGTAATTTCTATGATTTTTCAAAGTGTTGGCTCCCTAGACCATTGAATGTGTCCTATAGGTGGACCCAAATCTGAACTCTAAGAAAATCAATTGTCAACAAATTATAGTTAAGTATGTGTCCTTCACATGTATTAGTCAATTAGAATTAAATATATGGAGGACACATTAACTAAAGTCTAGGGACACATTTAGTGATGTCTAGGGTGCAAGGATGGGATCAGGGACGCTTTTGGGTGTTTCTACCTTAGTTCAATTTGGAAGTATATTTTGGAATTGATATACAAATAAAAGTTGTAGATTCCATTTGTATAGTAAGATTCACCAATTCTATCACCAATCTCTTTTTATAAATTTTGAAATAGAAATTTCAAAATTCCTTCTAAATTTGATTACAAGCAAAATATTATCATTTTTTGAGTAAAATTTGTTGGAATGAATTTGAAATGTGGTTCTCTTCACATGGTGATTTTTTGAAATTTTTGTGTTTTTCAAATCTATGACCTCATTTTGGCAAATCCAGTTTTGAACTAAAGTCAATGCATTTGACCACTTGACATACTTGCACATTTGTAATTTTAGAAAAATATGTACTCTAGTAACACCAAATCCAACCCTTGGATAGGATAATAACTTGATAAAGTATCTCCACAAATTACAATAACTTTCATCCAAGCAGTTAGGAGGATGAAACTCAAGTTTCTATCTATTCATCATCCCCCAAATGGACATTGGAGCACTTAGGGGGTAAATGCCATGAAACAAAGTTTGTGCACCCCTCCTCGTGGAGAGCTTTCCAACAATTCCAAAAATACCACCCGGGGACTCATAGTTTCTTAGATTTCATCATATCAAACAAATAAAAATAAACATAAAAAATTTAAAAAATAATAATAATAATAATAATCAAAGGTTTATATAGATTGGAAAACCATATTTTTTTTTTTTTCTTCCTTTCCAATTTTTAGTTGTTGATTTTAGGTTTTGTTGTGTCAAAAGTGTCCTAGTATCATTGTTAGAGATTTTGATGAAGTTATCCAAGAACTAAAAGTCTAAGATCTACTAGTCTATATCATCTATAGTTGATATAGACAAGTAAATCTTGGATTGCCATTCACATTTGAATCATCTTCATGTAAATACAACTCCTTTACTTTACTTTTCAGAAACACCAATTGGATGCTACTATATACACTAGACCAATATTTTGGATTATAAACCTCTTAAATTTTCACTATTGACTCTTTCCTCTCAAAGTTAATGAAGGCCCTATAATTTTGTCCTTCACAGTTCTTGCTTTGCTTCTACTTCCTAGTGGGAGAAACTTTGTTCATGCTTTCACTTACATTAGCATCTAAGGATTAAGAAAAAAGGGTGCTTGTAATTTTAAGGAATTAGCATTACTAATCCAAACCATAAATTTTTTTTTCATTTTCTATGAAGTGCCAAAATGGCCATATAAAATGTTTTAGTAGAGCTCCACATTTCAACATTCATTCACATATTAGATAGAAAATAGCACATTAGCACATACCGCATGTTGATAATTCTATTTTCACCCTCAATCTAGCGATTTCATCCAAAAATTTTTTAATTTGAAGTTTTTTGGCAAATAACTTCACAAAATAGCCAAATTATTTTTAGTGTATTTTATTTTCAAACATTTTATAGCCAAATTATTTTTTCTAGTGCAATTTGGCACCATAAAGCCAAAACAAAGCCTTGATCCTAACATCTTCTTAGAAGTTGCCCTAGCAATTAATGTTTTGGGTTGTTCTCTATAAGTAGATTTTGTATTAAAAACATTTCAAGGAAATATTTCACTGTCTACTTTTCTACTTTATATTATTATTAAGAGTTAAAATGCTTAAGAAAATTAATGTAGTAGTATATCCAATCACATGGATATGATCTATAAATTATATTTTCAAAATTCAATTTAAATTCATTATGAAATTATTATTGTTTTGAATTGCACTTCCTAATATAGAGAGAGAGATATTCAAAAAAAATTTCATTTGGACCACTCCTAAGCCTTCAGGTATTAACCCTTAAAGTCATATGAAGAATTGTATACATGGTATTGTATTTGATTCCTAAAATACAAATTATTTTCCTAAATATGTCAAAATATTTTGATAATTCATTAATTAGCATAATATATTTAAATGATGATTGAACATCTAAACCTTATCTTGCTAAAATACCTCACCATACGTATAAAATACATGACCATTCTATAGCTTTAGAGACATGTAGGAAATACAATGATGATCCAAATTAGTAGCTCTATGTGTCTTTGGATTCAAATTAGCATCAATACAAGCTTTTGTGGCTATTGAATACTTCAATTGGTGAATGCAAGCCAACCATCTATATCAAAATATATTAAAAAAACATATTGAATCTAATATTGGGCTTCCCAAACCTTTCAAAATATAGCCGTCTTTTGAAATAGTAAATGATGAAAAGTTTTCAAGAAACTTGACCTTGAAGCCTCCAATCCAAACATTTTCTTCAAGCTTCTTTACCTTATATTCTTTACAAAAGTGTTGAAATGTTTTCAAGGAACTTTTACTAGTACCAATCCAGCTCAAAAAGTATTATTTAATTTCTAAATTCATTTTATTAGAAATAACATTTTGTTGTCCATTACCAAATGCATTGAAAATATTTGCAGCAATGATGTAGAATTGGTCTTAATCTTCTTCAATATTACAAGTGGATGCCAAACAAAATTTTAGCATAGTCTTGCACACAACATGATTATATTCAACATCACAAAAATAGTGTCTTCAATGCCCATGCATTGCAAGCTTACTAAAAATATGGGATAATTTGGAGCAAGGGTGAAGCTTTGGCCACTAATTAAAAAAACAAAAGTTGAAATTTGAGAAATTATCAAAACTTCATACCTCATTAAGCATAGCAATAAAAAAAATGTAAATTTATTCAACCATGAAAGTGTGGAAATTCATGTTAAATTTGACTCCCCCAATTCCATTTTTTATTTGAACCTTTCATTAGAAAATTATGGATAAAATTCAAAGACATACACACAGGTTATTTTCATTTGCTTTCTCTTTGAACTTTATTCATAACTCTTAACCCCTAAATGCCCAAGGCCTATTTGGAGCTTCTTGAAATTTGTTCTAAATTGAACAAAAAGTCAACATTTTCATAAGTTATACCAATTTCTTTTGAATTGTAACCATACAAATTCAAACTAGACATGTTAGAGATCACATAGGAAAAGAAAACATAAAAATATCACTTACAAATTGAAAGATTATAATGTTTGATCATAAGGGTGTAAAAACTATGAAAATTTTTCAATTCACTTTTTGCATGTCAACTCTAAAAAGTTGGTCACTAAAAAAATATGAGGTTCTAGGGCCTAGCATGCACAACCCCAATAAATTTATGTTTTTGCAAAATCTATTCTACAATTTTTTTAAATGAATTTCTAATGTGATTTTGCCTCCAAGATCTAGTGTATTTGAGGCTCATTTCCAAGAACCCACAACACTACAGGAAGTCAAGATTGCATTAGGTATCCTTTCACAAAATCTTCAATAGAAAAATCATAATCCTTTATTTTTAAGATCAGTTTTTTGATCCTAAAACTAGACTTCAAAAAGAATTCTCCAAAAATATAAACTACTAATAATAGCAATTTGGTTGGATTTTACTTAACTTCGAAGTTTTCCAAACACCATTTGTGTGTGCCTTGGGCATTTAGGGGTTAAATGGATGATGAAAATCACATACAAATTTTTTGGAGTTGAAAGGAAACATAAATCCACACATTTTCTTAGTTAAAAGCTTTTTTGAAAAAAAGTGAATTATTGTGCATAATGCAGTATGAAGTTCTCATAAGCTTGCAATTACTATGTTTTGACATATTCTATATGGATTGTCATGCTTCCTACCATCCACTTGTATAATCCACAAGCCTTCTCCTTGTCTTTCAACTATCAATTTTATTGAGATTTACAATTAAAACAACACATTAAGAATAGAATCATCTAGTGAATACAAAACAATTTTGTTGATGCTAGCAACAATTCAACATTCTAACAACACATTTCTAATGCTACTAACACCACCAAGTTTGTACAATCACATGGAAATGCAAAATTGACACATGGCACTAGATCAAATGTAGACGCATGTCTCAACCAACAAAGCCATTGTACTATTCTTAAAACAATGTTGAGAGTACAATATATTTTTGTTCAATGCCTATAATTTTAGCCCATATAAATGCATTGGCTTCATTTGCTATTCACATCAAAATACAGTGAAAATGGTGTTTCAAAATTTGTTTAATCATGGATTTGTACTAATGTTTTTATTGTCACGAAATAATGAAAGAGAGACCTTGCAGGAACCAATTTCATAAAGATGCATTTTGGTGGTCACAAACAAACAACATGATAAGCAAGCACAATCCAAAAAGATACCAAGGTCTTGGATATATTGTACTTTACTAGCAACTTCAATGATGAAATGACTCATATTTAATTAGTCCCCCCTCTAAAAGGTTAGACAAGACTAAATTTTCATATATGCTATTTGGACAACCATTTAAAACTAAACAAGTTATGGGCATTTGACAAGGTTTGGATACTTCATTTAATGGTTTCTAAGAGGATAAGAAGTTATTTATTCATAAAATATTGAGATTGGATTGCCATAAATGGCTAGCACATGTCCCTAGAAAATGATACAGTATTTCCTCTTCTATCAATTGCAATTTCCAAATTTTAGGCAAGATAAAGGGATAATTCTTTAAAAAATTAGGCAAAAATTATTTGTATTATTTTTGCCAAAGCTACTAGTTAAGTACAATGGTAGATTTGTTAGACTATCGCAAACACTGTAAAAAAACAAGTGTATAAATGACTAGTCTACAATGAATCAATGACTATAGCAGTCATTTCTTGTCCACAATGACTGCAAAATAGTCATTTTGCATTCATTATTGTGTTATAGTCATTGTAGAAACTTGTTTGTTATAGTGTTATACTTACACCCATGCTCATCACCAAGTAGGTGATCCAAAACTCCACACATTTGGGTGATTGTTAGAAAAATATGTAGTATTTTCAATCAAAAGCTTCTAGAAAAAATGTTTTTTTCGGTGATTGCAAGAAACACTTCATATTTTTGGCTCAAAAACTCGATTTTTGGCCATAGGATTGGCAATACTAATGACTACTATCAATTTCACACATCAGACTGCACCTACAAATCTCAATTGTCGATTTCGGTTACCTGCAAATCTTATCCGTTGATTTAGTACTATATAGTACTATGTAGTGCTATAGAAGCCACTGGGAGCTGAAAATAATAGAAAAGGGGTCTATGGACCTTTTCATTTTTAGTAATTAAAAAAAAATTCAGAAAATTCCTAGAAAAAAAGCCATTTGTGTAGACAAGCTTGCTCTCACATTGCACCAAAAAATTCTTCAAAGAAAATTTTCTCTTGCCCGAAAAAAGTGCGCAAACAATGGTCACTTTAGCCCTATGTAGACACCTCATGCAAAGTTTTTTTGCAAAAAACTCTTCGTCTCTCATTGGAATGCAAGTACACCTCTAGCATCTCCAATTTGTGGCTTCCAATTTGCATTTTTGGGTACAACTTCGGCTCAAAAAACCCTAAAATGACCAAGGTAGACACCCAATCAAGGGCACTTTAAAAATAGTAAAGTAATTTCTAAAAAAAACCCAAAATATACAGAATGTATAAAACTTTTATGTGTACCTTCATTTCAAATTTCAAGACAAACGGACTTACGATGCAAAAGTTATGACCAAAAAAACACATGTCCAAAGGCAAGGGGACAAAAAATAGGACAAGTGTTTCTTGCAATCACCCTTTTATCCAAAATTTTGCAATGTTCCTTTTAACCCCTAAATGTCCAAAGTCTTCTCTAGAATTGATGATTTTAGAAAAATCATTATAAACTATTGATTTTTCAGTATATTGGAATTGGTATGTATACAAATAAAAGTTGTAGATTTTGAGTTGTAGATTCATCCATTTAGTTAGATTCACCAATACCATCACCAACAATTTTTATAAATTTTGAAAGGAAAATTTCAAAATTCATTCAAAATTGATTACAAGAAAAATATTATCATTTGTGAATAACATTTGTTGGAATGGATTTGAAATGAGGTTCTCTTGATACGGTGATTTTTTGCAATTTTTGTGTTCTTTAAATCTATGACCTCATATTTACAAATCTAATTTTCAACTAGAGTCAATGAAATTTGGGCTTGGTCAACCACTAGATATACTTGTGCATTTGTAATTTTAGAAAAATATATATACTCAAGGAACACTATTTCCAACCATTAGAAGATCTTGACAAATTAGGATGATTTTCATCTAAGCACTAACGAAGATGAAACTTGAATTTCAATGTGTTCATTGTCTAGAAAATGGACATTGGAGCACTTATGGGTTAGAGATCTAAAATGTATAAATAAGGTAAAGATGATTGTTTTTCACCCTCCTAAGATTTTTCATGTTTTAAAAGAAAATTCTATTTTTAAACATCCCTAGTTCAATGTAATTATTGATGCTTTGACCCTTTGAAGATTCTATTGTATAATTTTAGATTGAAACATTATATATATACACACAAATTAGGATCTCTTGAAGTCCTTTTCCACAAGTGCTCTAAATGATCAAAGTGCACTTCCTTATGAAGATCAAAGAATTCAATTTTCTTAAGATTTAATAAGTAGCTTGGTTACAAAACATAGCCAACTTTTGTTCCTTTTTTTTCTTAATAAAAACACAAACATCAAAGTATCATAGTTCCTTGAAATTTTTGGTTGACCTATCTTTGTGTATATTTTTTGGAGGAAAAAAATTCATAGGTCTGAATTTTTGGCAATAATATATTCAGCGTCATTTATAATATTCTACTACTAGTTCTCCATATCTGACTCGATTATTCAATTTTCTCACAATTTTTTCCCCTCAATACTCCCCGAAAATGCATCCAAATGAAAAGGAGGATTCCTCTTGTGATCCCCGCCCCATCTGTACCTAAACATTGCCATCAACCTATCCGGAAGGATGACTTGTACGTGGCAGTGCGCTCCTACCATGAGCACTACGGAGTACAATTTTGGTGCAACTAGCCAAACAAGTGCACACAGCAGTTCCTGTACGAGTGAGTCCCCGTTCCCCCGGCATTTGCCCCAAGAGTATTCGCCATTTACTGCATCATCAGCATGAAGTACACTTGAAGCAACTTAGTCCCTAGCCTAGGGCCCAGGGGGAAAACATCATCAAGACCTGCCTAAACAGAAACAGTGCCTAACCTTCACTAATGAATCTCAATCACAAAATACTCGAGTGGCATTTTCCACATCCTATATGTTCAGCTATGCACCGCAAATAACTTAAACTAAGGTAGCATCCGCTGAACTGGCTCCCATCCATGCCTCAGGACGGACTCCGCAGCATGCATATTCTCTACAGTGATGGTCGGTCTTCGAGCAGCTTCCTTGTTGGATTTCAGAATCCTCCCAAGCCTGAAAACGCAAACAGTTCCTCGTGGGGAGCGCTGGGAAAGATTCTCAAACGTCGAATCACTCCATCGTACGTGGAGCACCTGCACAACCAGTCTACATACAGAGAGTCACTCACTAGGGGGGAGGCACTTCAGTTAACTTACGGTAACCTCAAATCGAAACCTGAAAATCATCTAATTCTCTGCTCGCACGACGTAGAGGATGGGGGTAGACGAAATTTCTTCGTCTCTCCTGATTCGTCTCCACAAGTTCATGAGTTGGGTTCCAACCAGTTCAGAAAAGCACTAATTAGAAGATTTGATGGAGGAATCTGAGGAAGCCGAGTCCCCCATTCATTGCGACAGGAAACGAAGAAATAAGCGTACTACTAGGAATGACCTATTAGTTCGCAAACTGAAAAGATTCGGGTAGGGTTTAGCCCTAATTTGTATAATTTAAGTTGCCAGACGACTCCGAACTGCCAAGATTTCCACCTTCTCCAGGCTTGACAGCGGAGTTTTCAAGGGAGCTAGTGTCTTCAGCGACAGATAGGAAGAATTTGCACTGTCTCTCTGACAAGCCTTGAGCAGGAATCATATGAAGGCTAATCTAGTGGACGAGTATGATGATGATGATCTAGGCTCAGGGTTTAAGAGGCTTACCGACTCATGCCCCGGCGTTATGGTGAAGACATTTGTCCCGCTCCGGCGTTACTACCGCCACCGCCTCCAGCGCCCGGGCCGGCACCAGCACCACTTCGACTGCCGCTGTCCACGCCAGGTCTAGGGTGCGAAGAAGAGAAGGGACCCAGTCCCCCGCTGAGTCCCAGAGCGGCGAGGCCCGCTTCGTAAGATCCGCCGCCCACTCGGGCGAGCTCCATGAGATGCTCTCTGGAGAGATGCGAAGGGTCCCTGGAACTGAGATCCGCTATCAACTGCTCTCGCGACTGCTCATTCCGGTGCACCACCATCCCCGCGCCAGCATACCGGGCTAAATCCGAATGCGCGACGGCGAGGTCGTTTTGCAGCTGCGCCACTTGCCGCTGCAGGACGGAGATGGCGCCAACGCAGCCGTAGACGGGGTCTTTGACCCGGGCCTCCGCCTCATACGCCAACGAGTTCACGGCGTCCTCCCGCTGGTGCGTGGGCAGTTCGTTGAGCAGCTTAGTGATGTTGCTGGCGCCGAAGATCTTGTGCACGTTGGCAAATTTGTGGGGGTTGTCGGGCGGGAAGTAGGGGGCGAAAACGCATTCCGAAGTGCACTTGCGGCGAAGGAACTTGCAAGCGGCGCACGGAGAACTCGAGCCGGCCGTCGACGACGCCATTCCTGACTAGTTACCAGATTCCAAACTTAGTAACAACGACGGGGCACCGCGGTTGTCTCTCTTCGTTTTTCGTTTCGACTCAAGAAAAGAAGACCCGTCCCCAGAAAAAAGAACTTGAAAAAAACAAAAAAACTTGGAGAAGTGCGGCGCAAGATTTCTCTTATCCTGGACCGCGATGAAGATCAATTTACCTAGATCTCAAAAGACGAACTCTACATCGGACTCTAGCTATAATCAGGTTGCAAACTCGAGAAGTTCACGGAAACCCATCTCTCACTACCCACCGAAACCCCATCCATCCCACCCTCGGAGCGATTCATCGTTCCATGAAATCGCGTGTGCAATGCGGCGCTTTCCCAGAATTCACCCGAAAACCTTCACAATCCACAGACTAGGAGAAAATTACGTACACACATCAATTGGATCTACCCAGCACACATGACTTTCGTGAATCGCTTACAACTTCTCCGGTTTTCCGAGAACAGGCCACTTCGGCACCTCCACGCACAAATCCGTGATCTCACACCGAATTGGCAGGGCTCCAATCTAGAACCCATCCGGAAACAAAGTCTAGAGAAGCTCGCAAACCGCCGTGACCGTGGACTTTCGATCACCACTCTACACTACGACTAACTGCTCGCGACAGACAGGAGCTACCAACTAGAATTCGGCGAGAAAAGAAATTCCGTAAAGGACGGACCTCTCTTCCTGGTTGTTGATATAGGCATCCCCAAATCCATCAATTCAGCTTCCCCCGCAGCCACCGGCCCTCCCGAGGCCGAAGCGCGCGGCCCTCCCAAGGCAGGAGCAAGGCAAGGTACGGCTTCTTCCCAAAGAGGATTCCTCCGGCAGACCCGACGAAACCTGAAAGGGTCCCTTGTGAAGCGGGAAAAATAAGCTTACACCAAGTTTCGTACTCCTCACTCGTCACGTATTACCCGCATGCGCGCAAGCGCCGCAGCCGCATCGTGGTGCCAGATCTCACTTCCCGAAGCAAGCAAGTCAAGCACCAGCTCTTATTAGTGTTCCTGCAAAGCAATTCACTACTACTTTGCCTGGAAGTTTAAGCCGCCGGTCGCCGTCTGCGCTTGCATGATGCACCCGCGGTGCACCCGCACGAATGTCCCTGCGCCCCACCGGGTGCCGGTGGCGTGCCACCGCAGCCCGGTACTGCCGCGGGACACGCGGCGCCGACTTATTGGCGGCAACCCAGGGGACGATCCCGACCCCGCCCGCTATCATCGACATCGGCGCCAGTGGCTGTGGACGACCGGAGGACGACGACGGAGAGAACGACAGTGGGGTAGCGGATTCCGGTCGTTAGATTCGTCGGCGCGCTCTGATGTTGAGACGTCTAGTGTAAGCTTAGTATAGTCAAGCTTTGGGCGGGGGAGTCTAGAAGGACGGATTTCAGTTGGTGCACGAAGTTCGACGGACTCACGGTTCGTCCGATCACGCCTTTCGTTATCGCGCTTTGTGCCTTGAAGTCTTTAGTGGTGGTCCGTTATCTTCGGACTTTGGGAATGGATGATTATCATCCGAATTCGGATGACTTTTTGTGTCGTTACGATGATGACCATGGGCTACAGTAGTAGTTCCGTCATCTTAAGTGTAATCTTAAGTTGTTCAGTTAACGTAGAATGGGTAACGGGTCTCTTTCCGTTTCCCACCTCCATGTGTAATTTTTGGAGCATCTCCACCAGTCAACGGAGGCAGGCACTGAAGCTTGGAGCCATCTAATATGCAGTTGTACTGAACTGGAGTCCGTTTCACACGCAGGGACCGGCAGCAATGCCAACGGGCGGTGGGGGAGAGGAAGGGGGAGGGGGAAAGGACAAAACAAATTCAATCTTCTTTGTCTCTCTCCCTCATAGTCAAAGGACTTTTGGGGATTGCCACTTCACTTCTAGAGTCGTTTGGTGCCAAAGTACATCATAAAGGATTTCTTTTCATTCATAAGAAGATTCGTACGATTTTTCTCCATCCCATGTTCTTTGTGAGATTTGGTTCATAGAGATTTGTGTGAAAACCTCTTGAAGATTGTCCTTAATCCTTGAAAACACGAGACCTATCCGATTGGTAGACCAATAGAGCATATTTTATATGTACCATATTTTTGAAAGTCATCCGTTGGCCACTTTTTAACCTCAACGTCCTTACAACCAAGGTTAAAGAATTTATTCTTGATGAAAGACAATTGAAGGCAAATTTTTTCTAGTGATGTACATGTGGTCAATTAGAAATGTACATTATAAGACAAAGTTTGTCAATAATGTACTTGTCCATATATCATATATGTGTTTGGAATGAACTCTTCTTCTTTAAACATTCAATATAGAGGATTTTGATTGAAGATCACTTTGAAATCCAAAAATTCAATGAAATATTGCAATTGCAAGATTTTTGTTGCAATTCAAACTACTAAGTATTTTTTGTTTTTCTTTTAAATTGTCTATTTAAAAATCTTTTTGAATTTCAATTTAGCAAATGAATTCTCATCTTAATCCGTAAAGAGATTTGGTATTTACAAGCCAAAAATTGCTTCAAAATACTCATACCCAATGCAAGGCTAAAATCTTTGTCTATATTAATTCATTAACAAATTAAACCATAATATTATTTAATTAACTTGTTAGAATACTCCCTCTTAAAATTTCAAGAGTAAAAAACCTTACCAACTACAAGATTATAATGCTTGGATTTCAAATGGTTAGGTTTCATCTTTCAAACATTTTATTTCAAAATGTGTGGATCCTACAACTTCAAACTCTCCATAATATGTTAAAGAAATAAGTCAGAAATACAAATAAATATTTCAACAAATGTAATTCATATTCGTGATTGCAAAAAATAGTAAGTAGTTAAAAGAGGTAGAGTATGATTTAAAATACAAAGTTGGTAAGAATTTTGTTATAGAATTGAACCCAATGGTTGTAATATTGTAATAAACAATCTACATCTTATGATTTTATTTTTTTCTATAAATATTAAAAATTGAGTTCAATAGAAGACTTGAAAGTTTATTTTAGAATAAAAATTCCATACCTACCTACAACCTACAACTCTTCATAACTTTCATCTACTTAATCAAAATGTATGTATCAATGCTTTCCACATATGAGTAAATCTAGAAAACTAAGTTCGAATTCTTATTTCTTAAAAAAGTGATTTTTTAATAGTTACTTAGATTGACTATGTTGAGAAAGAAAATGAATAGCATACAATAATTTTTAAACCATAGAGTCAAAAGTTATGATGATTGTTGCACCTTAAGCTACTCATTGAGAACATATTTATTGTGTGAAAATTTCAAAGAAAGAAACGAATCTTCCATTTGTAAATGGATGACCAAAAATGCTATATAGCCAAAAAATGCTACTTGGTACTTTAAGGGTTAACCCTTAACTGCCTACATGACCATATATGGTTGATCTGAAATTTCAAGCCCATTTCTATACGGGTAGTTAAATTCCTGTAACCGGTTTAAAAAAAAATCCAGGCAATTTTGAGGGTTAACTATGGAAAATTTTCATTTTTCTTTGACGAAAGTACATACTCAATTATTGATAGGTCTTCAAAGGCATATGTATACTAAAAGTGGAGTGTAAATCTTGCTAATTTTACTTCATTCCCAGCTTTATGCAAAGCTTGGCAATTTCATTTTGATTTGAAATCTAAGAAATTGTACTTATCCATTTGCTTTGAGAATGGTCCCAATGAAAAGTTTAAAGTCTTTTCATGATTTTCGCCATTGAAAATTTCAACATGCAAGTGTTTATTTGAAGCTATTTGCAATTTCTACTTAAAAACAAAAATTGCATTTCGACAATTGCAAGGTGGATTGTGTAATGAGTTTGATGCTTTTTCATGTGAAATTAAGTTTTTTGGAAGTGCATTTTAGTGTGCTAATACTCTTTGAAGTTGTTCATGTTACTTCCAATCCCAAAAAATATTTATATGCAAATTTTTGAAACATTGTGGACAAAGACAACATACTAAAAATAGAAAATGTACATTTCCCTTGGTATAATATCACAACTCCTAGGAAATTTTGCATTCAAAATTAGTGTGGATACTAATAAACAAGTTCTATTAACATCTATACAATTAGATTTGGAAAAAAAAAATTGCTTCATTGAGGATAACTACAAGCCAATGCTCTTTTTTCATAGTCAAAACACACTTGGAAAGGCCTAGGCACTTAGGTGTTAACATACAATGACTTTAGCTATAATTTTGCAAATTAATAAATTGGATTTTGTTTTAATTGACATGTCTAATTCTAGTCAAATCTTGAATTTGCTATTGGTGCCATCAAGGGCTTTAAGATGGTATTAACTATGAGTACTAATTAATATATTCATTAATTTTTCATAGTATAGTGAGAAAACTAAAAACAACTAAACTTCAATTGATTGAAGCTCTTTCTGGCCAATTTTAATATCGTATAATACTAATGAGAAAGCATATTGAAATACAATATTTTCTACCTTCAAGGTCCAATTGTCCAAATTGTATAAAACCTTCAATATGACCACATTTGTCTTGTAAATGAATTGACATAATCATAATGTTGGCTCCACATTTGAGAGGTATATATTATAGCTACAAATCAAACAAATCAATTGTCTTGATGAATAGACAAATTTTACCTTGCATCTTCGCCACAATTATACTAGTCTAGTATCCCCAATTTAGGTCATACTTGGTGTGTACTAAACTCCATTGTATTGCTATTTTTCTTATTTTCTAAAATCTTTTTAGCTCAATAAATTTTTTATAAGATTCCTCACAATATATAGATGTAAATCATATGAAAATGCAATGGATCTACCTTGTTTAAGAGTCATTTGAATATACCAAAAACTTCACCATCTATTCTATGGTTATGAAAAAATAGAATCCAAATGTAATAAAATACAAAAGAAAAATGTCAAAATTTGTAGATTATTTAAAATAAATTTCATTTCCAAATAAATTAGAATGTAAGAAGTCAATTATCAAGGTTATTGCAAATAACAACTACACAAAATAGTAAAATTAGGTTGCCCACACTAATTTCTCAATATTTGACACTTTCAATTCTTGTAAAAGAATATGCCACTTTTGAATTAAGTATTGTTGTAATTGAGACTCATGGACCTCTATGTAGACAAATGGAAGTATTTGTAGAAATAATCATCGACTTTGATGGTTTGTAAAGTAACTTCCTTGATATAAGACAACCAAATTGTTAACGCAACCAAATTTCACTATTTTGTGTAGGTACCAATTTTTTGTCAAATGGAGGTAGTAATGGGGACATGACAATATCTTGAAAGAAATATAAAAATATAAAAAATTTAATTCTTAAAAATACCAAAAATTAATGCATCCCCAAAATTGGACCTTTAAAAATGTAACATCTTTTTATATAGAAAATTCTTTGTTTCCAATTTTTGAAGGATTTTCTATACTAATGTGTTGCATACTCACTTAGGGAACTCTTCCAAAAAAATGGATGAATATAATCCATACTTTTGTATAATTTTTTGGTTTGACCATGAATTCATTAACCATTCTTATTATCTTGGAAGCTTTATATTAATATAAAGGAAAACATTCCTTTGAATGCACCTTAAGTTCAAACAAATTTTAATTTTTGGAATTTTTTTTTCAGTTTATAATTCTTGTAGTTGACTTTCAATCCTAGTTTTTAGTTCCAAATTTGATTTTAAAAACTTGGAATAGTACTAGAACTTCAAGAAATGTAAAGGTACACATCCAAGTGAAGGTAATTATAAAGATTACAATATCTCTAGAGTGAACAAAAATATTAAGCAAGATAGGGAATAAAAGTACATACTTCAACTATGAATATTGTATACAACTGTTTCTTTCACGTACTTCATTAATAAGGGCATAAATTTTCATAAAAGGAAATAGCAACCAAATGGTGTTTTGCAATATAGTGGTATAAAGAATAGAAACATCACTAATTTACACACCCTTCACCTCCACATATAAAAGATTATTACAATTGCCCTTGCAATGGCCATTAACCATTACCAATCCACTATGCCCTCAAATGGTTTGTGTTGAATTTGTATTAAAGTCATCGCAAATTGTGTTAAAAATTATACAAAGTTAATGCACTATACAATTTAGTCATTGTAGCCTATCGTAGATTTGAACTAGTGTTTATCATAATAGTTTTCTTTGCCTACTTCAGGACCTATTTATAATCTTAATATTTGTATAAGCCTTATCCCATTATTTTTATGAAGATTTATGTTTGAGCGTCTAATTGAATTTTGTATTTTTGTTATTGTCTAAAGAAATACTATAGATTAATGTTCGAACAATGAATGTCCACTAATGCTATTGTCTGATAGCTAGTATGTGAGTTTGCCAAGAAAGAGCAACTATATAATATTATAGCCTGAGGTCACCTTTGACACATTTTTGCTAAATAGCTATTTAAAATTGGAAGGACTTGGTTTGTCAATTCATTTGTAATTCAGAAGTTATTTAACAAATATTAAATAATTTTTCTTAACTTTTAACAACCCTTCATATACTCTTAGAAATTGAATGGCTTTCTCCATTGCATATGAAAGTGATAGTCATGACTTTTTATAGTGTCCTTCTTTAGCTATAAAGTTAGACAAATGAATTTGGATTCTGCATTATTTAGTGGACATTTGACTTTCTATATGTTCAATTTTTCTCAGATTTGACAAAGTGGCTGATTAATTTCCAAAACCTTTTGGCTTCGAAAGTTTTAATTGTTTTTTTGCCAAAGGTGACCACAAGTTATGGTAGTTGAGTGCCATAATGACAATTAGAAAATTTGAAAAACTCATTTGGAAAATTGCAAACAATAACAATTGGGAATCTAGCTAGAAGACCTATGGCTTGGAAGTATGGTAAGACATGATTCAGACCTTCAACATAGACAAAAGACATGGTATAAATCCACCTTTGAGACTTATTCTAGCATAGATGAATAGATTGAAAATTTTGGGACTTGTGTTTTCCATAATGATAGTCATACATGATAGTAGTCTCTAAAATACATGTTAAACTTGACAAATATTTTAGATGCATTTTCCTCTTTGAATAAGAGGAGGAATTTATAATATAAAATTTTTAAAGTATCATAATAAGAATTTGTACTTTGTTTGTTATAATTTTTGTTTCATTTATTGTTGATCATGTGCAAGGTTTATTTTTATTTTTCAACAATTATTTTTTCTTTGCTTTTGATTAGGAATATTGGTATAAATATTAGAATAGTAAATATTTCGTGCATATATTTGAAAACATCTCTATAATTATGGTCTACACCCAAGGTCACATGAAAACATTTCATCCTAGTCTTAAGCTGCAAGAGTATAAACATTAAGAATGATTTATTTCCATATGTATAGGAATTGAAATACATGAATTTGGAAACTATTACAAAGAAAGTAAAGTATAAAAAGAAAATAACAAATTCATATCTAATATCTTCAAGCAATCATTTCTTTTTGTCTTGGATGTCTCTATAAATGGCAATTAACTTCTATAATTAAATTTCTATTTTTTCTTGACACTCATGAAATATTTTCAATCTTCTTTAGTCTTACTAGCATACCTGGTTATCAAGGTTGGAAAAATAATAATTTTAAAAGCAAATTTTGTAATGTTTAGGATATTGTTTTTGAAAAGAGAAAATTTTTGGAGAATTTTTTTTTATATTTAGTATCTATCAAACTTGTTTTGCATGGCCATTCAATATACACTAGAAGAAGTATATAGAGATAATTTTTTGATATTTTTTATTTAAAAAAAAGAATGATTTTCTGGGTTTTCCATTTTGGCCATCCTACATGCTATTTAAAAAAGATTATATTCTAATTCTAGGCCATGTAATTTGAGTTGCTTTCTTGGGACCAAACTCTTATATTTAACTTGAATCTTTAGAGTTTAACACCAGTACAAATTGGTAACAATATGAATTTATATATACTCATTAGGGATACTACATGTGTAAATTCTGAATTTTCAAAGTTTAAAAAATAGGTGTACCCAAAATCAACCCAAATTAGCATGATTAAATGTTGAGCACCTTAGACAAGAATCATTAGGGGTCAATTTTGCTAACCAAGATTAATTAAATCATAAGTATCTGATATGAAGATTATAAGATTGCTCTTAAAAATTTACAATATCCAAAATATTTAATTTAGAGATTCATATAGAGGAATTTTTCTTCTTTCCTCTTTCCATTAATATATTACATATTTTTCTTGAGGCTTCCTCAATGATTATTAGCTAAATGAAGCTCATTTTTATGGAATTCATCATCCACCTACTGCATAACCATAATTGATTTATATCTTCTCAAAATCCACTCTATAATTTTTTTTTTAATAAATTTCCAATGTGATATTCCCCCAAGATTCAACATAATTGAGGTGCATCTCTAAGACCCTTTAACTTTATCAAGATATGCAATGGACAACCTTGCACAAAATCTTCAATATTGAAATCAGAAATATTTTTTTTCAAAATTAGATTATTGATGTTCAAGATAGACTTTAGAGGATTTTCAACTAAATAAATAAAAAAAAATAAGACTTTCATAAGATTTTATTTATCTTAAGAGTTTAGTCAACATAACAATTTGGCACCTTAAACAAAACTTAGGAGTGAAGAGTTAACTCCTAAAAGTTCAAGTATCCCAAAAGTAAATGCACTTTGGTCAATTTTGATTGTAACATTCAAAATAGCCTTTCTTTGTATTAAATTTAAACCAAGAAAATGAAGCTTGACAAGTTATGTATCTTCTTCGTAATAAAATTTGGAATTTTTTTTAAAAATTGAAAGAATTATTGCAATTGCCATCTCTATGTGTTAGAATCCAAATTATATAATATTTTATGTATTTCATTCATACTAGTGTAGTCATGTACCATTGGCCCAATTTTCAATATGATTTTGTCATGCTTTTGTTTTCATAACTTTCACACTATATGCACTATAAATGCTATGAAACAAAGTCTATGCAAACCCTTTTCATAAAGAGCTTTCTCACTATACTAAGAACGTGATTGAAGGATGCATGGTCCAACACAGATCTATAATTTAGGATAATTTAAGGTCCAAAAATAACTAAAAAATCCATAACTTTCACACTATATTTTCAATCCCTACAAAACAAAGTTTATGCACCCCTCCTTGTTGGAGACTTTCCAACAATACCAAGTATTCAACTAAAGGATGTATAGTTCTAGAGATCTCATTGTAACAAATAAAGTAAAACAAATAAACTAATTTAACCTATGAATTTTCTTCTCTTTAAATGGTTTAATGAATTAAAATTACAAAATTATGTTTTTCATTCTAATCTGAATTTACAATATTTTTTTAAAATTATTTTAATATATATTCTCATTGATATTATTATTTTTTAAATTGAAAAAAAATCATCAATAGTAAATAATCTCTTTAACAAAGTGAAAAACATCAAAATATTATTTATCAATTAAGTAAAGGATATATTTATCTTGATGGTGGCATTTGACTTGAAGGGCATTGGTAAGGGCATTTTTGGTGTAAAATATAAAATAATTAACCAGAAAATCTTCACACCAATTTCTATAGCTATTTTTATCTCTTGAAAAAAATTCTAATCAATTTGAATAATTTCGAAATTTTATAATTTATTTTAATTTTTTGCTATAAAATTATTAAAGTGACAATTTCCACAAAACAAATTGATATTTTTTGTAATAGACAATTTGTGATATTTTTTGTATTAAAAATACAAGATTGATATTTGAACACAATTTCAAATTCTATAGATAGATCAATCATAATATTTGACCATTTTGCAGTAGATTAAGTTCTTCAAGCAACAATGCTCATATGTGAGCCCAAGAATGCAAGCTTGTGAGCATTGAGCCTACATTATAGGTATCTATAATATAGATACCATACTCTATAGAAGGTGTATGTATCATAAACACATATAATATGAGTATTTGTAACATATATACCCTATAATCATAGACGATTTCTATGGTATATACACCTATAACATAGGTGTGTAGTATTATAGGCTCATGGGCTCACACTCCAATGCTCACATAATAGCAACCCTCATTCTTCAAGTGTTAATTCTCAATTAATTGAAAAAACTTAGAGCTTCAACATTTAAATTTTGAATGATGAATAGAGTGGTTTTAGGGGCTTTTGTGACTACAAAACTTTTCATTCATCCAAATCAATTCTTGAGTTTTAGAAAATCACACTTCCTATGTGATGAATTTGATGAGATGGAGGTAAGTAATATGTTCATACCTTAAAATGAAGTTGTTTGTTTTATTTTGTTTTGTTTGTTACAATGAAATTTTTGGAAACTATGTATCCCTCACTTGTGTTCATGGTATTATTGAAAAGCTCATTGTGAGGAGGGGTGTATGACTTTGCTTTGTGGTGTTTTGACATATGGTGTAGAAGTTATGTTTGGATCTAAAATTATTTGAAATTATGAATGTTTCAAGCAATGCATTCCTAGTCCTGTTATGTGTATTGTTGCAAAATTCTTTGTGAGGAAGGGTGCATGGACTTTGTTTCATGGTGTGTGGACTCTTAGTGTGAAAGTTTTGAGTTTTTGAGTTATTTTTGATTAAAAATTGAATTAAATTATCTTTTACTTTGAGAACATGGGGATTTTCTTATCTTTTACTTTGAATCAAAGGCGCTATAGTACACCAGTATTTCTAGTATTTATAAAGATATAAGCGAAAATATGCAAAATTTAAGAGGCGCAGGTGCTAAGGGTTGAACTTCAGTTTACTCCGTCCTCTGCATCCTCTCCACCCCCGACAAAATCAAAAGCGAGACCCACACAATCCCAGCAGCATCTCCACCCGTTTGACGTATTCGGTACTCCTGCTGAAGCTTCCACTTTTCGTTTTCTCCTTCGCATCATCTTCGCTGTCCTTTGGACTTGGTTTGGGGTTTTTCTTGTGACAATTACCCTGCGTGAGCTTCACCACTCTGTTTGCAATTTTGGATCGCCTCGCTATGGCGGCCGCCTCTGCCTTGGACGAGGAGACTGCAGCCAAGGTTCTGCGTCAGGTGAGTGGCTGCACGGATTGCTCTCAATTTTCCTTTTTGGTGGAATTGGGCAATTGCTTCCCATGGGCAATGGAAGGTGTATGTTGATGTTTGCGGTGGGGCTGCAGGTGGAATTTTATTTCAGTGACAGCAATCTTCCCGGCGACCAGTTTCTGCTCAAGTCCATTCAGGAGAGTGGCGATGACTGTATCCTTATTCTAAATTTCGACTTCTCGGATGCTTAGCACGAAACCCTAAAAGTTATATAGCATCTATCCCCGAGTGTTTTTTTAAGGGTTTAGGGTTTAGGTTTAGGGTGGTGTTGAACTTTTAGGGTTTTGGGGTGTCAATTTTTGAATTGTGAAGGAGATGGGGTGCTCAGGATTGCATTATGGTTTCTGAGCTGCAGTAATGAAGATACTACTGTAATTAGATCAATTGGGGACTACTCCTAATTTTGCAAGTAGTGTGGGCTATACGGGAGTTTACATCATCTTGTACATTGTGTTGTAGCGTTTCACTCGGAACGAATTTTCAATTGCATCTTGGGCAAAATTATGAGTTAGAATTGACAGTTTTAATGCAATTGAATTTTTTTTTATTAGAATTAGTTTGGGCGATAGGAATTGCACATTTTGGTGTACTAATGGATAGTATATTTGAAGTACAGTTTTTACGAGAGATTGTGGTATACGGTGATTAGCGTCTTCTTTGCAATGTGTCTCGCTTTGAGATGTTGCTGAGCGACTGTTATGTGGGTTTCATAATGGCTCCTCCCATGTATGGTTGTGGGTTCAATGTCATCCTTGACTTGGAAGTTAGTGATCGACCTGTCTCTCCTATGTTCATTTCAAAGAATGAGAAGTCATTTGGGAGTGAAGGAGTCGGATCCTGCCAAGTTTCCGGCTGACAAGTTGGCCGCCGTGGCTGAAGAGCTTCGCAAGTCCACCTTTCTCCGCGTGTCTGAAGATGGTGCGTTCTCGACATTTCTTTCAATGCCTTTTTTCGATGGTTTTTGCCTATCCCCTAAAGGACTAAAGGTTAGAACGACGAATGTGACTGATCACATGGTGAAAAAACAAGAATTCAGAGGGGCCAAATTTTATATGACCAGAATCAAAGAAGAGTATTGCATTTTTATTTATATATTTATATTATATATGCGCTGGTCAAACTATAAGTAAACTTGAACAAAGAAAGTCTCCATATGACCTACTCAAATACTGCCAAAGAAACATGAGGCCACGTGTGGGCCTTTTGTTTTTTGGGGGTTAATATTTTGTGAGAAGGCTGGTTGTTTGACGGGTTGTGTTTATGTGTGTCTGCCTGACAGGAAAAAGAGTAGGACGTGTCTCAAAGTTGCTGAAACCGGAGGTTGTGCAAGGTGAAGTTGATGCTCGGAGTATTGCAGCGAATCCACTTCCTTACAACATCACTATGGATGAAGTTGAGGCATTTTTCAAACAGCATGGACAGGTACTTCTAGCCACTTCGGCATACCATTATTTGGGTCTTTATCTGGAAAACTTTGGTAGAACCTATTGTGGGAAATCTGTGCTTTCCTTTTTCTGTCTTTCCAATGAAGTTTTACTTATGACTTCGTGCTCTTTTACTGGCAGGTCAAGAGTGTGCGACTTCCGAAGCATGCAACTAGTAAGAATGCCCAGTCAGGTTTTGCAGTTATAGAGTTCTCATCAGAAGAGGAGGCACAGAAGATCTTGAAAATGGAATTGGACTGCCAGGGTGTAACTTTGGAGCTTGAGCCGAAGTATGTTCTGTTGTATCTTATTTTTACAACTTTTTATTGCATCTTTTTGTACACGATCATTCCAAAAGACACCTAGTTGTGTATTTGCAAGAGAGCTGGACTGGTTTTTTCTTTTAAGAAACAATCGTCGAGAAGTACTAACTGATCGTGGGGTTGCAGGACCACCTTTGATGCCCGGAAAGAGACACTTCTGGAGCATGGTAACGTGAGCAGAAATTCCGGAGGTGAACAATTTCAGAAGCGCGAGAAACCGCGGAATGGGAGGTCAGGATCGCAAACACTAAACACATGAGGTTCCCTCGTTTAAGATGTTACAACTTAACTTCACTCAGAACTAAGTTTGGATTACGCGCTTTTACTCATCAACGATGGCTCTCTTGGTTGGAAATATGTGCTCCTTTGATTGGTTTCTGAATGAAATTTCTACGGAACTTTGCGCATGATCATTTTTATCTAAATCAGACGTCCATAGTGCTTCTTAAGATGGAATATATTTTCCATAATTGCATTTTTTGTTTATTCCTAGACCTATGGGAAATGTATCTGCCTGCCTGGCAATATTTCCACGGTTGGTATGCTTCTTGCAGCAGCATCGTTCAGATGTATCGATTCCTTAGAAATCGTCTCTTGATGCTGTAACACTGAGTAGTGGTGATACTTTTGCTTTGTATACAAATAGAAGAGGTGGTAATTGTGCTTTCAATGTTGTGCCCATCTATTTCCTTGTGGCAGGTTTGGTGGTCTATAATGTGAGTTTCTCTCGATTGTGGTTTCTCAGGTCAGGTGGACAGGAAAGCACAGAGGATGACTACACGAAGGGGCTAATCGTTTCTTTTACTGCCAAAAGGATTGGAGCCTCGGATGAGACTGAAAAGGCTGCGGATGCTGCCGATGCTGCCGATACTGAAGGTGGAGATGAAGGAGAAAAACTCTCTCGAGAGGATATCAAAGGTGGTCTGACCAAGTTTGGAATCATTCGGGTTGGCTTCCATTCACATTCCCACTTAACTGCTGCATGCAGTCCTTGTACATAATATGTATTTCTGTACGTGGATTGTACGATTCGTGAATGTCTCGCTATTTTTTGCTGATGGAGTGGTCTGCGTGCAGTACGTGGATTATGTGAAAGGAGAACCAACTGGTTTTTTGCGATTTGACGCACCCGAGGATGCCCAAAAGCTGAGAGCAGCAGCTGCTATTGAGCCTGAAGGGGCTTTGACCCTTTCTAAGCATTTAGTCACTTTTGAGGCTCTTGAAGGTATAATTTTTTGTCCCAATCCAAATATTCTAATCTATTTCGAAGACTCTTGCTGGCTCCCTTGATATACGTGGGTCTATATTCCTAAAATTCTTGTGCACATGTAGGTGAGGAAGAGAAAGAGTACTGGAAGAAGTTAAGAGAAGGACAGGGTCAGAAGCGAGACTTTGGTGGTGGGGGCAGAGGCTTCAACAACAACCGCGGTTTTGACAACCGCGGGAGAGGAAGGTTACTTATTTTCCCCTAATTCAATTTCTGAAAAATGATTGAGATGTTTGTATGTCTCAAGAGTTCTTTCATGTTTGCGCTTTATTTGCTGTCCTTACTTTCAAGTTATTTTACATGCGATTCATTTGAATTTTTTTTTTCACGGTCACTCAGCCCTTGGAAGTTTCATCGTCATGATTACTCGTTGCCTTTTGCCTTTGTTAGGATTCATCTTGTTCAGTCCTTCCGACTTGTGACTGCTAATGAGAATCTGAGTTAGTGTTAGCATCTGCATTCCATATTTCGTGACTATTTCTAGGCGAGTTTTTGTGGAGGTGTACTTTGTGCTGATATGACGTCATTGCAGGGGTGGTGGCGGACGAGGAGGAGGAGGTCGAGGTGGCAGAGGAGGGAGAGGAAAGGGTGACAGAGATTTTGGTGCTGGAAGGGATTCCAAATTTGGAGGAAAACACCAGCGTTTTGACGACGCCGAAGGTCCCAATAAACTACAAAAAACAGAGTAGGCATAGTGCAGTTGCGGCTTTGGGATACAGTAGTTGCAGGAGGTTATGGGCTGCATCAACAATTTTGTTGCATTATTTTGTTTCGAATGTTTTTCGGATTTCAGAGTAGATGGATTATTTTGGATCTGTGTGCGGCAGTTTGAGGTTTTGAAGGACAAGAATCCTTCATATGCGCCCACGGAAACTCGCTTCTAGAACTTGATGGGTTGAGGATTAAGCCATAAGTTAGTTGCTTGTCTCCCCGTTCTGTAGAATTACCTTTGCGGTACTTTACAACAACTTGCTGGCCCAAGAGAGTGTCAGTTACCTACATTTTAGTCCATTATTTCCTCGTCCCTTTTCCCTGAAATTTGGTCCCGAGCATTCTGGTTTCTGATGGTAATCCGGCTGATTCGTGTCAAGAGGTCCAAACAAACATAGACGGAGACAGAATCATCAGATTGTAGTATTCTCACAATGTTGACCACTTTGCTAATGGACTGTGACTTCAAAGGTGTGATTCTAGCAGCAAACGACTGTGGCTCTCTTGTCTTGATGTCTCATTAAGGTAAAGTTCCCTTCAACCGTGCAAAGAAGGTTGTGGCGTATGTGCACATGATGAGAATTCATCTCGAAATGGTTAGGTTATTACCAACTGCATGTGGAACCCAATGCAATTTGTTTCGTATTTGTCGGAGTTGTGAAACTTCAAAGTCACTTGTGCCCTCCCAAACTAGACGATGATTATTCTGACCTTCCTAACTCCAAGACTCTTCCACGACTGGAATCTCTGCGTGTTGCAATTTTCGTTGGTTTAAGGTTTCCTGCTAATTGAATGGCATTCCGATTCATTACAGATTTATAGATTTATGATTGAAATTATAGATTTTATGATTTAGAAAGCCAGGTGGAGTTGGGACATCTACCTTATGAGTGAGTTGCAACTGGAATGAGTAGCGCCCAAGGGATGAGCGTTGCTGGGAATGCCAAGGCATTACTTTCGGCGTAGCAGGTGGAGAAAGAGGCAACGCTCTCATGTTAATGTTTTTGTTGGGTGCTGATCCTTCGACTTCAATCCATCTTCTCCAACACTTGCCTTGATGTATAATATGGCTGTGTCGTTGCCAATAGTTGTTGTGAAATCCTTTTACTGTTTTGCTACAAGAATAAGTGCTCAACCCATGCTTAATCCCCTCTTGTTGTCTACTTTCCTTATTTAAGACAAGATCCACATTGACGACTCCCTTCAGTTTCTTTGTACATTTATTTGAATTTGTGCTGTTGAAAGAATCGTGCTGTGGAAACAAGTGAGTATCGGTAGTATTGGTAGTAAACCTTTTTATTCGCAACACTTAGGGTCTCACCTTTTTCACTATGAGATAATTTGAGTGTGTGACATATGTGCTACAGTGAATGATAGTGTGGCAAGTATGCTGGATATTTTTGAAGGTCATTTAAGAGGTCATAATCAAGAGGTTCGAGTATATTTGGGATTGAAAACGTGTGATTGTAGGGTAAGAAACTGACGATGAAAGCGCCGTCCTGGGGAGGCAGAGAGGCATTGAGGTCCATGGGAAAGTTGTTGGTCGACCAGTACCGGCCATACCCAGTCCTTTGTCAACCACGGGGTCATCATCGAAGGTTGATGACACAGTCTAGTTGCAGGGTCATGGAGTTTTTGAATGGGAAATGGGGTCAAGGGTTGCTGATACAGAGGATGTTGCCGACTACGACGTCTTGGGGTCGTCAATTACAACAAGAGCATGGATTTTTGAGTATTGGAGATGGAGATGAAGACAGTGGATTGTCAAAGCATTTTGAAGAGGATCGTGTTTTGGGGTACATGTCTCGAGTCTCCCTCTTTGATTGGTTTGTGCACCTCGATGTTGAGAAAGGAGGTTAGGGTTTGCAGCAGTCGACAATCCTTATGACCGCAATGTTTAAAATGCACCTTATGTTGAGAAAGGAGATTAGGGTTGGAGTGCCGATGATTCTTATGACCATCATATTTGTTAGGTTCATTAAGCGGATAGAATGCTGGAGTGATTTCGAACGATGAATGCATATGAGAACGAGGTTTTGGCGTTCATAACCTAAGAAACTCAAAACTGGGTCTCCTGGTTTTTATAATAGTAGTTTGAGTAGGTCATATGGGGACTTTCTTTTATCCAACTTCATTTTCTTTTTGCATCATTTACATGCAGTGTTCTTCACTGATTCACTGATTCTCTGATTCAAAGAATGTGGCCTGAGTGGTTCTTGCCCTGAAGATTTACATGGACTGAAATGGAAATGGGTATGTATGGTGGCATTACTGGTTTCAATACGAGTGGTATGTCTTATGCAATTTGCATAAATCTGTTCCTGATAGCATTGAAATGTGATAGTGATGAAAGGTACTTTATTTTTAGGGTTCTGAGGCAGCTCCTCATGAATCTTAAGCCTGTGTCACTGCTCTGTTATCACTTATATTCTGAAAAGGGTAGGTCTGCAGGTACACACCAGAGCAGGTATATGATGTGGTGGCAGGCGTTGATTTATATGAGGAGTTTGTGCCATGGTGTCTCAAATCAAAAGTGTTGTTGCGCAAAGACAATGGAATGGAAGCTGAATTAGAAATTGGGTATAAGATATTTGTTGAAAGATATATTTCGCATGTTGAGCTTAAGCCACCAAGCCTCATCAGGGTGTTCGCTCATTACCTCTTTCTTGCAAAGGACAAATGCATATGCTATAATTTTTTCTGTTGTCCACATTCTATTTTAGAATTGATTGGATCATTTCGATGTTTGTTTTGAAGAATGGATGATTGACTTTTGAGTTGTGTGGGCATCTTGCAAAGCAGTCAACAGTTTCAGAAAGTGCTCTTTTCGACTTCTTAAACAACGAGTGGCATTTCAAGCCTGGACCTACTCCAGAGTCTTGTCATCTCCATTTTGCTGTTGATTTCCAGTTTAAATCACAACTATATCGACAAGTATGCTCTTTCTTTCAATCATATTTTAAGAGTTGATTGTAAGGTAAGGTGCATTCAAAAGTTTCCCTATATCTAATTGTGCTACAATGTGTAGTTTCTCCATTTCAAAACCATTGTACATCAGGTAATTGTATTACTTTAGGAGACTTGCACAACATTCAGAGGAAAAAAGATAACTTTAGATTTAGATTTTGAAATGAAGAAGAGGTCTTTTTGTGGATGTGTTATCAATGCATTATTTGTTAAAATGTTAAGTTGGATATGATAATGTAGGTTGCGCACCTATTCTTTAATGAAGTTCAAGCCCGCCTTGTTGATTCTTTTGATAATCGATGTAAAGTTGTCTACGGTTCTAGTTTGGAAACTACAATAAGGTTATTAACACAATGATACAATCAACATATCTCATTTAGTTCATTTGATAGCTTGAATAGATTAACACTTTTTTTTCATCATTGGAGATGATGGTGGGAATCCATATTAGTACTTAAGTGGATCAAGCAAATGTTTTACTTACATATTTGAACTACAAAAGACACATTCTTAGATATAAAAAATGTTTTCTAGTAAAACCTAACATGGGCATTGAAGTTAAATTTTTTTGCCACTCAATCTAACATTAAAAATGGCATTTTGTCAAATTTAGTGTATTCTTTTCAATTTATATTATAACCTTAATCCACTAAGAATTAGAAGTGTTGATGAGTGATTTTCAAGGAAACTCTAGAAATGAAAAATGCACGTATTCATCCAAGAATTTGATAATTTTTTATTGAATACTTTAGTGATAGGGCTACATCCTTTTAGGATTAAAAGCTTTGGGGCAATGGATATGTGCAAATTGCCCCTAAGTCTTCAAGGGATGGAGTTTTTCTTTATCAAAATTTCCTTTAGTTCTTGTGCTGGTTGAGTATAATTTGAATAGTAAAAATCTCCAAATTATTTGTAAATACTCTATGAATAGAAATTTGGAAATATTTCAAGAATACTTGTCTTTTTTAGTTCAAAAATAACTTAATAAATGGATCTTCACAAATTTAATTTTAAAAAAGAGAGCTCTAAAACTAAAAATTCCAAATATAGTAATTTGGTATTTCAGATGTTAATGATGAATTATATTATGAATTTTTAATTTCTTTTTATAAATTTTGGAGATAGCAACTATGAATCTAGCCATAGAGGTGTTCATAATTCATAATCTAAAACTTTTGTTTACAAATTATTGCTAAATTATCTCTTGAAATTGTCTCTTTTCGAGAAATGAATCAAGGCATTGTAGAATTAAAATTTATAAGCCTAAAGCATATTTTTTGCATTCACAAGCTCAAAATTTGATTCGGGCTAAATTATACTATCATAATATATATATATATATTATCTTCACTTATGAAGTTTTACATATAAAGCTAAAATTTCTATGAAATGTAGACTATATGATCCCTTATTGTAACTTGCATCACATCACAAAAAGAAAAAGAAAATTTTTTGAACATACTTTGTAATTAACATGATATCTTTAAAATGTTTAAAAAATGTAAAAGATTGACTTTCTTTTTAAAAAAAAGTTGAAATCTTGAAGACTAATGGAAAGCATATACTTTCAGGTCTAGAAAATATGAAAAATATTCTTTGATTAGTATGTTTTAATCAAAGAATTAAATCACCTCTTAACTAATGAGATTCCTACATTTTTTTTATGTTACTTTTGTATGCAATAATATATTGTTGCAATGCTACATAAGCTTGTGAAGGCATGTGCATTTGAGTAGCCCTAGTTTGTGACATTGAAGAATGCAGAGGTCTAGTTGTGGTGTTTTCCTAATTCTCAATTATTTTGTTTATATTTTTTTTCTCAACCAAAGTTTTTAGGCATTGTTTTACATTGAATAGTGCACTTTATGTAGTATTTCTTGCTTCTCGAAATTGTTCATTTTCCTATCTTCTAGAAATTAAACTTCAGATGTGAATTGAATGTTGTCAGGAAAAAAAAAAAAGAGTAACATATTTGACATTCCAAGGATGGAAACACACTATTTTCTATTCCATAAGGGTCAAAAGATTGCATTTTGTTTGTGGCCTCACCATCTTGAGTACATAAATTTCAAGGTAATTGAAATCCATCTTTAAACTTTTTGTGGCAATTGCATCTTCATATCCTTCACCTCCATTAGAAACTCAACATATGCTAAACCTTTGTTGAATATTTAGAAGCTTGAAATTTTGCATTTGATGTTCATGCATTTGCTAATATTCTCTAGTGTCCTTAACCTTGGTTGAACATGGTCCAATCCCCAACCAAAATTATCATATTTGTCAATAAATGTGGATGAATAGGTTTATTTTTTTGTTTCTACAATTTCTTTGAAAGTCATTCATGTAACACTAGCTTTTTAGTCCTTTGCATCATTTTTCGGTTAATTTGATGTCTCTTTTAAGTATCTTGTCTCAACAAGAATGAGAATCAATACCAAATGCAACTACATTAGCATCATTGCACTTTGATTGATAATGTCTTTACATATATAGTGTTTACTAAAACTGATGTTGAAGCTAGATTCGGCAATGGTGTTGATACACAATTGTTGTCATCAGTAGTGTATTTGAAGATGTTAGATTATTGCCAATGAGTACAAAACATTCCTTCAAATTTTGAATGTCTTCTCAACATTGATACTTAAGTTGTACTTGCTAAATTCTCAATTTTCTTCTATGATTACATCATGTATATAAGTTTTAAGAAAGTAGATTATGGTGAGCATTGTGCAAAGTTTGTTCAGATCATGAAAGATTTTGTGGTTGGATTCACGATATGTTGTGGTACTCCATAGCATTTTGTAATGAAGTAATTTAGTAGGTAAACATGAGAGAATTGCCGATGACTTGAAAAGACTCCAAGCACTCTTGGTTGACAAGAGTAGTTGTCCAGTGCAACAATTCTTAGGTCTTTGGACCAACTCTCTCAAATCTCCATGTTATCTCTTGCTTGATACATGGCACACTCCATTCTATTGAATTTACTTAACCTTGAAGGAACACCGCCTCGGTAATAGGTACTCAATCAAAGATGATTCAATTTTTAAACTAGTGGGTGTATTCCATGTTTCTATAGTATTAGAGAAAGTCATAAATGGGACATTGATTGTCCTTGGTGTCCTTCGAGGGTTAATCTCTATAGGTAATGTAATGTAAATCTCTAGTCTAATCTAAGGGATCCCTACAAATAGTATAGTGGTAGTCTTCATCCATTATTCAACCATGATGTATATATTTTTTAGTAAGAATAACATTAAGAAGCATTGGTAGAGCTCACCTTTTGTAAATAGTGGTTTCTTATTGATTGAATACCCTTTTCTAAGTCACAATTATTTGTAGCAAGGAAATCAAATGCACAAATTGACATTTGATTCTTTGGACTAGAGGTATGAATCCTTCAACACTTTAATATTAATGTTAGAAAAGTTTAGAAAGCACCTACCTTGGTATTGTGAGTTGCCACCCCGGGTTCAAACCAAAGCTCATTGACAATCATGCTAATAATTAATTCCCTACAACTCGAAATGCAATAAAATAACTAACAAAAAGAAAAAGAGATTTATCTAGAAAAATATTAGATCATGTATTCAAAATCAAATTTCAACATATTCAAGATTATACCTTGTGAGCATTTGTCAAATATCAATGAAAAAAACATTATTTGTCTTTACTCTTTTATAAGCTATGAAGGTTTAGAAATTCAATTTAGAGGAATATCTTAACGGTAGCAATTCTATGAAAATTAGTCACAACAAAACTACCTTAGTGACTCCAATATTCACTACTTCAAACTCCTATCAATGTGTAATTTTTTCATTATTTATTAGTCTTCAAAATATTTCTATCACCCCTACACACCACTTTTGGAGGATCTGTCAATATAGCTTAACTTAATTGGCGATGATTTGGCTCACAAATCAAAATGCCAAAGCCCTTCAAAGAATATATTAAATCAGGCTAAACATTTAAGTCACCAATAGCAATTGAAAATTATTTGAGAGTGATGTGTGGTTTTATTCAATGTATTCAAAATAAGAAAGTTTGAACATATTATAGCCACAAATGGGCTTTAATTCATCCTCTACATTCTTAGATAGGTTTCTAGAAACTCTTCTTTTATCTTTGGATGACCACATAGTCAACCTTACCCAAAGACACATCATGTCTTTATTCTTGTTTGAACCAAATTCATTCATGCCACATTTTGGAATGTTGCATGGGAAAAAAAAAAATCCAATGTATGAAGTTGAGAGTTGAAAGAGGACAACATAAGTTAAAGAAATCGCGTCAAAATTTCTTAGAAGGTTTTGTGATTCCAAATCATAGTAGAACATTATTTTAACATGAATCAATAACTTGCAACTTGCAACCACCTCAAAATAAAAGCCTTCACTTGACAATCCTTTTTTTCAACTTTTTGTAATGTAGTTCAAGCCTAAAATATGCGACAAGCAAACTTTTTACTTTGTTAAATTCTTAGGATTGTCATTGTTCAATTGTGGAATAAGAAGGTGGATTAATGACAAAAAAAACATAACCTATTTCCTTTTCAATGTAGTTCATGATCAAATAAAGGTAAAACCATCATCAAGATTTAAGTTTGTCATGCAATTGCAAAGAGTGATTAATCTCCAAGTGTCAAACCAAACCCAAATTTGTAGTCTTTTCTTCTATGGTCAAGCTGCAAAACATCACATACAAATGTATTACTTGACATATAGATTATACATATTTTGTAAAAATAAATTGTTTTTATTAGAGAGCAATTTAATATGTGCGTTTCAAAATCTAATGTGGTCATTTTGTTCATTCTTTTGGATGGTTATCAAGAGATTTAAAAGTAAAATTGTATTTCTTCAAGAACCTTTAGATCTTTTTCAATACTTTAACCAAATAAGTATGTGAAAAATCCTATATAGTATTGTTCACATTAATATTCTATTCAATACTTAAGATCTAATAGCACACTAAATAATACTCTAAAGTTGGTATCTATATTGGTATCTATTCATAAATTTCAACAAATGAATTCTCCCCATCAATACTTATGTTTCAAGACAAAAGATGTTGAACTAGATAATATTAAGATCTAGTTAAGTTTACTTGATTCATTTTGGTTAAGTTTGTTAAACTAGACTAAATATTTGAAATTTGCTACTTGGCTCATATTCAATGATACTAATGATGAGGGGCATTGTAGGATAAAATTATACTTCTTACATGATTGAAAGACTTGTATAAACAAACATTATTGACTATTGCTTGTGATTTTAGGACAAAAACAAAGAGCATTGTAAGAAATAGCCTCTGTCTCACAAATTTGCATTTATGTTCTATACTATGAGGTCTATTTCAACACATTGTCCACTATTGAAGCTAAATCCCATGACTACTTATTTTGACATAAATAAAGTTTTAAAATATCCAACAAACATACCACAAAAGATATGATACTGTTAAGAAATTGAGATCCATTGATGTATTTCAACCACATTTCATAACTATGCTCAATGTTTTTAACCTTTGATCTTAAAGTCAAATATGTTTTTCTTTGTATAGGCCATGAAATCATAATCTAACCAACCTCCGTAGAAAGCAAAATTGTGAGGCCAGATGAAAACTTTTCTTCCAAGTAAGCTGTTGTATATAGATTGGTGTCAACCCTTCCTCTCACTCGGCACTACAAAAAAATCACAAAAGTATGAACAAGTTCCCACATTTTAGCTATTATTTCCTAGAAACATTATAGGCCATGTTTTCACAAATTTTATCAATATTTCTTGAACATCAAATCATGAAAGCATCTCAAAGCATTTGTAAATATGCTTATAATCATTTGTATGGCAATACATAAAAAAACCTCAATAGATATTGTTGCAATATGAATGACATTGCTCAAATCAAGTACTTGATATAGCTACATGACCTTCATCAAGAAGAAAATCGATTATCCTATAATAAAAAACAAACAATTTTATGTATCAAAAGAATTAATGCAAAATAAAGAATTAACAAAAATAATTACATGTTCACCCAATAGATAGTCATAGGCAAGACTTGTAATTGCCTCTCTAGTATTCCAATTGTAAACAAAGTCTGAAGCCACTGATACCTGAGATAACCAATCAATTCATATTGTAGTAAAAGAGTGTATCAAGCTTGGGACATTACATCATTTTACTAAAGTCAACAAATTAAAACCATGACATCTAAAATGATCAATTTATATTATGTTAATGGTTTGGATCTCAAAATTTATGATTTTTTTGTAACAAAATTTGTTGCAACCAAGGGAGAAATTTGTCCATAATATCCATTCTCTTGTAAGAGACATTGCTCTACAACATGCATTATGCATAATGGCATTAACACATGCTAAATTAATATTGTTTCAAGTTAAGTATCCTTCAATATGAGCAACCCTTGTAATAGAGTTTTTATTATCGATATATATGTAGAGTTCACATTGAATGTAAGATTAACACAATGATGATATCCACGGATATAATAAAAATTTCCAAAGATTACTACTTGTAAGTATAAAAGATCTTGCTACAAGACATGTATTCTCATATTTGTACATTTTTTATTTTTGCCAATCCAATAAGATTAATACATACTACATATGTTGGCATGGAATTTTAATTATGTTGATTCTAAATCTCACTTCTATGTTGTCAAAAGAAGATTCCGACCAGGTTTCCAATTAGGTGTTTAGTATTGTTTGCAACTAAATCCAAGATTGAATTCGTTGTAACATTTGGTCTACTCCTTTCTGCATAGGATGAGGGACCTTAACCCCTTACAAACTAAACGTCCAAATTTCTAACAACAAATAAAAGCAAATACATCCCAAGCACGCAAAAATTCGTTTTTCCATCTATAATTTTTCTAAAGATTCTTATGTTAGTTCAAGATATTTTTTGTAAGATATAGATTTTAAAGACTTTGTTTTTCAAATATTATATTCTTCAAAGGGTATTGGTAGGTTTGGCCAAAAAAGAAACTTTTCTAGTTCAAAAGAATGACCCTTCAAAAATGACTTGAATAAAAACACAAAATAAAAATCTGAAAAAATCACTATGAATTAGAACTTGACATTTTGAACTTAACAAGAAAAAATTTAGTGGAAATCACAAATATTCAATTTAAAATTGATTTTAGAAGGAGTTTTCAAATTTTGTCTTAATTTTATTGAAAAATATTGGTTTGTGTAAAAAATAATATCATTCTATGTATATGATCTATGGATTATATTTTACAACTATTGTTTGAGAGTCATTAATAAATCATTCTTCTAAGTTGTATTCTATAATGCATCTTCACAATTTTGGATATCTAGACTACACTTGGTCCTTAAGGGATGAAGATCACACTTTATAAATTTTAAATATACTAGTGAACTATACTTAGGTTGATAACAAGGTAGATGTCAAAGAGCTTGATTTCTAGAACTAACTAATAGATTGTTGTTTGAAAATGCACATTTTGGAAGAAATCATGTTAATAGAGTTAAGATAGAAATTACCTTGGCAGATAATTTTTTAATATAAGTGCATTTTATGAGACCTTCAGAGTTCATGAGACCTGTGGTGATCTGCATGTCATAGTCATAGTTTGTGACACTTAGAAAGGATAATTTGTCACAATGTAGAGTTTGAACACTATTAACTTAGTGTCAAATTGTAATCAACAATTCCTTTTACAATGGTGGTTAGTATTGTGATCACAAGAGTATTCACTTGCATATATGCCCTAAAAATCTAATGATGCTTTAAGATGTCTTAAATAAACATTCAAGAATAGAAACATCACAATATATAAAGAACTTGCAAGCATCCAAATGAAATAGATGAGGTTGAGTTGAGCAAGAAGAATATTCATATTTGTAGTCATGAGCAAGAGAAGAAAAATACAAAAATTTGTGTAGTTTCTGGTAGGACTACCTTACCACAGTATCTGTTTTGTAGCGACCTGCAAGGCTCATGCCTGATTTCCGTTGATGCCCAAGCCATATCCCTTCTCCTCCAAATGACAAATTAGGCGTCACACTCTGCTTCACCACTAATTGATAGTAGTCAAGCTCTAAGAAATTCCACATATTAATCAAATATATAAGTTTTCTCACTCATAATAATAACACTGATCCTACAACCATTGTGAATGACTATCTCAGCCCATGGGTATGTGAGGGCTACCCTTGCTGCATCCTTTTGGAGTTACACTTTTATGATGAACAATAACTGTGAACAACCATAACTTCTCAATGTATTGCAAGCATGGGCTGCATGGATATTTATTTCTGACTTGTCTACAAGAATAAGCTTTCATATTGTTTGTTCTGAGCTCAAGCAGATTGCCATGAAATGTTCTGCAGAGATTGATGCACTAGTGCATGAGTTCAAATGATAAAAATAATGAGATTTGTTTAGCTGCTTCATAGTAAGGCAAGTTTCATGATTCTCACCTGCATGTAGTTTACTCCATAGAAAGCATTATTTCCCATTGTCAATTGAGCTTGATAGTCATTTCCCTGCAGCAATCTTTATCAGCACTCACAAACAAAATCTGGATAAGTATGGAATTTTTTTCAAAGATCTATGTTCAAGGACTATGGAATTCCACTTGAGTTATCTCCTACTCAAAATGATTGATCACACTAAGTTGATGAGTCTTGCCACTTATGTCCTACAACACTCTTCTCATGACATCAGAACCTTGCTGGCTTTTCTCACAACCATAGTTCAACAGGTTTAGCAATTTGTGTAACCTAGGAGTATCCAACAGAAAAATAAACTTTGAACATCCTATATGATGTGGTAAATTCCCTCATGATTTTTTATCCACTCACTGAATTAAAACCTACCGTTTCTAAGTTTGTAATACTGGATGAAGCTAGTTAGTTACCTTGTAGTCAAAGTTAAACATGCCGACAGTAAAATGTGGCTCATTTGTAAGCTGCAATATTCAAGACTGAGTTCAGAGATAGGACAGAAAAGTTTCAACAAAAATTGATCATATGATTTGAACCTTATTCTCAAAAAGGATGGGAACATATATCTTGTTAGCCCTAGATTCTATCAAAGATCAACAATCATTACTTTGGGAGCTCAGTTGATATAACGAAGTACATGTTGCATTTCAAATCAGAACAAGAGTAACATCTTACAAGCAATAAAAAGGATATCTAATATCTCGAATGTCAGATAAGTGCTTAGGTATATATGCATATAGTCAAATTTCCAGGTAAACAGCTCCACAGTAATGTGTGCTTGAAATCACTAAGAACTCATTGCCTTCATCAATCCTTGCTACTGAACATGATGTACATAACACTTAGGATGTATGTTACCATAGCTTTCATTGAGCAATAAACTTTATGCTTGCAATAAAAAACTTACTGGTAGAAACAAACCTGGGCGTTTGCTTTTATCGAAAATCGACCATTGACATCATACTTCACTCGAGCTGACAATCGCCCATCTGATAGAATACGTCCCATCATCAGGACTATGTCCATCTTACCCTGCAAGTTGGGATGAAAAATTACAGCTCCAAATGCACCATACCTTGTGAATACTTTGAAATCAATTTTGGTGCAAAAATTGTTTCTCTCGTATTCATTGAAGCTAAGCCAGAAACAAAATATCCAATAATTAACATTTAACTTCACCAATGTATGAAACAAAATTGTTAAAGAGCTGGACCTTTTGGTCAATAAGATTAGCACCGAGCTCAAAGTGAGCAGCTGACTGTTTAACCACAGGGCCGGTGATACTACCGGGCACGTCTACTGAACCCATAAACAAACTGCATACCAAATTTGATGCTTCTTTTTTAAATGAAGAATTTTTTGCAAAACACAAATATAGTTGAATGAGCCAGAACAGTATAAGCTTGAAAACATCAACACCAGGATACTATTGCTGTGAATACTGAGGGATGTCACGCATAGATAACTTCACTGTGTAACAATTAATGTAGTTCTCAGATAATCGTGTTATTGAATCTACTCCTGATTAATCTGCTATGTTATGAAATGCATTGGTCATCAAAAGAAATAATGAAATGTGCTAGCAGAATGCCACAACAATTATTATTTGTTACTCAGTCTCAATGCCGGGTGAAGCCGTGAAGCTAATGATATGAAGTTATCTAACAGACATCGTGATGGTATATATAGAAGGAGATCAGCATTTTATATGTTATAAAGCAAATTTCATAGATCTTGAGATCCTTACCTATTGCTCAGTGCAAATTTCTTATTCAACGATCTAGTCATGTCGAAGCGTAAGCCTTCGAACAACTCTGGCTTCAAGGACACTGAAATTGCAAGCACTCATTATCAAATAAATGTCTGCTAAAACCCTGATCCAATATCAGTGAGGAAATTGACGATGCTCTTGATACATCATGTACGAGTATTTCTTGAAATCATTTTAAGAAATGATATATTAATTCAGACACTTCACATAAATATTCACAAGGTTACCCTCGCTTTGGAAGCTAAAGATGAGGAGATCCTCATGAATGTACATATTCATCAGACAATGAATCACATTTACAAGACGTTTGGAATATGTAAATGATATCCAATTTTGGCAGAGCTGGCAAGCGGACTTACTGTATGCTTCGCGAGTGATGTCTTCGTACTTAACCGGACACGGTAAGTGATTATAATCAGGACTTTTTTCATCAACACATATCGCCGCTGAAAGGGCCTGTTGAGGGGAGCAGTAGCTTATCGCGGCCCCCATTGTAACTTCACCTTGTTACAATTCGACTGCGCTTCCACGCAGAACTCGCTCCCGATCGATCGATCGATCAATCGATCAAATATGTGAAAGATCACTGATCTGAAACTAAAGATCTTGAGCTTAATCTCCCGCTTAATCTGTTCCAGGAAACTCTTCGTCTTACCAGCTCTAAGTACGTACCCGACAGAACGACCAGAAAATTCTGAACCTACACTAAGAAGTCATTGAGCATACTTCCTCTCTTTTGAAATTTGAAACTACTGATTTTGAGCTTAATCTCCCGCTTAATCTCTTTCAGGAGGACTCTTCCTCTTACCAGCTCAAAGCCCCCGACTGCAAGGCCAGCCAATTCTGAATCTACACAATAAAGTAGTCGAGCATACTTGCTCTCTTTTGAAATTTGAAATTTACGTAAACGTTTTCTTCTTCCACAAAGCTTCTTGCTACCAGCAAGACACCAACACCTCCACATATTGCCGCCCTTGTAAACTCGAGGCAAGGCTGCCACATTCTGTTAGCAAGATCGACGTCCCGTCGCCATCAACGATTGCGGAATTGCGTGAACTAACAGAGAAACAGAATGCCGACTCGGAGAGTCGCAATGCATCAGGCATCACTAATAAAAACACAACCAGTGAGACCGAGTTCTGAGCATTGTCAGGGACTGTGAGGTGAAATTTAGGGCTTGGTCAGGGCGAAGGAAGCAAGAAAGAACAGCAAGCGCCTCTCTCACTGTTGAAGGTCAAGGGGCATGGGAAAAGTCCTGAACCGATGCAAACCCTCGGCCTCTCTTGCTCTTCGCGGTGGGTGGAGGCTCTCTCGTTCTCCTCGAGCTCTCTCAAGGACTCACTCACCTTAGGGTACGTTCACACCAAAGGGAGAGAATAAAGAAGGCCAAAACATTGTAGCCAAAAAATGATCGATGGATGGATATGAAGAATGCAACTATTGGTCCATAAATCAAATCATTTTTGACAAAGTACTTTGCCTTTGGTCTTATCCTTTTAGAATTAACTCTCAAAGGACATGTCCATAGCCATTGATTTCAAGCCTCACTAGCCATTATTCTATTCGTTTGTTGTTGTTTTGCAACTAGATATGAATGAAAAATTGTATATCTATTTTACAAAAATGAAGTCATATGTCCACTATAAGTCATAAAATTTTCAAACACTTTGGGATAAATTTGAAATTATTGTGAAATTTTTCTTGAAATGAAGAAAATTCACATCAAATACAAAATATACTTTTATGGGCCCAAGACCATATGGTTTGTTTTTCACTCCAAAGCTCCATCTCCATCAACCAGGCTATACTCAAAGAGATGCAAAAAATAAAAACGAACAATGTTGATTTACCCCTTCAGTCATTTCATTTGTCTTTTGATTGATGATTGCATTGATCTATGGAAAAAGAATTACAATTCGGAGTTGTTTTGTTGGTCCTAGATAGTAATCAAAAGTAGTTTTTGACCAACTTGCAACATCACAAGTGCAACTAGAAGATCATTTTGGGACAAAAAATAAAGCCAACATGAAGATCATTATGGGATGGAGGGAATATATAACATTGTGGTATGAAACATAGTTATTCTATTACTCTAAAATTAAAAAATTAACAAACCAGAGTTATAGGTCTAAGGTCATATTGCTATAAAATATTGAAATTTATAAATTTTTCCAAAAATTTAATTGGATTAGAAACTAAACTTGATAAGCTTCATTTCATTAGTTGGACTCAAATTCAAAAAAATATCATTTTTATGGATAAAATTCACATCAACATTAAATAGCAAAAATGACCAAAATACACTACAAAGGTGATCTGTGGATTAAACATCTTTTTCTTCAGAAAACTCAATCATATCATAGTGAGGGAATTTAAAATCCTATTAATTGAAAATGTACTCAAGTACCTTAAAGAAAAATTGGATGAAATTATTTTTCCTATCATGTAGTCTTCAGTGAAGTCATCTTAGGCATTAGAAGATATTTGAGGGCTAGGGAGGGCTGTTTCAAGGTTGTTCCCCTTGTTGTCCAAGAATTGTGAACCAGCCACACTTGCTAGAATTTTTTCATTAAAAAAATTATAGATTTTTTTCCAAATTTTTAAAAAAGTGTTCGGAAACTGAAAAATGATAAAAAGTTTTTTTCAAAATAAAAAAAATTAAATAATTAGTTTAAAAATTGAATAATTAAATTTATCTAATGTCGCAGTGTCTTGAATACGTTAGATCGATGATGTGGCGAGTTTCCATAGTTTGGGAACTCTAGGGAACTTGCAAGCTTCTTTAGACTCGAAATCTCTTCTTTAGTGAAGTCATTAACAAACAATTAGTATAATAGTGTCCTCAGTAGCATTACAAGGTTAATTTTGTGGGGAGAACCTTGAAAGGATAAGATTTATTTCTAAGGTAGTTAGCCAAAAATGATTTGGTTTTTGAACCAATAATTACATTTTTCACATCTACATTAACCTTCAAAGTTATCCATCATCCACTTTGGGACTCCAAGTTTTTCTAGGGTTAGCATAAGATGATCAAACAATTTTTGAATTTTTTTACAAGTTTGACCTTTGATTGGTATATTCACAGTTTATTAGATTTAGCTTGAACATACTCTAGCAATCTAGTCTAAGTTAGACATTTACAATTGATTTTTTAGAGTTCAAAAACAAATCTAATATGTTTTTTTTAGGAAAATGTTACAATTGCTAGCAAAACAAGATGCTCCATAACTTTCACATCACTAATTCAAATGGAATCAATCAAACCTTTCTATGCAGAAAAAAAATCAAAGAGAAACCAATTTTTTTCATAACCTTTCAAATTTAGTGATTCTTTTGTGCTACTCAAGCTTGACTATTTTTTCTTCAGGTGGTATAAATTTTTCTCCCAAAAAACAATTGAAACAAATAATGTTTCTACAAAAGCTAATATGTTCTCTATTCTATTCAAAAAATTCAACCAAAAATTGAGATTGTAGGGACTTGGACAAATCATCGAACTTTCATTTGTCCCCCAAGGAGACAATAATCCTTTAGGTATTAAACACACTCACTATTTCCTTTTGATATTTAATTATTATGAAGATGATAATTCCATGTGTGGAAATTATAACCTTCAAAAGTTTAACCCTTTAACCCCTAAAGTATCCGGGGTCCAAAAAATAGTGTTGTAGAAGCCACATGGTGGCTTTGTGGTCTTTTAGGAGTTAACCCCTCATCACCTAAAGTCCAAACATGTGTAAAAGTATCCTTGCTTTTCAAGTGTTATAGGTCTAAATTTCAATGAAGTATGAAAATTTCAACCATACAATCTTGTAGTGTGCATGTTGTAGATGATGTGAAACAAATTAGGAGTCATTTGACCATATAGATTGAATGATTGTAATGTTTTAGTGTTGAAAAAAGATGCTGAAATTTTCTTAAAAATACATTTGGAGGTGAAATTCGATTTCTAAACCTACTCAAATGAAAAAACTTTAAACTAAAAAGTGGTTCAAAACCAAAAGACAAACACTTTGGTGAAAAACAAATATCATTATATTGACTAATAGTGTCTGCAAAATTGTTTTGAAATGTCAAAAAACAATGAAAAAAGTAGCAAAAAATCACATATATGGCTGAACCTCCTTCTACTAGACTAGTATGTAAAACTTTTCCAACAAAAATAATTGAAAATGGACCACACATGAAGAAGATATAAGCCACAGAAGTTCACTGTAATGCTAAAATGTCTAGATTTTGAACTTCAAATTGCTCCTAAACATTCAAAACATCTTGGATTGACATGAAAATTTTATCACAATAACTAGACCTTAAGAAAAAAAAATCCAACAAATTTTATTAAAAAAAACATTTTATGAAAAAGTTACAAGCCCCTGAAGTTGTAGCCATCAGGATGCAATGTGGTGAACTCAAATTGAACATATGAACTTCGAAGGGCTCTCAAAAACTTAGTACATCTTGGATTGATCTGAACATTTTACTAGTGAAACTAGACTAATATGCACAACTTTTCCAACAAGTTTTATTAAATTTGGACATTGGATGCAAAAGTAATAGCACTTTGAATTTGATTGCCAGACAATCTGAGGACACTTTTCGTCCTCTCTAGCAATGAGGGGTTTTTTTTGGTCCTTAACCCCTAGTGCAATCTTGATTGTAAATGGACTATGATGCACATTTCTAGTGCAAGCTTGATTACAAATTCGACCTAGTGTTTCTATTATCAAGAATAGTATATTCAAATAGAAGACATTGTCCCAATCAACCTATTTTTCTAATTCTTTTTTTGCTACTAGATGTAACCACTTTTGCACCCTATACTTTATAGTCTGTCAATTTTTTCCTTTTAGGCAACAATATTGCAATCCAAAACAATATGATCTACAATGATCTTCATCCAATGTTGCTAAGATTTTTTAGGTCCCTTCTTTTGATTTCGATACTGTAATATCAATGATGGATCTAATAATTCACCCTACTCAAAAGTCTCAACCAATTCATTTTCTTAGTTGAAAAAGGTCCCCAATTTGCTCTATTCTTTAAAGGGTGAAGGTATAACTTACCTTTCATGTCATGCAACACATTTGGATTACAGTGAAGATTTTCACTATCAATGGAACAAACATTTATTTGGGTTTGAAATGTTAATCAAATACATTTTATATTTTCCACCTTGATGTCAATGTATCCTTATCCATTTTCAAAAGATAGAGATTTGGAGAGCAAACTGATAGTGAAGACATGCCACCGTATTGTGCCTTAGTTCTTTGATTAGCTTCCTCTAGATTAATCAACTAATGCAAGTACAAAATTATTGTCATATAAAGTCTATTTATGGTAAAACCTATAAAAAAATGTAAATCATATTGTATGAGAAATTCTATGATTTGCATTAAAAAATTATTTCACAAATTAAAGAAAATCTAGCAAAAACAAAGTTAAAATTGATATTAAAAAATGCAAAGAAAATCCAACTTGAAAATCCTCTAGCAATCTAGTCTAAGTTTAGAAAGGCAAGTACCTATAATCATTGCCTATCATTACAAGTACCTCTTTTTGATAGAGTGATCAATCCTTGTGACAATTAAATTATAGTATTAAGAGTAGTCATTAGATGAAATCCACCTACTATAAAGGGCTGCAAGTTCTTGTGAGTTCCCACAAGTGCCCCTAAGTTTTGGGAATGTAGGAACTCAGCCACAACAATTGGTTGATGTGGCCGAACTTTGGCTACATCAGATTATAATTATAATTTTTAAAAATATTTTGTAATTCTGGCCTAAACTTGCTGGTTCCTAGGATGGGGAACCAGCTTGAAACGACCCTTTAGTACAGCTGAAAAACATCTAATGTATCTAGAAAAGTTTTCACTTTGGTGCTTAAAAATAGGTATGAATAAGTATTTTCTCTTTGATCATTCACATTGCATTAGGGGCTGAATGAGGCCTAGGGAAGGCCATAACTTTCGCGCTCAAGAAAATTGGCCCAAAGAAAATATATGGATGCCTATAAGTAAGAGAAGACCATCCTATATAGTTGATTATTAGCCATGTAGATTGAATATGTAGAAATCTCCAATCCTCTACCATCAACTTCAAAAAATGGATGATGTTCAAGTGTTCAACAAACTATAAGTTCACTTGAATTGAGGAAAGGTTTTGGGATTTTAGAGGGGTTCCAATTCCTTATTTTTTGCAAAGGATTTCTATCATTTTGGAACATGACTTTGGATTTTGCCGACACTTGTCAACTATGGGGTATTGGGATGGTGGGACAATTGTGAGACAATCCTACTCTAATGAGATTTTGTAGTTGGAGAGTTCAACATCAAAGAGGTAGTTCAAATAAGATTGTAAGATACAAATTTTAGGGTTTCTAGTAACTTAAGGTTTTGTTTACATACAAGTATACAACTATTATTATTGTGGAGTACAAAGGTGACGTTATTCTTGGAGATGATGATCATACCACTCTTGGTAAGTCCACATGGACCTTGTTTAGGGATTAATTTTAGAAACTAGATCTTTGGTTTGCGGCAATTAAAAATAAAAATGACACTTTAAGCTTAAGATACTACTATTATCATGGTCAAATTTGTGTAGAAAAGCAAAAAATATTTCAATGTGCCAAAACAATGCATGGTTTAGTTATTGTATGTAGAAGTTGTAAGGAGTCAAAGTATTGTTGGTTTAATACTAAATCGAGTTTTACTTTGAAGTTTGTGTACATTCTCAATGTTCTTCATAGTGTATAATTCATTGTTCAATCTTGTGATATTGATGATTCTTAGCAAGCCTGATTATGTTGCGTCTAATTTACCGGTTTGTTTTTAGAGACCCTTTTGTCAACATTTTTAGGGTAGACATGGCATTAGATTCACCATCTATGTAAATCTGAAAAACAACTATGGATGTTGATCCTTTGGAAGACTTAGAAAACTTTGTGTCTTCAAAGGATCTTCAAACTATGACTTGCAATGGCTTTGACATCCACATCATCATCTAGGAGAATCTTGAATGAGCCTCTAGAGAATGCAAGTGATGGCTTTTGCATTGGTGGGCTTGTAACTCAGTTCCTTTGTATTTGAACCTTTTTATATTTTTATTAGTAAAGAGAATTGATAAAGATATGTTGTGTGGTAGAGAACTACATAAATGTTGAGAATTAGGGTTTGAAATTGGCTACAAGGGCTTTGAGGTTTTGTTAAGTTAGATTTTGAATTTTGAAAGGTCTTGCGGAAGAGATGAAGTGGAATTTTCCATTGCAAGCATTTGAAGCAAGATTGATTCTATTGTGTGGTCAAAAACTATTTGAATGTTGAGGTTTGGGGTTTGGGTTTTTGATGTATGTAGGGGCTTTCAGGTTTGGGCATCTCCTTGGTCTTTAGGACATCATTGTAAAGAGGATAAGCAATGTTGATGAGCATTTTAATGAGAATAGGGAAATGTGAAATGGTCTTGTCTAGAGCAAAATGCTAGCTACATTGTGTAGTGTTGATATAGTATTTGATGGAAGGCCAATTCATGTTTCCATATTTTAAATAGAATTTTCATCAAAATTGATTTTTTTTTTTTTATCAAATTAGGCTTAGGTAAACCATTAGAATTGTTGTTCTACATAAATATTTTGATATGAAATATTCAATGTCAATTCATTTATTAATTTGATTTATTCTAATAACATGGGAAAAAAAGAATAAAAATTGCAAAAAGAAAAAGAAACCACTTCATCCTAGAGCTAGTAGACTTGCCCTAGATACAACAAGGCCCTTTATACATGAATGGTAGCCCAAGCTTGCATCAAAGATGAAGGAAAAGCTAATTGGGCAATCTACTAACTAAGAAAGATGAAGGAAATATGCATCTAGAAAGAGAAAGAAATGTTGGTCGGCAAATTAGATTCTAATCCACCTTTGGATGCTATACATTCAAAATGATCATAGTTATTTGTTGAATTTTCAAACTGCTTGCCTATAGCCATACATGCAATATTTTCTGAAAAGGTAGTGGCTATTTCAAAGTCTCACTACACTTCTAATGATTTTCGAGCATTTTCCCTATGACAATGAGACAATCATTTACTCATTAATTCTAAAGATGTTTATTGGAAATGCAAACTATATTTCACTTTCTATAAAATGAAGCAAGGTATTCCTTCTCACAACATAATTAGGAACAAAGTGTAAGATTGGTTTTCCCTTTTACATCATAGGAAATGTATTTGGAGCCTCTTGTAATTGATTGCAATATTGCACAATTATCGTTGGATGTGCAATAATATAGATCTTTGTTTTCTACATGTAGAGGATTGTTTTGGCATCACTTTTGTTTTAAATTAATAAAAGTTTGGAGTTTGAACTTACAAAAGTGCTTCTACATCCTAATTCTCTTGAGAGTCAAGATTTGAATTTTGTGATTTGAATTCATGACAATGATGACTAAGCTCTTTGGATTGTGATTCTAAGTCTACTATATATTACTAATTTTTAAATGGGCTTATTGTGAGTACATTGTGAGTACCTATCTTTTGAATGCATAGTGAAGCATGAGTAGCATTAGTTTTTAATTTAATTCTGACACCCCCCCTGATTGTATATCAGCCCCTTGAATCCATACAAATATGACAACAAATACAAAAATGATTGCATGTACAAAAATTAATATGAGTACAAATATGAAAAGGAATTATGTGCATGGCAAAAGATGTGAAGTGTATGAATTGAAATGGGCCATTTTAAAATAAAAAACCCACAAAGTTTTATCATCCAAAAAATTTAGAGAACATGAAACAAAATGCTCTTACATGCGATGAGAGACACGAGAAGTTGTCAAATCTCTGTAATTAGAGTATAAAACTATTAAGATTGTCATAGTCACCATAAATTACAGGAATGAACATGGCATCACCCATGTCCACTTGCACTATAGGTTACGCAACATCTTGAGTGTCATCAACCACTATGACCTCGTGTACATCATCTTCAGGGTCAACAATAATACTACCTACTACGAATTTAATGAGAGAATAAAAAAAAGTATACATTATGTTGCATTGATAAAACAAAGTACTCAAAGAAAACAACATGAGTGGATAAAAAAATACCTGGAACCATATAATCACACGATGCCCCTTCTTGAGCATTGTCTAATGCTGCCACTAGCCTTTGTGGTCCCAAGATTGCTAAGCGTGATCCAAGATTTGTGTGCTAAAAAAAAAATCTGAGTGGCATCATCTATATTTATAGTACTTGGTTACATCTTATACTTCCATAAAGTTGAGGCCCTCATATACTATATTCTATCCTGGCAAATATGTAGAATCCATGAAGCTGAAGGTATATATTGATCAAATTGTAGTATGGGTACAAGCATGCTAGGAAGCGTACTTCTCAATTGTTTTTTCAATTTGTATCTATAAAAAGTGGTTGCTCTCTCAATGAGATTCTTATAGGTCAAAATGATCCAGTTTTTGGCAAACGGAGTACTATGTTTCACGTACTTCTGGACATCTTTTTCCATCTGCTCAAGGGTCTCATTCCAGTGAACACAATCAAAGTGATCTTTACCTTTGTCTATGATATAATAGCCCAACATGCTAGTGAATGTGTGTAGGCTTGTATTGCAGAGCATTTTACTCAAAATGTGGTGCCCCATTGGAGTAGTGGCAGTGTTATCCAATTTGAGATATGTCTTAATTTGTTTGTTGACAACATCTGTTGATGCTACTATAATGTGACATATTATTTGGAGATGCAATGTCAAAAGTACTCGACCTCTCTCAATGAAGCATAAGCTGGTGATGCATTATGAAGAAATTGACATTAGCGGAGGGGGTTCTTTTTTTCCACAATTTAATCAACGGCTCAAGAAAATCACCGGGGAAGGGGGGTCAGTATTGGTAGCATCATCTTTTCAGTGGATAGTTAGGTACAATTTCTCTAATATTTTAATGGTCTTCATTTAATTACTTGCTACAATTTCTTTGTTCTACTAGTAGCTTTATAATTCTTCATTCATTCCAAAAAAAATTCTTGTATATGAAACGATAGGTAAACTACATTATTGGACATTGATTGCAATTTGAGACCTTTGATGTAACCTAATCCTTGATTAAGAGCTTGGAGCACTTGAATCTCACAATTTTGTCAGTCTCACAACTTATTTACAGGCAATTACTGCCTCTTTTGAGCTTATAGTGACAAAAGTGTGTTCTACGAACTAATTTATTGATGAATTGTCAAATTATTATTATATTATGCAATTTTTACCACACACACACTTATTCATATTTTTTTTGGAAGCTTTTCTGGTGGCAATCAATATGGGATATTGCCACCATATTTCATATATCCATAAGTATTTGTATTTTGGATTCTACATATTTGTATGAAATATATCATATCATATCCAATATCTTATTCAATATTATATTTCGTATTGTATTCAAAATCAAATTTTAGATTGACAACATAGGAGGGGAGGACATTTTTTTCAATCTAGATCAATGGCTCTACTTTTTTCCATGGGAGGATAGTGTGTGCTAATTGCAAAAACAAGACATGTTTATATCTTTTTAGGGGATAGTCAACCTTGAGCAATGTGACCATCTATCAATATTTATAACTTTCAATTGAAACTAATTTTAAGCTTGCATAGTTGCTTCATTCTTGCAACCATTGTAGAAGGCCTTAATAGCTAAGAACAAAACTTTATTTGGTTGGAGAATTTTAATATGCAATTTTTCATAGACCTCCAAATATTGTTGCTTGTGTAAGGAAACACAATAATGGGGGTGATCATTGCCAATTGTTTTATCCTAATGTGATCAATGCCCATAAATGTAGTTCTTGTGAGTGCATAAGCCTCCTTTGTCAACCCCACCATCATGTTCATATAAAATTATATAGAATTCAATTGCAAGAATTGTTGCCTCATGACAAGGTGATATTATGTTGATGGATGATGATGATGAATATTTGAAAGAACCTGTAATTAAGTGGCTAAAATGAAATAATGAAAATTGTATCTAATGTCAATGGTACTCTACTTCCTTATTCCAGAGTTAAATTGGAGTTTCCTCTAGAGGACATTAATTCTCAAATTACAAACATGGGTGTTAGTGATAGCTTGGATGTTAATATGATTGGCATACCTATGAAGCTATAAAGAAATTGGATATTATTAGTCAAGAAGTATACTAAATGTAAATCTAGTAGGTTTCGTTCCAAGCTTTTCAAAGGAGGCAAGAATGTGAAGAAGGATTTGTCAACTTGAATTATTTGGTGCAACCGATATCAAAAAGAGATGTGTATTAATCTATAGAAGTCATTTAACTTATCTAACTTTGAAATACATCTCCAATCCAAATTATCTCTCAAATATGGAGTCCGCAACGATAAATTAAAGCATGAGATGGCTTTGTTGGAACAAAGGTGAATGATTAAATTCAAGTTGAAAGTTGCAACAGGTCTTGAATTTACCAAACTAAAGAAGTCTTGGATAGTAAAGTATACTTTAGAAGGTGATTCGACATAATTTTAGACAAAAATCACTTCATTTCATGTGTATGGTTTTAATGAAGGTGTGGGATAATATTTTAGGGAGTGTAATGATTGATAATAAATAATTTGAGATGCACAATATATGATTCTAAAGTAAGGTTTGGATAAAGGGATACAATTAATGTTTACATGAAAAGAGCAACATACACACAATAAATGAAGAACCAAGATAAGATAGTTTGTTCTTGAAGCGACCATTTAAGGGTTGATCTACTATTTTTTATGGGCTTCTATGGACAAAAATATTTTTGGTTTAAGTTTTAAAGAAAGAAGAATACATGCGATTTAGAGCACAAGTGGTTTCATATTTTTCCAAGTATTTTTGAATTATTTATGAATTTTCAATTTTTTTGTCCTAAGCACCTATTTATGATAGTAGATTTGGCAAAAAGCATACACATATAGTTTATAATGAGAGATGGGAAAACAAAGAACAAACATGCAGACTTGCAATAAATAACAAACCATGGTCCTAAATGCAACTATGCTTGTGTCAAATTAAATTCACAGAGTTTTCATTCATGAAAAAGTAGTTGGCCCGCTAAAGTTGGCTTTAAATTAATGGAATTTAAAGAATGTCCACTTATGAGTGCATTTTAAATTGGATTGAATCACATGCTTGAACCATCTATATTCAAACCTTAAAGCAATCTCTTACAGATTTTTGTGTGCACCCTTTTTATCCTTAATTCATTCATTAAGTATGAACCAACGGTTTAAAGACTAGTAAATGTCTATTTTTGACTGAAATATGGGGTTGATTGGAAGAAGGTGGTCAATTTAAGAGTAGACTACTATATATATTACTTGTGTAGGAGGTAACCAACTTATCATTGCTGTGTCCTCTTGATATTTCACATTATGTACTATTAAGTTAAATAGATATTTGTCATGAATTCTACAACAACTCATTAGTCACAATGAATGAGGCAACAAATTGTAGCGTGCTACTAGATGATATACATGTTGGAACTTTGTAGTATCCTCACCTACACTATTTTTAGTATATAGAAAAAAAATGATGAAATTTTCTACATTAAAGGAAAATTTAGGCATATTGATTATTTTATTTTGTTTTGTAATATGTACCCTTTGATCTCAATAATAGTTGATTTTAGGAATAAAAAGTTTGGCATGCAAGTCATGTAGTAGTTTCTAGAAGAGAACAATCCATGCAACAAAGTATTCATTTCTATTATCTTCAATGCGAGGAATTGATCACCTCAATCCTTAGTAACTCAATTAGAGAGTAGAAGTGGAAAGGTGATGCATATATAAGTTAAGTTTTTATGTTGAATTTGGCTTCAACTAAAGCAATAACTGCCAATCAAATATAACTTCAATATAAATTGAAGATACTTTGATTGAAGGCTTTCTTCTTAGAAATAGCAAAGCTTTTTAGAAGACTACATATTTTGGAGCTTTCCCAAAAGGTTTATTTTGTATAATCTTTTTATTGATAAGGCCTCTAACTTACTATCGATATGTTCATAAACATGTTAGGGATGGTCATAAAAGAGGTATCATCTACATATTGTGAAATTATTTGAAGTAATCCACAATTTTGGTGGGACTTCCGCACATATATTTTTTCCTTTCCTCCAATTTGTTAAGGCGAGTCATGAACACTAGCTAAAAGATACATAAAGGTGAGGGTTTCTTGTACATAGTTGGTCTAAATGACAAAACATGCATTTATTCACTTGTCATCTATAATAACAAATGCAAAGCCGATTTGGAATTTCAGTTCCTATTCCTTTGAATGCTCTAAAAATTAAACCACATGTGTTGTATTAGCAACTTTCAATAGGCACAATGATTCTATAGATGGATTTTGTAGAACTAGAGTTTCTCTTCAAACTCCTCATAAATGTCCATTTGATCCAAAACCATTAGTTGTTAGTTTTGAGCCAATTACATATGTTTTTCCAAGCATAGAGTTTGGCAAGATATGTCATGAATTAGTGAAAAATCCCTTGGTAAAAAGAATGCTTTGATTGTTCCATGGTATATTATCCATATATAATAAGTTTGATGCCATTTAGATCAAATTGCAATGGATTTGTATTGCAACTTTGCACAAAAAACATATAAACGTGGTTGTTGGTTTTCTTATGGAGCATGCAAGTGATAGTCATGCAAGGAGGAGAAAATTGATGTTGGAGAGCATTTGTGAAGGCAAATTTGGACTTGTAGTTATAAAACTATTAAATCAAATATTTTGTTTTTGTTTTGAGGTGTAAATGGAGATCATTTTATCTTTGGTTTTTAGAATATATGGTAATAGGTGATGGATTGTCAAGTGATTTGAAGAATTGCCATGGGATTTCAAGTAAACAATGGATGAGTTTTAACGGTTAGACCGGAAAGGATCTAGACAGTCTCTTAAGTTGTATTATTAAGTGATTTTCACTTTCTCTTTTTCTCTTTTTCTTCTTTTTTTTGCTTGGAATGTATGTGTATGAGTTTTGGAACACTTGTGTGATTTTAATCTCTTTATAATAAAAAACTTTAATCATATATTTTAAAATGTATATAAATCCCAATGATTGGGCATCTTTTATTGTGTATTTAGATTGGGTTCAAAGACCCAGTGATTGAACAATTGTGTATGTGTGGAATTTCATGTGAGAGGAATTTTATTATTGTTGTGCTGAAAGCAATGGTTTATACGTGAGTGTTTGATTAAATCCTTTTGTTTCTTTGTATAAGCTTGTAGCAGTTTGTGTTCTTGTTAAGGCTTGAAGTAGTTGTTTGTGTCTAAGGATTAAAGCTTTAAGTGGAAGCTAGTGAAATTTTTTATTGAATCATTATATCTATTTGTAAAAGCTTGAGAGTTGTGTGTGATAATAATGCTTGGAGTACATTTATGAAGTAGCTTATGTAATTCAAGTTAATGTCTTGTGTGTGTGTCATAAGAGAGCTTAGAAGTTGTATTGATAAAAATTGTTTAAATGGCTTAAAGCATGTTGTAATTGGAAGAGAGAGTTATTTATTGAGTTCATAATTGTTGTAATTGTATGTGGAAATCCTAGAGATTGGGTGTGATAAGAAATTGTGAATATATTGAGAGATTGAATAAGTGAATTTTGAGTTATTAGCTCAAAGCTATATTAATATTTATGTGTTTGAATTTAGATTAATATGGATTATGTGAAGAAGTCTCAATAATTGATAGCCCTATGTTTGTGATTTTAAAGTAATTGTTTAATTTTATATTGAATTGATGAGAGGTTACAACTGGATTGTGTAGATAGAATGGCTTTGAGCAAATCAATATAGTAATGCTAAAAGCAGATGACTGTATAGATTGAAGATGAACTATAAAGATGATTATTGAAGGAGTATATTTTTTAGTTGCTTAAAGCAAGTTAGAATAGGGAATTCTACAAGCAATATTAAGATTGTGATGGTCTGAGTGAAGTTGGAAATACTAACTGTGGTATGTTGAATGAATGGAGGGAAGCTTAAGGGAATTATGTGAGCCTATGCTTTAAGCAAATGCTACAAAAAATGAATACTATGGTGCTTAAAGCTATATGTCGTGTCTATCCTTGCTTTAAGCGTATTCCTTATTAATCCCCATACTAGGATAAGTTTGGGACTGTATACTTGTTTTCTTGCATCCATATGTATTGAACAGAAATCAGTGATTGGATAAAATGGTGATATCTTTTCTCTAAAATCACTAGGTTATTTTTGTATTATTTTCCATTAGAATCTAGTTTATAAGGCATTTCTATTTTAAAAAGTGACTTCAATCACAATGCGTTAGACTATTTGATCATTCCTTCGATTTTGAAACTTTATACTATAATATTGGATTTTGTTGAGGAAGGTGAAATTCTAGATTACACGACTTAATGAAGATGACTTCTTATTGAAGTTAGAGGTTATTGACAAATATCCATTAATCATGTTACAAGATCCAATACACATATAATCAAAACTTTGGAATCCTTTGTTGAATCCTTAAAGGACACAAATTTAAAAGACAAACAAATTACTTGATTATACAACATATTTCATTTTTCCATATTAGAACATATTTGGAGAAATTATATATAGGAATAGTTGTGAACTAGGGTCTTTGTCGTGCCTTTAGTGACATTTACCACCTTAAATTTACCTTCTAGTGTTTTCTCAAGCACGTAACTTTTTAGTGACACTAAGGGTCACACTCTCCTAATACTGTACATGCCACGCACCTACAATGTTAGGTTCTAACTCAAGTCACGGGGTTCCCCATTCCTCCATGACTCACAACACTTTCCTTCTAACACTTAACTCCCACAAGACACCGGGCATGTCATTTGATGACATAGGGTGGAACTTCCATTGATGTCCAAGTACTTGGTAGAGGCACTACTCCCCACTGGTGTTAATCGCCCTTGAATGGGACCCAATTCCTCATTAGACTCAACCCAACTCATTTCGAGACTCACTAATCGGGACTCACCAAACATGATTCACACCATGGCCTAGTGTGGAACAAGACACCACCCAATTGGTATCAAGGAATACACAAGCACTCCACAGTAACATACAAGTGGTAGTAAGGCTTCAACGCTAATCTCACCATCCGGAGCCACTTTAGCTTACCATGGCTCCATCCAGGAAGGAGGAGGGAGACCACCCCTCTTCATAATACTCTCTAAGGGATTTGGCAGCCTTTCCCCTTATTAAAAGTCACCAGAAACCCCCAAGATACTCGCCATCTTGGAAGACCACCCAATTCTAAATGATATCCCCAAAACCAAACCCCCAAAGACTCCCGATCTTCCCATCGAGATAACTTTTATCTTAGAGCTCCCAATCCCAAGTGCGAGTCCATTTTTGTGATCTACATTTTTCGTAGATCACCGTGGACTATTCACTTTTGCCAATACAATAAATATTGAGGAAGTTATGGCCCTCCAAAGGTACAAGTCCCCTGAGAGGTGTAGTTCTTCTAGACTCCACCTTTTTTGGATGCCCATAACTTTTAGCTCATAGCTCATCTCCTCATGAGCCTTAGCATTATAGAAATCTTTTCTCCTTAGCTTTTCAATGATATGCAGCATGTCCTATTTGGCTCAAAGGATTCCTCCCAAATTGTGTTTCCCACATCCCCATGCCTTGAGACGCGACCGAGACACTGCCAACTATGAGGAGCCATAATTTTTGACTCCCAACTAGGATTCTTGTGTTCTTTAAACCCATGAACGCGTCTTCTCACAAGCTTTCCAAGCATGTGTGACATGTCCCTTAATTCATCCGGATCAGAGCACTATAATGCTTTGATCGCTCGAAACTCCTAGTCCTCGTCACTTCATCTCTTGCAAGGCTTGGGGAGTCACTCCCAACGTCCCCCTTGCTCACCAAGGTGGCACAAGCATGCCTCTTGATGAGGATCGTGACAGTCTTTAAGAAGGAATATGTATGGGCATCATAATCATTCACTTAGAAGTGTTATATAGACATTCTTAGAGATTTTCTATAGACATTGAACAATGTATGAGAGCATAAATAATGCTTGTATCATTTGTCATTCACAAGCTTTATTATGAGGATGTAGTATATCATCCATCCGAATGTCCATCAAAAGCATGGTCATACCATTAGGGAAAATTGAATTAGTAGCGAGACTTGCATTGATTTTCTCATAGCTTGTAGGATGTTGCTATTCATTATGTTAGAATAATGAGAAATCACTACCTTCATTTGTCATACCCATTAGGTTACATTGGTTTAGATTGTTGTGAGGACATTTTTTCCCTCTTTGAGCAAAAAGCATACGATTTCTATTGGAGAAACAATTGAAAGATGTTCTTCTAGTGTCACAACTAAGCAAATTAAATATTTTGATGATGGAATATCATTTGTTCGATCAATTCCAACAAATGAGGAATATATATGGTAGCCATCAAATGTCTAAGTGGTAGATTCTAACTTTGTGATCATGCCTCAATATCTAATGAGAATCTTAAGAATGCTTGGTATAAGGGCATTATCATGGTACTAAATATAGTTGAGAGAGTTGCCATGAAGGAAGTACTTACTCCAATCATCAGGAAAATGAATTGACCTTAGACCCTCTTATTTTAATAGTCATAAATCTTTAGCTCATAATACATTTGAAAATTGTATGGAAAGAACTAACAATCATATTCTTGATGGTGGACCTTTTCATGAAGCCATAGTAGTTTTACAATCAACATTATTATATGCTAAGAAAAGTGATGATGTAGATATTAGAATTTGAGTAGAAGCTCAAAGAATATATATATCTTGAAACACTCCTCTACAAGTGAAGTACCACGTATAGGTCAACTAGTCAAGTATACAAAATGGGGTTAATTTTGAAGTTGAACATACATTTTTTTGAGAAGTTGCTTTTAAATGTAAAATATAAAAGTACAATTTAAATGCTTATATGTATGATGATTCATGATCAAGTGCATGAGGTATTGTTTGATGATGTAGGGCTTTAATTTTGTTTAATAAGGCCATAATGGTAAGTTGGTATGGCAATTTAGAAGGGTGCAAAAAATTGTCAAGGTTATTGAAGAAAAAGGAGTTGAGTTGGATTATGTACAAATTGTTTTGTTTTTTGCCAAAAAATCAATATGTTGTTGAAATACTACATGCAAGATTGTAGTACATATATGGAGGTTATGAAGGAGATGAATGCAACTTCATTGGCTTAGAGAGTATTGTATGCATTGTTACAATAGTCATTGATGTAAATAAGGACATCTATCTATACATTGATTGTAGAGGATTGTGATGCCTTAGACAAGCATGTAGATTGTAAGATGAAGCATAGAAGCTTATAGAGTGGAATTAGAAGTAGGAAGGAGTATGCTACATTTATAATTGTTGTAGCTCTTTCCAAAAGAGGGGGACCTTGAAAGTCCTCTAGCATTTGTAAATACTATTCCAACATCTACTTTTAATACCCACATTAGATGCTCTCCAAGATAATCAAAATAGTTTTTTTAATTTTCATACAAATTGTAAAGTTTTATGAATATGCTTTCAAACATTTTCTACATCTCATTTTATTTAATTTGGTTTTCATGTAACTTTTTGGTCCTTTCAATTTGATACATGATTTCTTACAAAAATTGTTCTTTAAGCCATTTTAATGCCAATGACCCCTACTTACAAACTTGGCAAGTGTGACATAAAATTGGGGGTTATTTTTATATTGTGAAAAATTTCTGAAAAATGGAAAAAAAAGAAGTTAAGAAAGGTGTATAATAGTCATGAGTACCTTAGCTATGAACCTTGAGTTTTTTGGAATCATATTGCGAAAGCTATGGCCAAAAAAAAAGTCAGCATGCAACATGTGAGTAATTAGTGATGAGATAGAAAAAGGTACATTCAAGTGCTTCTTGAAAAATGCAAATGCCCATAGATTTACTTGTTCAGTAGGTTGCCATCCTGAAGGAGCCAAAGAAGTGCCGGAATACCGTCAATGTAACGAAAATATTGCCGTTAAGTTTCACCCTACTCATACCTACTTAACTTGATCTTTAATGCAATCTTCAAGCACACAAGACAAAGGAGAAGCACGTAACACTAAAAGTACAGTATCTGATCGCAAAGATACACCTGTCCCCATTTTCGGAAGACTACAAACTCAGAGTTTGGTCCCCTCCAAGAATATGCGATCAAAGAACGGTCGTCCTTACCCGCAACCTCGATCCACTGCAGGCTAGGAAGCTTTTGTCAGTGATATTCTTTCTGACCCTAACATACAGCTGAAGCTAGTACACTCCAAATCTGAGAAGAGGCTAGAGCTAGTACGTACGTGAATGTTCAGTTTCTTCTTTCTTGGCTCGATAATTTCCTTGATTTCGGAGTCCAAAATACCTGCCACCCTATCGTCCTGTATCCAGAAATCTCGGATGATTAAGTTAGAAGTGAGTCCAGTGGAAAAGATTTATAATCTCTTCAAAATTCCCACGTACGTACGTACCGTCACAACAGAAATGCAATCCAAGTGCCTTGAATAAGTGTTTCAGTTTTTTCCAATAATATGCATACTAGACAGTAGTAATACTTTAGTGCTCCCATTTTCATCTTCAATTAAAACATTAGGTTGGCCTCAATGACTCAATCCGGCCTACTCTGGTTTGATAAGCTGGTTTGGGAGGTTCCTTAAGAACCGAAAACTCGTCTTGATTTTCGTTAAATCAAGACAACTTATAACAAGACGCTTACGGAATAGAATCAGATCGAAAGGAAGAAATTACACATACAGCTATTAAAGGCTTTGTTGTCGTTTGCTTAGATCCACTAACGAAACATTCCTTGTCAAAAGCAGAATGATGACTCATCCAGTCATCCGCCTGAGTGGCTTTGACTTTGACCTGGCAAGTTGGAGAAAAGCATTCCTCAACTGACTCCACAAAACTAAATAAGAGAATTTGACCTGGCAAGTTCAAGGAAAACACTTTAGCTTAAATGACTCACCTTTAAAAGACACATTGCTTGATCCTTGTGCCCAGCCATGCATCATGCGGGCATTCTTCCAGATATCTAGGCCTTCATCAAAATCAGTGATATGTAATTTAATTTAAATTTTAACAAAAAATGAACCGAATTTCACTGCAGGGAGGTAATGTACCAACTACCAAATGGTATAGAATAGTCTGATTTTAAATGACGCTTCACAAACAGGGGTTTCAACACCCACTGTTGCAATCACCATGGCAACTGTGAAATGAGATCATGCCTCTTGGTACATCCAAAATTCAGTTGTACGATGCTTATCAGCCACCAGAACAACTCGCAAGTTGCTAAAACTTCAGCTTGTTTTGTTATCACCAAAACGTCTGCTTATCTCACTGCAAGTCAGAGTAAACTGATCAGACACCCCCTGTTTGTCAGGTAAGCAGCTAGCTTCAGTCGGATCAGTTTCCTGGAAAGTTAAGGACCAGTACAAGATCCTGTGATTGTCTCAGAGTTCAGTGAAACACAGAACACGTTAAACATGTGAAAGACGCGCGGCCGTATTGTTGATGACATTTTCTGCTTCCAGGAAAACGAGGTATTTTCAACAGAACTGATTCACATTCAATTGGTATCGGATTGGAAAATTCAATGACAGGCGGTGACTTGTATTTGTTCTTTAAGCAATGGGCTTGCCCGTTTCTTTCAAAAAGAAAATAAAGTTAAGCAAACGAAGTCTAGATGAACTTCAGAAGAAACTGTTCGACTTCAAATTGCGACCTGTCAAAACAAGTCAACGTACGCAGACATGCCGCCAATGTTTGAGAAGCTGTTTTTCATTAAGCACAAGGCACCAAAATAATTGCTCGATCAAATGGGCCTTCCAGACACCACCACCACCACCACCTAAAATACCAATTAATCATTTGCCTCCACTAGATCAAGTCAAGAATTCATGAAAGATTTGAAAAGTGAAGATCACTTAATTTATAAGTGAGCTCAGCTAGATGTACAACAGGTACTCGGAAATCCTTCTACCAAGTTACTGTTAACACCACTGGTCAGCTTGAAGTGGACATCATTCTTGTCAAAGCTTTGAGACGACTTTCTGAAGGCTTACACTTAGCAGCATGCTGCATCATGTTGAATGGTCAGATTTTAGTAGACGTAGTAAAATGCACGATAGACGAGATAATGAATGCAACCTCCTGCAAGATTTCAAATCACAAACTGTACTCTCATTGAATAGTAAGTAATGAATACATACCTCGGAGGCAAAAAAAGTGAAGATAAAGATCGATGTAGGTCTGTTCCGATCCAACATGTTGACGATCCAAATTCATATCCTGCCACGGGTGTGCAGATATGATCTTTTCAAGAAGATATGACGTCAACTTCGTTAAATTGGCGATATTTCATTACATTGGCGCGGTTCAGGCGCTTGGCCTGGAACCCAAATCTATACTTGTCCTAGTTTGTGGCCTGAAATCAGACCTTTAGGAAGATATATGTATAATTTTCGGTTGGTGGAATTATATCGCCAATTTAACGATATTGACGTTATACTAAATGCTGCTGCTGATTTGGCGTCCTTTGAAGGCCAATAACGAGTCATGCTGGGGATATAGAGCGCCTCGATCAATCACACTGCAGATTGAATGCTCACCGAAGTGAAGAATTTCAAATAAGGGTAATCCGATAATGAATAGGATCGTGTAGAAATTGATCATTCTGACTTGCAAGTATGAAACAATGCACAAATATTGAGGTATTGCATTTTCATGATACTGTACATGTTGCAACCTTCACATATTTCACATGAAGCTAAGCTCATGTAGTATACCATAATTATGTATTGTGAATACATATTGTAAGAAACAAAATAAACATATGAGGAGGATCAGAAGGAAGCAGCACACATATGTGAGCCCCGACCCCTGCGAATCCTTCTTACAAGGACTTGTTGGTTCTTGTTTTATATATATACATATTCAACCGACTGAGAATCAAAACAGTACTCTCACAGTCTCACGAAAGCTTCCATTAGCGTGAGAGCACGTACGTACAGGTGATCGCTCAGTTAAAAACTACAAGAAATTGAAACTAACACATAATTAATTAACGCTGCAAGAATTGGCCATAACATGCAATACATTCGTGAGTCCTGATCCAGATCCTGTGGCATCCCGTATCTAAACCGTCAGTGTTAGGTCATGGCATCATACTGTGCTTTCTCAGTTCATCTGACGGGTACTTGCACCACAACTAAATACTTGACTATTCTTCTGGCAATGTAGCCTGACGTTTCAATCCAAATTCGATACATAGCCCTCGATCTTCAAAAACATTGTAGTATCCTTTGCAATAGATCCTATGAATCAAACCAAAGATTTATCTAGTACTTATTCTTCAATATTTTTTAGGAATCATTTTGTAGAACTCAATATTCAGAATTAAAGGTTAGAATTCGTACTACATTAATACTCATCAAACTGACTTAAGCAATTAATGAGATGCAACTGACAAAACATGTGCAGCGCAAGAATACCTTACGTCAATCCATAGTCCTGGAGTCCTGGTCTTCCTTGGACAAGTAAGATCGGATCAAGAATTCTAATAAACATCACAGCAGCATCGCTCTCGAGCTCCACAGACAAGAGGTCAGCTTTCTCAAAGGAGACCGCTCGCTTGTTTCCTCAAGTAAGTTCTGATCAAAACAAGACAAGTGAAAACTCAGAACTGTTGAGGAAGAACATAACCACGTCGATTTCTTGCGGTTACTATGTTCATAGGCTACATACACGCAAAGTTCTATAGCAGACTCAGTCCTTGAGCATTAAGCACAACATAGATGAACTCCAAAGAAATGATTACGTTCTTATCAAAAGTATCTAACGTAGCAACAGCCAAGAATTATAAAAAACTGAGTAACACTACTCAGTAACATTAGAATAACTGAGGTAGCTGAGATCTTATTCGGAGCTCCAACGTAACTAGGAATACCGGATTGGAGCAATAGTAATCTAGGACACTGCAAGTGATAGAGTAATTTCTCTCGCCGAGAAGCATAGTACACTACAACACGCAGCCATGCGACAGGAATTCGACCCTTAAATAAACAAGGAAAGCAAAATAATTCAGAGCCACTCGAGGGTTCGCTTTGTACATAAAATATCAATGACTTCATTACATGTTAAGTTTCAATAATTTGTAACAAGACAACGATGAGGCATCACAAAAATGATCGGCATAACTATTCATGCATGAGTGACTTAATTACCCAACATTACTTGAATGGGGAAAAAAATTATCCTCTTCAGTGAACTGGTTGAAAACCAGGTTTACAGCCTCCACATTGGAGAAGAGCAACATCTTTCGTGTCCTCAGCACTAAATGCACTACGCTTTGCCCAGTGATCAATCACAGCGCATGCCATCCTCCAATGTGCATGACAAATATTTGCCTACATAATCTAGCCCTGAAAATGCACATGTAGACCCCCTTGTAGGTCTCACCCGTCAACGCTCAACACAAGCTTAGAGTCTAAAATATGACTGTAACACAAGCGCTATGTATACTATATAACGGATTTCCGTCACCTACAATTTAACATCGAACGGCCTTCAAGCTACCGTTTCTGCGATTCATTAGGGCAACTAGATATATTAGAAAATCAACTCTGAAAGGCATCTGTACAAGACAAAACTTCTACAAGGGATCTCGAGAACTTGGAATCGCGCGCAAAAGCATCACACGAAGAGCACTGCAGTCAAGAATGCAAGTTGGATAGTCAACGAGTCAATACTTTGAAAGTGATACCAGTCTGTATTGAAATACGCATCAACACTGCGACAAGACTATGCCACTATCATCAACAGAAATAATCTCCAAACATAAAGCTCTACGAGATTGAGGAAATTTCAACATGAATTTACCAGGCATGCTCATCTTAGTGCTTTCCAACAAAGCTCTCTTTTATAAATCCTTCCTGTAACGTGAAAGGATCGATAGTGAGGACTACCGATGTGATCAGTGACTCACCATATTCAATTATTCTTGCGATGAAATGGAAAAGATGGCACACAACTTCTGACTGACAATCTTCGTCGCAAGATAACTGACAAACAAACTATACTACTTCTCCAAGTTCGCGAGCTCTACACTTGAACCCCTCTGGTCGATCGGCATTGACTGGAATTTCTGTTTCCTTTGTACTCGGCATTCACTTCCGCGAGATGTGGTCGAGTACAAAGGAAGCAAAATATGTATGCTCAAGAAACTCGAAAACTATACGAACACTATACATGGACATTCACGGACGCAGTCTCAGCTAAATTTTATCAATGTTAAATAATCTTAAATTATCCCAAACATAACATTTACATGAAACATTCACTCCTGTTCGCCAGTTTCTTAGAGGTCTGGAAAGATGCTAAAGAGGAATAACCTGAGTGTTCCTATTGCGTCGTAAATGGGAACTCTATTTCTTCTAGGCTGGCTGGTGAACATTCCTCATACGTGCTGTGAGAGCTAGCGTCGATGTTGCTCCGCCTCCACTCGAGTAGTTCATACTATTCTCCGTATTCACTTCGTCAACCTCAGTCTAACGTCAGAGTGTTGGCCGATGCTGCAATGAGAAGAGAGACCTTCGTTAAATCTCGAGTCTGCGCGCCAGCTAGCACAGTAACTGAAATCTAAGAAGGACTGGCCAGTCCATCTCTTGTTCTTCGTATCAATCTTCCTCATGGCTTTCTGTGAGGACACAATACAAAGAAATAAGCAAACCGCAAAGAGTGAGGGCGCCTCCGATCTTCTGTAGGCTAGACAGACAAAATCAACATCTCCATCCACAGCAAAGCTAAGCTATAGGAAACTTGACTTGATTTCTGTGTTCCAGGGAAATGTTACGCAACTTACGTCTCATTCGGTAGCCTCAGATCTGTTAACGTCCAAATGATAAGCAGTATCACAGAGCAATTTTCTACAACGTGGTGCATGAAAACAAACCAGTATTAAACGTCAGCATACACCATGTAAGAATAATCAGATTGTTCACTCTCTCGTGAGGCTACACATCCTGCAAGATGAGTGGCATCAAGACTAGCTAAGTAGAGATTAACTGCATGCCGGTGACGATCGATGGGCAAATACTGCTTTCATGTTAGGGAATGAATAGCAGGATTTGCTGCTTTCAGACGGAGTCTACTTGGTCATATGATGTGATTTCGCAGAGCGTAGCCTTCAGGCCTCACACTACTCATAATTAAACTGAATTGTGGAAAACCAGTTGCTCACATGGGAACGGACTGCTCTTGGTTAACACAACGGATTTCATCAACAACTGACTCACTACACCTGAGAATCTGAGACTGCTCAGGTAATAATGAAAGATGGTCCGCTTCCACAGTAGCAAGGCTTGTTATAAAGTTTTGGTTTACATTTCATTCCTTGTGTCAAGCCGCAGCCGATGACACATGTAAGCCTACTCACGATTCAAGAAAAGCTGATGCACATGCATGAATCTTGTTCTACACTGAAGTAGACCGCCGAAAGTACTTTCGCAATTGTCTCTTGTTCACTGTAGGCGCCTCCTGAAGCAATGAATGACCCGAGAACCTCAAAACCGTCGATAGAGAACATTCCCGAGATATCTTGACGCCGTCAGAAAAAAATTCTTCCGCAGTGACGTCAGCCGAGCATGCAGCAAGCGAGACCGACACACAGACAGTTGCACACCAGGGCTTTGAAGCTGCACAGCAGCAGTTGCCTGCAAGGCAAGTTCTCGCTTCAGGAACACACATGATCACATGCTGGCGCAGTATTGACGACGTATCTCGTCAGGTACTTGCCAGAAGGCGCGCTCGGAACCAGTGTTTCTGGTCATAAAAATTCGAAGTGGCCAAGCTCCAGACTCTGATGAATCACTTCACATGCTCACCACGCCTCTGTCGTCTCTAGCCTCACGCAACGCCTGCACAGTGCACACTGACGATAGAATCCTTCCAAGGGAGGGGTGCGACAGGAAGAGGGTGAGCACACATGAGCAGGCACCATTTCCTCAGGTACATACTCAACTGTGCTCACTCTCTTCTGTCACTTCCACTCCCTCCGACTGACACGGCAACAACAATGATGCCTCCAACCCCCACCCCGCCAACCCTGCCGTCACTGTCAGCTCATCGTCCCACTACAGCAAGAACCCCCGCCACTCACCTGTCACTGTTGGTGCTGACTCTCCTTGCAGCGCCATTCCTCCACCGAATCGTACCTTCGCGCAGCAGACGGCAGCAGCATGCAGAAATTTCGCAGTAACGAGAATGATGCTGGGCACCAGAAGTTGGAGGACTGCTTGGAATGCGAAACGACTCGCGCTTAAGTAGTGCCGATGGAAGAGTCTTCCCGAGTCCAGAGCACTCTGAAAGTCCTAGATGGGCCTCTTAACCCGGAGTGCCCATACTGCCTTTTGCCTTCCCCCCTTATTACGCGGTAACTTAATTTCACTGCCTGGCTAGCTGGCCGGCCTGCTGCTTCATCAAGCTGGCACTGCCGGTTCTGTTGCAGTGTTCCGGTCCCTCTCATCCGTTCGCAATCTTCAAAGAATGAGGACGTGCCGGGACTCTCTCCTTCAATTGTGGAGGGGCCATGATTCTATGAAGATTGAGAATTTTTTTCTTCTCCTTTGGAAGTGAAGAATGGGTGTGAAGAAGTATTTGCACAGCGAAGTTTTGAGCTCACTAGTGTCTCGCTTTCGCAAAAGGGGTGTCACAATTTCTTTCATTCAAGGCTCCTCTTGGTTCTTCTTTTCACTCCATACCTTCTCATTCTTCATAGAAGTTTCATTCTCCAAAAAGAGGTGACATCCCCTATTCAATCCTTCTTCTTCTCATCATAACTTCAGTTTAGACATTACAAGAAAATTTGGGCTTCTAGAAGGTTGCCAAAACAAGTTTGAAGCAAGGATTGTTTATGAATTTTAATTTTCCTACAAAATGCATTATTTCCTTGTATCTATTTGGAGTGCTGACAAAATCCACATGAGAACAAAGTCTAATCACTTACCTTGGATCACAAAAGTCAAATAAGGTGGTTGTCAAAAAATGTCATTGTTTTTGACAACAGTGACATGGACATAGCCAAACATGTCATTGTGAAGCACCCTTCCAAAGGCCCAAAATTTCCTGTGATGGATTCTAAAGATAATGGTATAATACTTCAAAGCCTAGAACTCAAGAACATTGTGGGACATAATGTCAAGTCCTAATAGTTCATCACAAAGGCTGTCCATTCAATATTACTTTGTACTTTTTGTAAATTTGAAGGTGTAGAAAGAAGGACAATATTATGAGATATACTGCTTTGCTAACTATCTAATGGAAATATGGAATAGTGACAAATGTACCTTGAATATCAAACTTGGCATGACGTTAAAATGGTGATATTCCATTACTTTGGCATAGGTAGGTTGAACTTAAAAATCTATACTTGTCCTAGTTTGTGGTCTAAAATTAGACTTTTGTAAAGATATATGTCAAAAAATTGGCACATCCAATTTGCCAATTTAACTAAAGTAACAGTTCATCATCTAGTTGTGACTCTACGAGGGGTTTGGAACAAGTCAATTTTGTTTCAATTGGACTTATATTGCCTTTGGCAAATTGCAAGTGGTTTGTGCTTCTTTTAACCCTTGAAGGACCTAGCAACATTTTTTTGGCAACATAGAAATTTTAGGGAACTCACTAAGAACTGAATTTTCATCCTTTTTCTTTGAAATTCTCATACAACATGTGGATGAAGAGTAGCTTTTAGGTGCAACAATTTTCATAACTTTTGACTACATGGTTAAAAACTTATTGTATAATATTGATAGTTTTTCTTCTCAACTAGACATTGTGGGCAACTAAAAAAAAATTCTTTTTCAAGAAACAAAAATTTCAAATTGGTTTTTTAGATTTATACATGCATGGAACCATTTGAAGTCCTTTATGTAACTGAATTTTCAATATTTTTTGAAAAAAATAAAATCATGGGATGTAGATTGTTTATCACAACATTATAACCATTAGAATTGGCATTTTTCAATTCCATAACTACCTTCTTAACAATTTTGTATTTTAAATCATTTTTTACTTCTGTTTACTCACTATTTTTTTCAAACATAAATATGAAATACTTCTTGTTGAAATAATTTATGTATTTCCAACTTATTTCTTCAACATATTAAGGGTAAGTTATAGGTTGTAGGATCTACACATTTTTGGGTAAAAATTTTGAAAGATGAAATCTAAGCATTTGGGAAGAGTTGAAAATACTTCTTTTCAAAATTCAAGCATTATGATCTTGCAATTTGTAAGGGTTTTTGTTTTTGTTTTTAATTTTAGGAAGATTTATTTTGACAAGTTAACTAAATAATTTTATGGTTGGATGTAGACTAGTAGGCCCATCACTATTCCTTTAGGAAGCTTGAGTGATTGCTAGATGGGGAATGTAGATGCAAAGCTATTGAAGCAAAGTAAATTCTTGTTTGAGAAGAATCTAAACATAAGATCTTCATTTTTACAATTTTTTCTTTTCTTCCCATCATCATATGAACTAGTTTAGATTCTTGTATAAAAATCATAAAGCACCAAGTAATCAAACTTCAACACATCACTAAAGAATATCACTAAAAAATAGATAATATTTTTATTTATTTTGACAAACTTGGATGTATTCCATTTCATTTTGTGTAGCACCTATAAGAAGCTCTTGAAAACAACCACCATTCACGTAGAGGGTGTCATCTCCATTCAAAATTAATGTGTAACCAACATAGTAGCATGACACCTACATATTTTTGGATGTCTATATAAGTTAATGTGTTGGATCTTCGGACAAACCTGCTACCTCAAGTCTTATTTGGGGACACAAGGAGGGAGTAACTGATTAATATTTATATACATTGTTTTATGGTATCATGTCATGATTTCATCGCCCCCTTGACCAAGCATTTTTTTTCCAAATAACAATATTTCATTCACTATTTGCAGTGAGCCCAAATCTGCCACATTGGAGAATGTGCGAGCATGTCATACAGTAATTGGGGAGGAATGTCGAATTGGATATCTTGACCTAAGTTAAGTAAAGAAGTTTAGTGTTGTGTACATTTGAAGCCACAAAGTAAGTTAGTGCTGTGGACTACAGTTGCAACAAATGTCACAAAGCTGAAGTCAGGTCTTACATATCCATTGTTGGTTGGGCAGCTTGGGCTGAAGAATCGTCAATTTTCACTTTACATTGATTTAAGGTGGCTATGGTAGAACCATCCATTACCAGCCACTTAAGCATTTTGTGCATGATCTGGAGTAGTAGAAGGCATTGTTAATTTTTTGCCTTGTAGAGAGATAGTAATGATGGACATTGTCAAATTTTCATAATTTTTTTCCTTAAATTCAAATTGTTATGAATTTTAGAAGCCAAAAATTGGCCTGCATTCATCCCCAACACATAGGTTCTTCCATCACTACTCATCTAAAGATTAATTTGGTTCTCAAAACAAAGCAAATGTGTCATAATAGTGATGGCTAGAAGGTGGTGGAAAACCAAGAAACTAATGGTTACTTATCAGTCATCTCTCTGTTGAATTTTCCATTACCTGTGTGTTGACCATGGGGCATAGATGGTCATGGGTGGTTCTACCATATCCCGAAACTGCCACTTTTTGCTTCTATGCATAGTCACTATTATTAGACTGGTCAAATTTTCATATTTTTCTTGTTGGCACGTAAATGGAGGTTGCAACGCACCAAAGAACATGACATTTAGATATTGTATGCAAAAGTTAGGAAGGAAAATTTTTACTTTTGTACCTAGTCACTATTATTAGACTGATCAAATTTTCATATATTCTTGTTGGCATGATATTTGGATATCCTATGCAAAAATTAGGAAGGAACAAAGTTTGGTTCTAAAATTGTCCATCCACATATTAGACATGTACATGATTGATTTTGGAGATGTTCACAAAGTGAAGATGGCGGTTCAAGGTCAATAGCGCATTTGAACCTGCTACCTTAGTGTCCTTACCACAAGCTTGGACTCCTTATATTTTTTTCAAGTTGATTTGAGTAGGTCATATGGAGACTTTCTTGTGTGCAATTTTAAATAGGTCACAATGAATACATTATATATAATATTCGCAATGTTGTTCATTGATTCTAGTGATTTAAATTTCAGATCTATTCTAAATTATGTTTTTTTACAATATGATCATTGTAATTGGTATAAAAAAGTTTTCAACAAAACTGTGGGCACTTAAATTTGGAAGGGGGGTGTACGTCCAAGGTATATGCCGAGGGCATACGTTGATGTACATATGCATATGATCATGAAAAGAGACATGCACACATAAGATAGTAAGATGCATTGGAGAAGTTGTCTAAATCTCCTTTACAGTAACAAGTAAATACATATAAGCTTAAACAATGTTTGTTTAGGGAATATTAAATGATTGATTCTCTTATTTTCAATGGATGAAATTACTCAATTGCAATGTAATCAAGGGACAAACTCACTCTACTATGGATGACTTTATATACTTTAGAATGAATACATGTGAATCCATCCATGTTTTGCATGTTTCATCCATATTAGTGGATGTAAATAGCCACACCATTCTACTATTCATTGCTTTATGCATTGCCTAAAAGTAATGAAAAAAATCACTACATTTGACCCTTTATGTGATTACAAGGGAATGTCTACAAATCCTCTCTTAGCCAATCATGGTCAAGAAAATGTTCAAAATCTCCTTGTAAAATCAAGGGGAATGTTGAGTTCAAGACATGGCCAGGGAAGTGAATAACAACTTGTTATGCTTATCTACATGTGGCAAAATAAGGGAAGACAATGATCTTTGCAAGCCTCTAATTTCTTGGTTATGAAAAATAGCTATGCATATGATCAGAGTAAAAGGGACACCTAGGCCTTCAAAGGAATCTTATAGTCAAAATTATGCAATTAGATCCAATGAAATCAAGACTACCACCAAATTATTGTCGCAATTCTATGCGCAATAGAATTTGCAAGGTTGTCCAAAAAAATTCCGATAGTTGCTAAACTATTACATTAATTTTCCTTCTACTTTGCAGTTCCACACCATAAGCAATATTATAGTGCACAATAACAAAAAAATCTATCATTGAGGCCTAAACCTCTTCCATATTATTGGAGGTCTCTCATTCCAAATATGAACCCCAAATTACCATCTATGATAGATAATAAATTCCAAAGTTCTACCCTTGTGGATATATAACATTGTTAACCAAGCGTAGGGAGTCCTTTTGCTTCCACAAAAAGCATGATCCCCTAAGTTGCGAAGGTTCTTGAAATGGGTTGATAAAGTGTCTAAAGTTTCCAAACCCGTCCCTAGCATAGACACGCAATAGCAATCACAATTGCCTAGCCAATGACCTCCTTGTCATTATAATATGATTCCCCCATGTTTCCAAAGGAGAATTATACCTCCACCTAGGGGGAGAGAACTTTATTGGTAAACAATGTTATGTGCGTCAAGTATATAGGTTGATTCACCAAACCTAAAAACATGCATGTTAAAATTGTAGTGACTAAATTGATTTGTTGACTCAATCCAAAGGACAGAGACTATGGCATCAACTCTTATTTCAAAACCTAAGTTTGCAAATCTTATCTACAACCACATTCACACTACACAAACGCACTTAGGATTTAACCCCTAAAGGCCTAAACATGATTTTTTGGCATTATAGATATTTTGGATAGCTCACTACAAGCAGAATTTACAATTTTTTTCTTTTAAATTTTCACACAACATGTGGTCAAGGAGTAGCTTTAAGGCCCAACAATTTTCATAACTTCTGACTATATGGTTAAAAAGTTATTATATAATATGTAGTTTCTTTGCAAAGTCGGGCAACTCAGGTAGATTTTTAAAAATCACTTTTTTCAAAAATAAAAATTTGAAATTGGTTTCCTAGATTTATGAGTACATGAAAAGCTTTGAATCATTCGACTTTGATTAATGAAGTGAAAGTTATGAGATGTTTTATTTTGCGGGTAGTTATAGATTCTCTACTCTAAAATAAACTTTGAAATCCTTCATTTAACTCAATTTTCAATATTTTTTGAAAAAAATATAATCATAGGATTTATATTGTTTGTTGAAACATTACAACCATTGGGATTTTCATTTTTCAAGTCCATTACAAAATTCTTAACAATTTAGTATTTTGATTCATTCTCTACTTCTTTCTACTTACTATTTTTTTTCCTATATGTTGTACAATTCCAAATAATTTGAATTTTTTTAAGCATGTAGCCAATTTGCCTTGAAGAATTAATTCAAAGACGCACATCCATTTTGGACATTTTTTCATACAAATGTGACCTTGTGAAGAGCAGCTTCCTGGTTTTTAGCAGGGCCCCCAAAAGGGATTTTTGTCAATTCAAACGCTTATATCTTGCAATCTACAAGGTGGAAATTTCTGAAATTTTTTCCACATGTTCTCAAACCAACTTATTACAAGATCCTACAGTTAAATATGTCCCCAAATGGTTGTTTTTTTAAAATTTGGTTCTTGTACTAGAAATGGCAGTTTTGGAGTATTTTTGGTGAAAACATAGTCATGGGCCTTTAGGGGTTAATTGGATTATGGATGTGGAGTCTAATTGATCAATGAATTAACCTATGAAAAAGCATCATGGTTAAATTGTTTTTATTCTAATAGTGTGTGTGTGCCACTACTTTACCATTTATATTGAAGTTGTGCAAGTTGACATATAATTCTATTGACATACCAATTTTTGCCAAATAAGAGCATCACCACATGTCTAAGATGCAAGCTTGGCTTGGCTTTGCAAAATAGGGGCCATCCAATTCACAAGCCAAACCGCCCCAATGGCCCCACCCATAGCATGCTACAAGTTTCCAAATTTGGACTGCTTTGCAAGGTCCATCCAATGGGCTATAGCACTAGAGGTCCGTGCTTTGGAGGAAAGTGTGTCGGTACTCTTATCTCATGCAATTTGCAAGTTGGTTTGCAAGCCACGCTTTAGCTTCCAAAACAACCCAATTTTGCAAGCCACCCAAGACTTTTGGCCCGGCCTCTAAACAAGTTCATCCATTTCGTGGAGATGCTCTAAGTAAATGTTTGTGGTGACACTATTTTTCTAGGTGGCTATCACTAGTGTAGTGTGACAATAGGGAGGGGGGCGGAAGTGGACGTGGTGATTGACCCGGGCAGTGAGGGCTGCGCGCGCGCGCACCCCCCGAGGCAGACGGCCGGGAGTGGAGGGACGGAGCCAGGGCGGGAGGAAGGCCAGGGAGGGAGGGCCGTAGCCCCCCGAAGCTCCCGCTGCCCGTAGGGAGTAGGGACAAGGCGAAGGGCCGCTTTCCCTTCTCCCACGTGCAGGCGCCTCCTCCTGGGCGCCTTTCTTTTGGCCTCCACCAATGAAGTGAAGTTACCCATTCTGGCATTGAGATCTGGTTAACGAGATCACACTATTGTTAGCCCTCCGAATCCACTTCGGGCTCTGCTCTTCTTCCACCTTTTTTTTCTTTCCCCATTCCCAAGCTACAGTAATTTGACAAGATATCTTAAGAAGCGTACCAACCCCCCGCCTAGCTTAGCTTACTGTAAGGTAAACCAGCCTATGACAAGTAAAAAGGTCCATCCCATCACAGACACCTAGAGAAGAGAAGAGAATAAACCCCGAAAGGACGGAGGGTGTTTTGGATGGAAGACGAAAAGTCCCCAACTAAATTCCGAGTTTTTTGATGCATCATTGTCCAAAATCAAACAATTAAAAACTCTCTTTGGGGGTGGAGGTGGTTTGGATTTGGAATTCCACCCGTACTACAAAAGTAGATTAACCCTTAAAGACCGGGTTAGTGAACGTGGAAATCATCCCTTTTTGGTACTATCTAGTATCATCTACTTTTTATTTATTTTTAAATAAGAATCATTGGAGGTCAAACTATTGTGCAAGATTTCTCCTTTTTGCACAAAATTCCAAAGATGAACAATTGCACTTTTGTCCTATGTAGGAAGATTCTTTGTCATCCATTGAACAAAAAATGTCCTCGATGTTATTTAAGGGTTAAACAAAGAAGGCAATATGTCGAGGGTGAGAAAAATTCAGATCATTTGACTGCGTGGATTGAAAAATTATAATGTTTGAATTGAGGAAAAAAAACCCTCTTTTTCTTGAAATCTTGTGAAATAGAGTCAATAAATTGTGAGTGAGCCTTGTTGGAGTAAAACTTTTACTCCACATGAAAATGAGGATTTTCACCATTCATAAGTATATGATGATAGGTTCCCTCATGGAAAATTTCAAAAACAAATTGATGGAGTCTAGCCTTACTCAAAATCATCTTGCAATGCAAATATGAAAAAAGAATTGTTAATACACCAATCAATTTTTGATCATTTCTTATGCACTGAAGATTTTTTTAATTTGAAACCCAAACAATGAAAAGTTAGAGATAAACATTTGAAATGTGTGGGGACAATTTCAAGAAATTTGACCTCAAAAATTACAAGATAATAGGGCTTGAAGTTAGATGAAAATATTTTTTTCTCAAAAATGCCCCAACATAGCTAACAAAGTTTGGCTCCTCTTACAATGTGATTAGAGAATAAATATCTTTTTTAGAAACTTGTATGTAATATTCTATTAATTACATATATGCCAAATTTCAAAAGCCAACAAAGGTTTTAGCAAAAGATGCCCAAAAATGTCCAAATTCCTTGGGCCACCCCAAAAGTTCAAGGCAACATAACTTTTGATACATGCATCCAATTGAATATATATATATGTTTCTACTAGGAGGGACATGTTTATACCTTGTGCCAAAATTTTTGAACATCTAACCAAAATTGACGACTTTGTAGGAACCTACCTAGATTTTCAAGTATCCATTCAACAGACAATGGTTAGTTAGGATTAAAGTCTTGCATCAATCTATGACAAATTTTTTTTTAATAGAAGAGATTTGGACTACATTAGAATACTACATAAAATTTTACTTAAGAGGCGCCTTATAGGTCATTACTTAAAAGACTGTACTACTAAGACTACTTAAAACACCCCTTTCTCTTATAGTGGATGCATTAAGGGACAAAACTAGAGTGCCAAGAGTTGCAACAAATCGGGGTGGAAGTGCAATATAATAGAAGGTGCTTCATTTGGTAGGGCAAAGGGTGTAACTAGGGTTGATACCATGACATGTGGTTATAGAAATGTTAAAGCGAATGCAAGTGTGAGGGACGAGGATAGTGTAGAGCATGTAAATACCCACATACCTACAATTCGGTATGAGTGGTACATTAGACAAGGGTGGCAATGCACATATGATGAAAACAACAACATAGAAGACAAACATAATGCAGAATTGGGTCTAGACTTAAATAGCTAGAGACACTACCATTGATAAAAGTTAATGGAAATTCATTGTATTTCAACCGTATGGACTCCTTTCAATGTTATATCCTTCAATTGAAGTGAGTGTCACTGCACTATAAGTAACCCGCCTTTTTTAGGTTAGCATTGAACAAGCTTGTTTGCTAAAACAAGAGTACAAAGATGACATTGAGGTTGTGGAGGGCAAAATTCAGTTGGATGTTCTAGGAAACATGTGGATGTCATAAGTAGAACAAGTTCATGTCCTATACGATGGGTATGTTCTCTAAGACATCGGAAAAAATATAGGCTCGTTTTGTACAACATCCAAGAAAATATAAGCCTACCACATTGGCAAGGGGTTTTGATTTCACTGCAAGTAGGTTTCTAGAAGTTATTGGGGATTGAAGTAAAATGCTAACCAAATGTAAAAAAAATAGGGGAAAGACAGCTACATGGCACACTTTTGAAAAAAAAGGCATCTTATGTGGCATCTTATTAGGATGATGTGGTGTGCCACATGAGCATGCTTTGATGCCACTTGAGAGTCTTAACAATGTTTTTTAGACATCAAAAATTGAGTCGTCAACTAAGACTTCAAGATGTTTTTTGCGATGTGAATTGTGGTGTCTAGATGGTTTTTGCAACATCAACTTAAACAACTTTGTATATGTCATATCGTTTGATATATTCCATATGGTTTGCCTTCCTTCCTACTAGCTCACTTGTATAAATAGGTTATATTCTCATGTCAATATACTTACAATAACAGATAGATGCCAAATACAGTGTATTGTATATAGTGTACAATATATGGCATGCATACTATGTATGGTGTATTATATATAGTGTAATGTGTATGGCTTATTATGTGTTGTATATAGTATATATCTAAGTTGATATCACAAAATGTCTAGACGTCTCAACTGACATCTCAAAGAACTAAGACATGCACATCAATCATGTCCTAGAGGATGTCGTTTGTGTCATTTACATGTCTCTACAAATGTGGCATATCACATAGCTTATGCTACGTGGCATTCAAAAGAATTAACCTCATGTTGGAGTTCACATGTGAAAAAACATGTGCACGTCACAGCAAACATCCAAATAGACAAGACCTAGGCTAGGACACAATGCACTAGACACATCATGAATTTTCCGTTGCCACGCCATGTCCCATGTCAACAAAGGCCTCAGATGAAAAAATTGCCAACTTAGCATTGCCCTCCTGTGTAGCGTTGACGTGGCTACCACATGGCACACTTTTGGCACCTTCTTTGACTGTATATGAGCAGACGTCACACGAAAAAAATGGCATGTTTCCTCAAATTTTTGCATATCTTTGCCGCATCAATCTAGTTAGATTCTATTGGACATCCATGAAGGCATGCGGGACGTTAGAAAAAAAATATTTCCATATTTTTTAACTTGTCAAAGAGAATTGGGATTTCTTCTAGTGTTGTCTTATATATCTTTTGTACTAGTCATTAGGTCCTCAAAGCTAATTCTTCTTTGCATAGGTACAACACTCTTTTCTAAGTCCCTAAAGTCTTCAAGGTCTTGAACACACTTTTTGTCTTCGAGGACCATCTTGTGTAATATACACTATGCAAATGTAATGTCCTTGATCTATGACTTGTATGCTCTAGTAAGAGGAAGGATTTTTACGATGGAAAATCTAGCTTGTAATACACCAAAATTCCATTGGACATTTTTGCAAATGTTGAATAAGCGGAATAAAATCCTATCAAGAAGAAAAATGGGCCCATTTCTCATTGGAAGGTTGGAGGATGGTATATATAAAACATATCCAAGGAAGATATATATTTAATTTTGATAAGAGGTAGTATTGATTATATTGGCATCCATTTTCTTCAAAGTGCATCTCATTGGCTTTGCTAGTGAGTATGTTATGTGCCAAGGAAGACCTCACTAGGCCATTCACATCATTATTGGACCCTAACAAGTTGAAGAAAGTGTATCAAATGTAAAGACCTCTGTCTACTATTCCCTCTAGAATAATGGATTTGTTGCCATTTTTGTCACAAAAATTCCCCTACCAAACTATCACAATATTTATTATATTGAGAGAATTCTATCAATTTGAGAGGTAGAAGAGCATGAAATAAATTGACAATAAAAAAAATTGTTGGAAAAACAACAATTTCCATTAAAATGAGAGTGAGAATGTTTTTAAAATTGAGACTATTTAGGTCGAATGGACCTAACTAGTTTGAATTTCAGAAATATTCTTACTCTCATTTTAATGAAAATTGTTGTTTTTATCAATGATGACACCTAAATGAACCTAAATGGACATGGTTAATTTGAGAGGTCACTTATCTCTCAAAATAATGAATATTATGTGAACTATTGGACATATCTCCCATTCATGGTGCATGCAATCAATTGATTCATACACCCCAAAAGCTTCTATCATGATTGATGGCAAACTACTTATCAAACTTTGTATATGTTCATAGATGCAAACGATAGTTTTCAAATTCAACTTGAATGGCATGGCAAAATCACTTCAATGATTTTATAGCCATAGATTTGCTCATGCAATAAGGGCAAATGCGATAACAATTAGTATGAGTAAAGCTACATTGATCTTGGTGAGGTGATAAATCTAGATTGTTGCGCCTCTTAGTGACACTTACCACCTTAAGTTCCCTTCCAATGCTTCTCAAGCATTTGATACTTTAGTGGCACCAAGGGTCACGCTCTTTTAACACTGCACATGCCACGCACGTCCAATGTTAGTCCCCAATTCCAAACTCTTTGTGCTAAGTCCCAGCCACCGGGACTACTAGCACACATACACACACATCATGACACCGGGGCATATTACTTGGTAACATGAGGCGGAACTTCCATCTTATTGTGCAAGGACCCATGGTGACACTACTCACCATGGTCCTAACCGCCCTTGAGTGTCACCCCAACTCCATACTAGGCTCCTTGTGTATTTGCTACTTTCCACTTTGTCACTAATCGGGACTCACCATTCGGGACACCTCCACATAGCCTAGCAAGGGGTGGGACTCCACCCAACCGGTGCCACGGGACATCCACAAGTGTCCCATGGTGCCTTAGAGTGGTGCTAATCCCACACCACCAACCTTGAGTCATCGGGACTCACCAAGGCTCCAAGAGGGAGTGAGGAAGGAGACCAACCCCTCCTATAGTACTTTCTGTGGGATTCGACAGACCCCTCCCTTGTATGTCAAGGAGGACTCCCATACACCCTTTGGTTTTGGAAGACCACCCCGTTTCTCCCGATTCGCGCTAGTTTGGGACTCCCGAATTTCCACCCGGCATAACTTTGCGGTCCGGGATCCAAATCGCACATGCGACCCCATTTTCGACATCTACGCGACACGTAGATGCCTATGGACTACTCACTTTCTCCATTCGGATAAGTACTCGCAAAGTTATCGCCCTCCAAAGATTCGGGACACTCTCGGGGCGGCCAGGGCACTCCCGACGCGACCAGGACACCCCCAACTTTGAACGCCCATAACTTTTGACTCGCAAGTCCAAATTATGCGTTCTTTGAACAGCTAGAAGAGTCTTCTCAAGACCTTTCCAAGCATGTATCACACGCCCCCAAATTCGTCTGGATCAGAGCGCTACATCACTCTGATCGCTCGCAACTCCTAGTCCCCCTCACCTCATGTCTTGCAAGGCTTGGGGAGTCACCCCCAATGTCCCCCTTGCTCACCAAGGTGGCACGGGCACGCCTTGTAATGAGGGTCGTGACATAGATTCCCACAAGCATCTCATTTTTGAACAAAATAATTGTCACAAGTTGTCACCCTCTCCATAATTCTCAACATCAAAGTCCATTTCATCCTATAAGGACATATAAAAAGAGATGGCCTAAAAACATGATTGTTTCAAAAATAATCCTCCATCATTCATTCATTTTTTTATGCATCTAGTGCCAAAATCTTTCAATACTACTAGCTTTTTTAGGATGTGACCTTCTTCAAATCCTAGGCACATGAATTACTTCATGAACCCCTATATCCAACACAACTTGAGGCATAAGTTCGTCCTCTTCATTATCTTCAAGAATGAGCTTTCTAGCAGTCGAAATTGAATCTTCTAAGCCTCTAGGGCTCAATACAATTTACACAAAAATGAACCCAAATACAAGAAAAGAACACATAGTCTAGAAAACATTCTAGCCTTCTATAGACTCTACAAGAAAGAGTTCCACTTATTGTAGTAGCCATTGGTTCTATTGGTGTGGCAAAAATGTGACATGGCGCCCAAAAATCCAAGCATATAGGTTGTCAATTTAGGCGGTGTGGCTTGTTTAGAAGATTGAGGGGGGGAGGACAAAAGAGAGATCTACTTTCAACTACACCAAAATCTAGCTCACTAAAATATATTTGTTGTGTCTCTCTTTCTATCTATGGATGTAGACATTCTTATATATTTACACTAGGGTTAGGTAGGTATTGACTAAATGTACTTCAAATGAACATTTCAAAAACTATTGTTATTGTGCAATGTTCACAACAATTTCATATGTGGAGATACTTGCACAACACTAGTTTAAAATAGAAACACTCCAAAGCGTCACTTTTTCTCATTCTCTCATTTCCAAGTGCAAATGAGAGAAATTTAACTAGATTGTTAGCAACTTCAAGAGGAATCCAACCCAATTTGTTTCATAATTTTTTGATGCTTATTAAGATTCTAAAAATTATTGAAGGTAAAAGCATATGGTACCTACACATGCCACTAGGCTCCCCTTGAATGAATACCCTTGAAGCATGGAAATCAATTCTTGAACTCCCATCAGTTGCTCTTGAAAACTTGAGGTGGAATTGAGGGACGAAGTGGCATTTTTTCAACCTATTTTTTTTTTCTATTCTAGAACATGCCATAGGTGGTGGGAGTGGAAGGTGGCAAATAGGATGATCCTACTTTAAATATATAAGAGTGGAAGAAGATGATGTTAGAGAATCCATAAATTATAGTTTCAAGATGAAAAGAATAATTTACTCAATTATAGGTTAAATGCTAATTTAATAGGTATTATGTTTTCATGGTGAAGAAGTAGGAGCATTTAAAGTGATCAAAAGAAACTATTTTTTTTACTAATAAGATAAATAGATTCAAAAAAGGAAAAGATTTCACTTCATTTTATGTCATACATATATAGACTCTTGTGAAATATAATTTTTACAACACAATCAATTGAATTAGTCATTTCCAAACCATAGTAAGTTAGTCTTTTAGATGATATAAGAAATGAAGAGCTTTGAATGGTCATTTTTTGAAGTACCACTTGTCAAAAGAAAAAATCACTATTTTAGATGCTTTTACTTCAATATTGTACATTATACTCTTATTACACCAAACAATTTCTTTAATAATTGAATAGACTTTTGAATATTTTTGTGCTTTCAATTCATGTTTCAAATAAAAATTTAACCTTTTTAGAAATACTAAAAGTGAATCTTTTTGTCAAGTATATATATATAATATTTTTTTGACACTTTTCAATGACACAAAGCATCAATACATATAGACTTTTTTGAAGCATGTATCAAAACAAGATAACATAGTCACATATTTGCATAATTTCCATGCCATTTGCATCACTTTCCTTTCTTAGACATTATTTTCTTTGGCCTCTGTATTTTGTTTCTTTAGTTTCCCAATTTTCAAATTTGAGTTTTCTATGTCAATTTTAAGTGTTTTTAATGCACTTCCAATGATAATACTCTTAACCCTTGAAGGACCTTGGGCCTGAAAAGTGGTTGGTGGATGACTTCATTATTCATTGTAGAAACAAATAATGCACCTATTGGTATAATAATCAAAGCAATTTTGGTGACTACCTTGGTCATGAGGGGCCATGTCAATTAAGGGTGAATCCTTAACCCCTAAAGGACCGAGGCACATTTCACGCATAAATTGTGAAAAATGTCACATTTTAGGGCAATGAAAATAAAATAAAAAATAATTTTTTTTTTCAAAATTCAACCATATAAATTTGTACTAGACTACTATGGGAATGTGTAGAAAAAATTTCAGAATCTTTGAGCTTATGGATTGAGAGATTACAATGTTTGAAGTTAGAAGAAAAAGTTTTTTTTCAACCTTGTCGAAAAGGGCTAGCAACCTTTAACCCCTCCTAAAGTGAGATTTTTACACTACACATGGTTATTTTTTGGACATTTTCATCTTGAATCGTATAAGTTGTATACTTGCTAAATTTCAAAAGTAGAAGAGGTGTTTTGCACATACTGCTCGAGCTACCTAAAAAGTTTAGGGCAACATAACTTTTGATCCAAGCAACTGATTGGAAAAAAAATTACATTCCCACTTAGGGAGTACATGTCCACATCATATATCAAAATTTATAGAACATCCATTACAAAATGACTTCGTATGCACCTACCCGAGGTTAGCTACGTAGGTTCAACAGTCATTGAATCCTCTAGGGGTTAAAGGACGTTGAAGCCAAGAAGAAATAGAGGGATGATTTGACTATTCATTGTAGAAACAAAGAATTCCCCTTTTGGTCCAATAATTGGAGTATCATTTGGTGACCACCTTGGTCACCAGGAGCCGCATCCTTTTAGGGTTAAGTTCTAATTCCATGTCAATAAGAAGTCAATAATATTTATTTTTGGGTGAGCCAATTTGCAAGGTGCACTAAGGATGTTTATAGTTACGGGATGCCAAAAGTTTAGTTTCTTTTTAAACAAATGAAACAGAATTTCATTGCAAAAGGCAAAAAACAAGACCACCAACCACAAGTGGTCCCAAAGTTACAACAGTGGCTCTTTTTTGGCAGAGACCAAGTGTCCCACTAAGTTAAGTTACTGTAAGTTAATGAGACATTTCTTTTGCAAAGACAAACTGCACCATGCCACCATCCTGCAAGCTCAACTTTCAAGAAGCCACACTATTTCCGTCGAGACATGTTGGCATTTCTAGCTACAAACTCTGCCATTCTTTGCACACCAGACCAGAAAGATGATGACAGAGCACTGGGCTTGGCATGACGAATGGCACACAAGGTAGTAAGGTAGTATGCTGTTAAAGCGACCATGCTCTAAAAGCAATTATGGCACAGGGGTACATTTTGCTTTCTTTCATGTACCAACAGTGTTCATTTCAGGAGATGGTCGCTTTTAGTGACCACTGCATTTCAACTTCAAAAATTCGTAACTAATTCCACAAAAGTCCAAAAAATATGAAACAACTTGGGTTAGATGCCAATTCCATTTTTCTTCCTACTAAAATTGACTGAAAATTGTTATAAGGAATTTCGCTTCCCCGAAAAAGCAATCAGCTCTTAAATGGTCGCTTTAAGAGCATACTACCTTAACTTACATTGAAGTTCAATCAAACTTCATGAATTCATCTGAGGTAAACTTGCACCTAAAATTGTCCAAATAAGCATTTGAGAGTGGCTCCCATTACCATACTCAAAGGTCAGATTCAGCAGAAATTAAGGGACACAATCCATTCCTGATCACCGCCCCCTTTTAGCAATATAGACTGCTCTCTTTCCGTGCTATCTTTCCATGCAGGCTGAGGAGAAGACACCACGTGTGTTTTTTTTGCGAAATTTTGCCAGATCTATCAGAATCTAACCACTGTGAATCTGGCCCTCTAAAATCTGGCCTGTGCAATGAAGCCAACATAGGGGACACTAGTCCAAAAAAAAGCCTTGGATGATAGTGATTAATTACAACACAATTCCCCATGCAGTTGAGGCACATTGTGATTGTTTTACAACACTCTCAATTCTTGGGTGGATTTTGCAAGCAGCCCTTGTGCGAAACATGAAGGTCTACATGACTAGAGTGGGAGGAACGGAATCTTCCACTCAAAAATTTGTAGTATTTATGTTTTGAGAAATAAAAATCTGGAAAATTATGGAAACCTTCTTAAGTCTGTTTTTGCACACTAGAAAATCCCCCCCCCTAAAGAAACTCGCCTTTAGATAGGTGTAATTGCTTCAGTGGTTGGAAATGGGTTGCCTCTCTTAAGTCATATTGGTAAAAAAGCAGTGCCTTAGGTCATCTTGGGAATGGTCTAAGGTGACGTGGGCCCTTGATAATTTGACATCGAAACTCAATTTAAGTGCCAAATCAAACCTTTATGCACGGTATTCCTAGTAAGGTAAACATGCCTATTACCAAGCAAGTTTGCTATCTAGGTACCTTATCTAGGTACCTTGAAGAGCTATTTGTCAACTCACATATTTCTTAAAGATTGAAAAGTTTGAGTGAAGCCATTTGCAAGTAAAATCAAGACATTTTGACAAGAAATGAATCTTTTATGATTTTTCATAAGTTTGTTGGGATTAAATTGGTAAAGTGTACCTAGGCGGATCTGTTCTAAACCACTCACTAGAAAGTTCCCTTCCCAAGTGCAATGCCATGATGCTCAAAGGTTGCTAAGATTATGATAACGAGTGGGTGATTGACACAATGGGAGGGTCCAATAGATGTTGAAATTGGGTGACTAACAATATAGGTTTGTTCTACTTGAAATCATGTAAATTTTGATCAATCATGTTGGAAGTCACAAGGGTATTGAAGATTGTTTTTGCATGCATAATTTGGACAAGACATAAATCAACTATGAACTTCTAAAGTTCTAAAAATAGGTACATTTCAAATTGACCTAAGGCTCCCATGTTCAAAGAGTTTATATTTTAGGCAAGAATTTTGATGGAACGGCTTGGGAAAAAGGTCACAATTAGGTGCAATTACCTTGTATTTTTTTTATTAGTAATTGCATGGAGTCAAGCACAAAAGTAAACTTCATTTTTCTACATGAGTATGCATTTAGTCACTAAAAGAGTTGCCATCCATTGGGTGGATGGTGAATGTTTTCAAGTGCTTATTGCAGGAACTACAAGATGTCAAGATATCATTTTCAGTCAATTCTCATCAATACAGCTAGTTTGGTCACTTGGAGCTTCATACTTTTGTATGAGGTTTAGAATTAGTTGATGTAGTAATGGCCCAATGTAAAGGAAACAACAACTTGTAGTAATTGAAATCTTATGTCTATAGTCTTCTTAAATCATATATAAAAAACTTTGCCACAAAAGTGTCAAATCTACATATCCTCTCCTTCCAAACTAACTTAGAAAACCTACTAAAAATCTTCAGATGCAAATTGGAAGTATAAGGGTCTCAAAGGAATCCAACATTCCATCTACATAAAAAGAAAAAAGAATAGCATAGGTCTAAAGATCAATGTAAGTGAAAACTACTTTAGGATAGTTTTAGCTATCAATTTTGTCATGGCTCTAAACATAGAAAATAAGTATTACCTTCAATACCTCTTTTCAAGAGACTTAAACGTAACTACAAAGTAACATAATTACTACATATAGTAACTTAGTGCCTTACTTTAATTTAGAATATTTTTTATTTTTATTTATTTGATAATGTAAGGTGTTAAACTCAATACCTACTAACCTAGTTTGACGAAGTAGGTACACAACTTTTTATTTTATTAGTGGTGCTAAAGTACAAAGTTGAAAATTTGAAAAAATATATTCATATATTTTGTCAAATATTCACCAAATGAAAAAACAAAATCATTCCACTCAAATGTTTTTCATGAAGGAAAGACAAACATTGCTACATTTGGATGATTAAATGGAATTTATTCATAATCTATATATTTGTGGATGTAATTCATTATTCTAATAAAAAAAATTCAAGTTACACTAAGTTTAATAATAGCAATCATGCTCATTTGCTATCATAATATTCTTGTATGAAAAGGTAGTTATGCATGGGGGCTTTCAACAATATTAGTGCAACAAAAATATATTATTGTTACATGAACCTACTAATCAAGGACAAGCTTGCATTTATGATTTATTAGAGTATAGATTTGATTCATAGAAAGCAAAGGTTACCTAACCTTGAAGTTCAAAATGTTGTGATTAGTGGTGATTGTAGGTGCATTTACCTTAACCTCTAAAGGACCATTGTCCCTTAGGGAACAAATGAAAGGTCAGGTAAGTTCCTATGATCTCAATTTTTAGCATTATTTTTTGAATTATTTTTTGAAGGGAGAAAAATACATTAGCTTTTGGGAAATATTATCTTTATTTCAATTGGTGACTAGAAGCAAAAGTTATGCTATCCTAAGTACAAAATGGAGTTCAATTGTACAACAACTACACAAAAACTTGAAATAAATTTTTTAATCTTGTTTTTTTTAATAGATTATGTTTTAGTCTACATTAAAAGTTTTGACTCATTTAATTTGGATTTGTGATGTAAAAGTTGTAGAGCATCTTGTTTTTTGGGTAATCGAAGAAAAAAATATTGGATTTGATTCATTTTTGGAAACAATTTTCACAAATTTTCAAAGCATAGGTTCCGTAGGGTTTAGTTTACTTGACAAAACTATCTCACCATTGAAATTATAGTGTTTCAATTACATCTTCCTGTAACAATTTTTTAAAGAAAGATAATGAAGTGTGTTTTTAAATTTTTTTTCTAGACACTTAACTCAATTTTTCAACATGTGTAGTGCAAAAGTTTTAAGTTAAAAGAGATTCTAAATCTTATAACCTAATCACACAAAACAAAAAAACCTTGTATTCTTCACTTCAAACACACATATCTTGCAATTCACAAGGTCAAAGTTTCTGAAATTTATTCCATACATTATTGTAACAATCTATTACAAGATCCTACAATGATGTTTGGAAAAAAACCCAATTTTTTTTGCTCTTTGCAATAGAAATGAAAATTTTGAGTGTTTTTTTATGAAAAAAGGCCTTGGTCCTAGAGGGGTTAACCTTAATTTCAAACGAGCTTTTCTCAATCTTTGAATAGTTGAAATTGAAACATTGGATTGGAAATGGGAAACAAGTCAAACAAACAATGAAACTCACTACATGAGAGAAAATTTGAACTTTCAAAGTACCTGTCAAGAGTTGACATGCCAATCTAACCTAAGCACATAAATGTATCACTACCTTTTGTGAGTTTCATCAAGTACCCATAAACTTTTCAAAATAAAGAATTCACTCATAGTATCAAAGACTTGAATGACAAGAAGTACTTAATGTCTCATTGTTCAATAAAAAGCATTTCATGGTGCAAACATCATGAGCCATTAGACACTACTTAGTTGCACCAAAATTGTCCTTCTTCATATGAAGAATTCTCTCAATGTACTAAGAATTTGAATGACAAGAAGTATTGAATTCCCCATTGTCCAACATAAGGCATGCAATTGTGTAGACATCACGAATGTCAAAGATGGATGCAAATAGGGTGAAAATATTATTCCTTCCTTTACAAGGATGGATTTAAATGAAATGAAGGTCTCCATTCAAGGTCTCTTTGAGAGCTCAAATTTTTTCTAATGCATTTCTGGGTTTGACTTCATCAAGACTGCATCAAGATTACCCATATCTCTTGAACCACAATCTAGAAACGAAGGCCCAACTTTCCAATGGTTCTCACTTGCCTTCATACTGGAATCAAACTGGTCGTCCTGCCAAGCCATCTGTGGCTGGTTGGTATGTAAGGTAACTCAACCTATGACAGTCCAAATGGGAACCAGCCCATCACAAGCAAAATTACAATAGTGGTTTACATTATAGTTCTGAAATGTACACCTTTAGAATATTTTTGCCTGTGAAGGTCTGGCTCCCATTTGGACTGTCATAGACTGAGTTACCTTATATTATCAATGACAATGAAATCCCATTTCATTTGTATCTAAACAAAAACAAACAAACAAACAAACAAACAAAACTGTAAGTAAAACTGCATTCCAAAGAATTATCAAATTACTTCGTACTGCTCATATCATACATACTCCACCTATGGAGCACAAAAGAACTGACAGAACAAGAAAATTTTAAGATTTCCGTCAGCTGTGTTTGATGGAGAGGATTAACTTAAGTTCTGATGGAAATTCAGACTTCTGCCACTAAATTTCATGTCTCCACCCTCAACTTATATTATATTACATGAAGAAGTTGTGACTGATTGCAATAGGCATGTCTGCCCACTGATGAAGTAGCAGACATCAGACAAAACTGGTTCCAAATTGGAGTCACAGAAACTGACAGAAGAACAGTCCTGTTGGGATTTTACAGTAAGAATGCGACAACGATTTTATTTATTTTTGACACAAATGAAAAGGACTTTCATTGCAAAAGAATAAAATACAAAGCCCACCAGCCATAGCGAGGTGGCCTGGCAGGAGAGACACAGACCACACACATCAATGTCATTTATGCTTACAAAGGTGACCCAAAGACATTAACTTAGGGCGTGCTTACATGCTCACCCGGTGGGCAGCTTTCTGCCCAATCCAATCAATAGGACAAAGTAGGCTCATCCGATTGTCTTGCCAGGGTGGGCAAGTGGGAAAGGAGTTGAAGTTTCACTGCTATCGGTGGAGAACTCCCATTGATGGAATCTAGACTATCTCGAGGGAATCCAATACGTGTAAACTTTTTAGTGTATCCCTCCCCACCCACTGTGTCTACATGCAAGTACAATTTCCATTTTCACCTGTAGCACTCCTTGTGAAGTTTCCCCGGTGATTGATACATACAAGGAGTCCCTTAATAACATCAAGACATCCATTACCAGTCAGAATCCCACAGCAAAACTATAGGGTACCAGGAACTGGTTTATTTAAGCCTTTAAGGACGGACTGGTGACCTTGGAAATCCTTCCTTTTAGAATCGTGTGACATCATCTATTTTAAAAAAATAAAAAATATTCATTGGAAGTCATACTACTATAGAAGACTTATCCTTTTCTCACAAAATTTCGAGGATGAATAGTCATAGTTCTATCCTACATAGAGAGATTCTTTGTCACCTGTCGGACACAAAATGTCCACTGTGATGTTTAAGGTTTAAACTTGGTTTCATGGCTTGGAATTTTGTGAGTAGTAAGACGTCATTGCCAGGCGTCACATTGAGAATAGCTGCATGTATATTGGTAACTGATTTTGTTTGGATACTGGGCTGATCGATATTGCAGTCCACGTTGATCTGAACTTTGGGAAGTCTACATATTCATTTGCAAGGGTTTACAGTACTTTTGTATTTCGAAATTTGTAAAAAGTAAACTTGAAAAAAAGCAATTCAAAGCCCAATTTTTGAACATTTTATTATAAAACTATTTCCTTACATTAACAAAATTCAGACCAAAAATAACACTTCCACATATTGTTGACGTTACACCCCAGCCTTAAGTTCCCAGTACCCTGGATTGCCCAATCAGCCCAAAATGGGTCGTCCTTACAAGCCACCATTCAAGCTCCATTGGGTCCTCATATAGTAGAACCACATATTATCAACCACTTAAGCATTATGTCCATGATATGGAGCAACAAAAGGCAATGTAAATTTTCTACCTTGTAGACAGATAGAAATCATGAGGATTTTAAATATTTTGGTAATTTTTTGCCTTGAATTGAAATTACTATGAATTTTAGTAATCAAAAGTTGATAAGGACCCATCTCCAACACATAGAGTCTTCAATTATTGTTCATTCAAAGATTACTTTGGCTCTCAAAATCAAGTGCACGTGTCATGACATTGATGGTTAGAAGGTGGTTGAAAACCAAAACATAATGGTTATAAATCAATTACTTCTCTATTGAATTTTCCGATACCTATAGATTGGCCATGGGGCCTAGTTGGTAATGGGTGGTTCTACCATAGTTTATCTAATGATCAACTAAGTTTCCTAAGATTCTTGTGTTCATTGGCAGTTTGAGTGAGGCTAGTATATGAGCATAGAGTAAAAGCATGGAGTGAAGACTATCTTCGGTGGTTATAGGTAATGTTATAGGTATATTATAATATTATCTATAAGGTGCCTTATGTTATAAGACACCTTCAATGGCTATAGGATACCTACTTACACCTTCCAAAGGTATCTATGTTTTAAAGAATAACCTCTAAATTAAAACAAGCTCCAGACTCACCAAATCTAAGCTCTACACTCCAAGTTCCACACTCCAAATTGATATGGTAGCATCTCCCATTAGAGATTGTATTGGCTCGAACATGGCTATTAATATTTGTAAGTGTCCAACAAAAGGAATTGAGAAACGTGGCTATTAATCATAGCAATCCAAACAAAAAATTTGTAGTTATCATGTACTCTTCATCAGCAGTCCCATTATGTCTACACATCTCACAAAGAACAATGATTGTGGTTTGTTACATGGTTGCTCAAAGCCAATCTAAGCAAGCCATGTTGTTGAAATTCCTATTGGTGGCCATTACAAATTTTCAAAGTACAACCTTGAAATATACCCTAAACCAATACTCAATTCTCATATACTTTCATATTTTTATTTTATATATATAGTACAACCAATATCTAGGCTTTTGAGATGCTTTCTGGTTCAAATATAGGTGTCACATTTTTGGATGTGTTGATTATGGCATTAGAAAAAGCTTGGACTCTCCAGAGGGTTGCCAAGGTTTGACAAACCAGTCTATTTCTGGAGCCTAGTGGAGCTACTCAGGAGAGGGAATTTTCTGACAAAACAAAGATTCACCTTGTCTGAATATCGGGAGTTCCAAAAGTATATTTCAGTTTTCTATTCCACAATTGTCAGAGTGAGGTGCTTTGGGGGTGCTTTCAAATATCAAAACAACACTTGTCACAACCCTAACTAATAGTACTTGACAGTGAATGCTTTGACATTTGGAAGTGACAAAGTGTAGAAATAGGGGAAAAGTTCCTCAAACAAAATAAATGTAATACAGTGAGGGTCCCTACCGGCACTTCCTACCAACCCTCCGGAGAGTCCAAACTTTCTCTAATGGATGTTTATGCCTTCATACAATGGTAGATTCAACAATATAAATCTAATCTAGATAGTTCATTGTTCATATAATACATCTATATATTTCTTGAAATTCGAATTCCCGCATGTGTCTCTATAGATTAATCCCTAAAGTACCAAAGAACTAGGTTGGGAAAATAATCTGTAATTGATTGATCATATTGTGAAATGCAGAATTCACACATATTCACAATTCAAGGTCAAATTTTGTATCATTGCGATCAATGAAGAAAATTGCATTAGTGAATCAAAAAAGAAATAAAACTATCTTAAATTATATCCCCAAATGAGCTAAAGAAAACACAAAAGTCAAGGTGGATCTCTTAGTCCTTAAAAGATTAATCTTGCAATTAATATAAGGTCCCAAGAAATGACTTCAACATTGTTTCATTATTTCAATCCATCGTAGTGTGACAAGTGTGCAAGATATTCGAAGGCATTGACAAGGTTAAATTATAGAGGTCTACGTATACATCCCCTTCCTCTAGAATGAAGAGATCCTGGGGGAAACTTGCATTCACAAATATTTACAAGGATAAGGTTTAAGATTGTAGCACAAAACCAAAATTGCTAAGTGGACACAATTGGAAGGTTCCCAAAGCGTAGGGTAATAAAGTGGGTACACCTGAAATCGCACCCTACACAAAACCACTATCATCACTCTGGGTACATCTCCAAAATCAATATGTACCTTTGTAGAAGAAACAATCTCTGAACCTCTACCAAGAAAACCTCTGACCCTTCTTAACTTTTGCACACAATATCTAAATGTTGCATTCTTTGATGCATTGGAAACTCCCTTCACTTGCCAACAAGAAAATATGAAAGCTTGACTAGTCTAATAATTATAGTAACTAGCGCACATTAGCAAAAAAGTGGCGGTTTGGGAGGTACCCACCTTAATTCTAATCAGCAGGTTCATTTCATTAAAGAACTGTGAAGTATGCAACGATGGACACAAAAGCAGAAAGATATGATAAGGATCCGGAGTGGGTCGAGAGGTTCCCCATAGCCGCGTTTGTTCCATTCCCAGAGGAACTCGCCGTCCTGCACACAATCCACATCAAACTGATTCAAAGTAGGCATGTCACCCTAAATATTTGTTATAAATTTGTAAAAATTGAAGAAATAAAAAATATACCACGTATAGTATTTCGATACAAGACAGTTTATCAAAATGACTATCAAAAAGTCAGAAGAATTTTGCAATTTTGATCATCTTGAACAAAAATTAACAAAAATTACTGATGCTACCCTTGTCATTGTAACCGTTACTAAATCAAAGTAAATGCGAAACACACACAATTTCTCGATTTGGTCAGACTCCTTGAGTGTACTTCTATTTCTACAGTTCAATTGAAGGCTGCTAAACTTTCAAAAGGAGACGAAAAAGATAGTTACACATGATTATTTTCATTGGCTCGGACCACGGAGCTCTACGCTTTCTTGTCTCTGTACTTTCACTCTGGAAAGCACGTTCCTTCTGACATTTATGCACAAAGGGGAAGTAGAAGTGGACTGCAGTCACGGTTCCAAGGACGGCAATAATCATGTCAAGTTCGTTAGACTTCTGAGCATATCATAGTAATCATACAATCTGAGTTCGTTAGAGATAGATTGGTTGTCTTACCCATTCGGCGACGCATATGAACAGGTCGTTGTGCCTGCAGTCAGCAATATTGGCAAGGATTAGACATTAAATTATATATTACAAGTCTCTTAATACATAACGTCCTGCAGCCACCTTGGAAATTCAGGTTATCTATTTGTGTTATATTACAAAAAGGAAAATCTGGTAAATGGTCTATTAATGTAACAGTCTTATAACAGAATCTGATTTTAAATCTATACGGTAGAGTATGTAAAGCAAGAATTTAAAAATGAGCCTTCGATGAATTAAGATGCTAGTTTTTCCTCGTACAATCACTGGTCAGTGTAAGTATTCTCATTGTACTAGGTATTCTTGAAGTATAGTACGTTAAGGAATGTCATTTGATGAAGGGATATTCAAGGTCTGCAATGCGTTGAAATGACATAAACTCTGACTAGTACAGACTTCCGCTGATGCACAGCTCTCTCTAATGAGCTCACTTCTGTAATTGCACATTCCCAGCTTATCAGCTTGAAAGTCTTTCAATTTCCACATGTCAAGCTGTGAAAACATTTGCATTCAGAAGCGCTTCAGTTCTTCCCCCCTCCCAAAACTTTGTTACGAAGATTTAGGGTCTAATATTCCAAATTCGAGTTTTTGAGACTGCGTTCTTGCTGTCTACCGTAGTTTTACATCTTTCTCTTTATTTTTCAGCATCCTCTGTTCTTGAGCTACGTACCACCTCTCACATACAATAGAAAATCATTAGCAAATTGAAGCCCAAATTGAAGCTGAGCTAGAGGGCAGGACATTCTCAAACACCATTCTTTGCATCTAGCCTCAAAGTCCGGTAGAGAGGATTGAGTGCACTTGCAGACGACCTGAAGTAGATGTGTTGTTTAAATTAATTTAATTTCGATAAGAACGTACAATCACGTCAGAAACAAGAGAGAAAGTAAATGTACCAAATTGCGCCATCAAGCCTGCTTCTAAAACCGACACGTACAATTCGTACAGATTCTTGCCTACAATGTACAGTTTCGAATCATGGGAGACTAGGGTAGACTCTGTGATACACGTATTTTAAAAAATGCCTAGTTTTGTATACTTCCGGTGTCCCCAAAACGCATGCTACGAGAATGTAGAATCCCTTTCTTACTTCCAACAAGACCCAAACAAAACGAAGACAACTTAGTACCAGGAACCATGCTCACTGAATGCTAATTTTGACGAGTTGCAGTGTCTACAGTTCCCTTTAGCACCAGTGAATTTCGCAACTGTGATAGCAACAAAGAATTGAAGAACGGAGAGAATACATGAATGTGTGTGTGTGTGTGTGTGTAGGTCTTACTGGGGTTGGAGGTGGTGATGGTGGCCGTGCCTTGGAAGTCGCACGAATCCGTCGACTGTCCCTGCTCCTGGTAGTACGCATTCATGGCCCAGCTCGCCAGGGTTTGAGTGTCGCTGGAGTAGCAGCCCTGTCCGCTCTGAATGGGCGAGCAGTCCACTTGCCCTTGGCCAGACAGCGGCCCGCACACCCAGTCCAACGCATCCTGGTAGGCCGACTCCGCCAGGTTGGGCTTCGCCACGCACCAGTTGGTCGCGGACTCCACGACCACAGCCGCACCTGAACAAGAGAAGAGCCAAATCATTCATTTCCCAGAATGAATTCGATCTCAGAATAAGAGAAATCGAATGGAAACATACGGATATATATCCAGTGAAATCGATCTTCCATGGTGGCATCCAACTACTAGCTAGTCTGATATGAATTAATGATTTTAGGGCCGGATGGATGTCGATCAGTCCGTTCATGGACGGGACCCTGAGAATTGCCTGCAGAGATCTACATTACACAACGACGATAATATGTTGAAGGCACTCACGGTTTGCCAGGAACCGACAGGAATTGCATAAAAATCTAGAACCGATATGTAGCAATGAAGTTTATATTCATTTTAGTCATGGGAGCTTGAAGGGCAGTCTAGTATAGTATAATCAGTCTAGACGTGTTTCACAGGCAGAGTTTGTAATTTCGCTCCTGCAGCAATTGTCAAGTGCATGGGGCTGTAAAACTGAAGAGACGTACCGGCTCTTGAGAAATTTTGACAAAATTTTAGCGACTTGGCGAACGACGCCGTTGGCGTAAAAAGAAAAGCTAGCACGTAGGCATACTAGAGCTTTCCTCTGCTCTTTTCGACTCATTCGTGGGTCTATTTGCAAAAGGAGTCAGCAAGCCAGGGGAGCAGTTGCAACCTGCTTGGGTCCGTGAGATTGCTTACTTGGTCGAACTATCCCATCTCTTAAACAAAATTCAAAATGATCTTAGTGTCAATCGATGCTACGATGCTACTACATGACAATACGACTGTGGACAATTTGAAAGAAGGGGCAATAATCACAACTGAAGGTAAAATTGACTCAAAATCCTCCCCTTATGTTCTAATTCCCATATTCGAATCTATCATATTAGTAGAAAAATTTGGAGAACCAGCGGACTAGGATGACCAGTAGCTGGATCACAAATTAACTCAAGAAAGTTTAAATTTAAAAACTAGCTGACTAACATGGCCAATTGTTGATCACAAAGCAAAATAGACCAAACGACATGCTAGCTGAAGGCTCCCGTTGAGTTTACCTATCTCAGGACAGAGTCTATCTTAGCTACGGTGAGCAATTCAAAAGAACGAAGTTACGCCAATTCTGAATTGACTGAGTAAACTGAAGCGTAAATGACCAAGAGTCCCCTGGGATTCAAACCCCCAGTATTGAATTATCATCGAAGTGGCTAACAATTCGATAGAACTAGCTTCCAAGAGAAGGCAATCGAATAGTCAGATACCTCAAACAAAAACTGCCAAAACTCACACTGCACAACCCGGGTCGCGATTCAAGAATTGGAAGCCAATCACCAAACATTTAGTACGCAACAAACGGGAAAAGTTGAAAGATACCAACCTAGAAGAGCAGCCACCAGCAGAGCGACGACTCCGGAGTTGGATATCCTCATACCCACCCAGTCCTCCCTCCCCCAAACCCAAAACCTCCGCCACTCCCAATCCAGTCGACCGATCACGCGGCCGGCAGCAGCTAGCTCCTGTTCAATCTACAGGCGAATCCACAGCACTTCGTGTCTATTTGAGAGCTTGAATTTAGGGGGGCTGGAGCAAGGAGACACGAGGCGCAATGGAGGAGACTGAGGATGCAAGATTGCAGGATTGCCTCTGGCGATGGCGTTTGTTTGATCGTTCCTTTTTTTTCTTTTTTTTAGCGTGAATGGCGTTTGAATGGTAGCGATGGTTTCTGGATGTGGGGACACTGGGGTAACGTCCTGGTCGGCCCGTACGAGGTGGTTTGACAAGTGGACTGACAGGTGGGACTTCCAGCTCAGCAAATTTTGTTCCACCTCGGATTGTCAGACGGGTCCGTGGAAGTTTGGGGTTTCCTGGAAGCTGGGGGGGTTGAGGAGAGGACAGTTGAGGTGGAAGACGAAGATGCTCTTCGGCCACCCTGCCACCCAGCAGGTGACATCTGTCGGAGCATCATAGGGCAGTCTCTGCGATTTTATCCGTCAGACTTTGATGGGAAAAACAAAAGGACTTGGGGAGTCTAACTTCATGGGAACTTTAGGAGGAGCCTCTTCAAAAGCCAAGTGCAAAGCTTGAGCCAAAACGGAACTAGCATAACGTAGGTTGATAGTAGGTTCGACGGAAAATAATATAAAAAATGAAGCCAATTTTTTTGGAAATTAATGACCCTAGGAGCCGAAATTAACCCTTAAATGATGTGGAGGATGTTTTTCGGTTGATGAATGACAAAGAATCTTTTTGTGTAGGATAGAAGTGCAATTGTTCATCCTTGGAATTTTGTTCAATAAGGGGATATCTTGGACAATAGTTTGACCTCCAATGAGTACTTTTTTTTTAAAGGTATATGATGTCATACAATGCCAAAAGGGATGATTTTCATGGTCACTAGTTTAGCGTTCCAAGGTTAAAGGATGGATTGGTGACCACAGAAATCATCCCTTTTGAATCCATCTACTATCATCTACTTAAAAAAATTAATCATTGGAAGTCAAACTATAGTAGAAGTCCTCCCCTTTTCACATAAAATTTTGAAGATGAATAGTTGCACTTTTGTTCTACTCAAAAGGATTCTTAGTCATTCATTGACCCAAAACTATTTGTGGCTTCCTCTATGGGTTTACGAAATTAAAGTCTAATAATGTAAAAAACTTAATATTTTTGAGTCAAATACCAATCCATCATTTGACCATCTACTATTAAGAAATTTTTTAATGGCAAAATAAAGGAATGACTTCATTGATAGCAAGTATGATGGATAGAGAGGTTGTTTTTATAATGAAATCTGATTATCCATCAGGAATCTTCAAAGGGGTATAGGATAATTTGAAGATGTGAGCTTGAACATTCATTATCAAGATATAGGAATTGTGTTCAAAGTAGAGTTTCAAACTTCAGTTTGGCATGATAGAATAGTTTTTTCCAAAAGAATTTGAACTAGGAAATGTTGGTAAATCAAGCTAACTTTTATCTTCAAAAAACTATTTGTGATTTTGAGCCTCTAAAACAAAGTTATGGACAAAATTTAAAGAGGATGTTTGAAAAATGCCAAAGAAAATGTTTCTTCCAACCACTCTTTGAACTTTGTCCATAATTCTGATGGAAGACTTGAAATCTCAAATGGGTTCTTTGAGATGAAATTTATCTTGATTATCTACATTAACTAAGTTCAAAGTTTTTTCAAAAAAATGATTCTACTATGCCTAAATGAGGTCTCCAATTCTACTTTGAACATAATTCTTGCTTTTGACTTGACTATGAATGGTTGAATTCCTACAAATCCTATTTTGTATATCCTATATGGGTTGTTTTACCTCCAACCAACCCACTTGTATGAAGAGCTTCTCTTCTCTTCTATGTGCAAACATTATATAGCTTTTGAAGCTCTATGAGAGACTCATGCTTAAGGTCAGTAGCTAAAGTTAAAACACATTGGATTAGATATGTAAATTTAATACTACAACTTTTCAAAGTAGAAGCTCCCTAGGCCACATATAGCTTGCCAATGAAACTAAAATGTAGAAAATAAACAGTCAACCAATAGCAATTAAGTGTAGAAACAATTTTGTTGCACTTTTAGGGACATTCTCAATAGAACTCTACAAGTCAAGAATGGATACATGGATGATATTGGTGTTTTCACCTTGAAAGCATCCAAATACAAATTTGAGCAAGATTCCTAATATTAAATTATCTAGGTGTTTGTTGGATTATGTTGAAATTCATAAGGGGATATGAGATTCTTTTAGCATGAATTTTTTGACACATTACTAATATGTTCCAAGTCTTGAAAGTGTTGAAAATAGGTGTAGCCAAAAACAACTTTAGACTCTTATGAATAGAAGTTATATATTTCAAGCAAGAATATTTAGGGGTTGATATTGATATAGGTCACAAATAGTTTAGTCAAATGACATTACAAATTAGTTTTGGAATTGGGATACAATGAGGTGCAATTGCCTTATATCACCATAATTTGCTATGATTGGAGAACTTTCACATGTCAAGCTATCAACAAATGTGGGATAGGATTCAGAAACTAATTATTTTTTCCTCTCAAAGTATTGTCATTACGAAGGATGAAGTAAAATCTTGCAAGTTTCTTACATTAATTTGGTATAGAGGTGCCAAGTAGATGTTAGTCTAGTTTTTGAAAACCCATAAGTGATTCCAATCAAGGAAATAGTATTATTTCCTTTGAATCCATTTATTATCAAAGACATACATATTAATTATCACATAGATAACTTCTTCAACCCCTCAACGTCCAAAATTGTCTCCAGAATTGACGATTTGAGAAAGATCATTATAAAGTGCTATTTGAAAGTATAATTTGGAATTGGTATACAACTAAAAGTTGTAGATTTTGATTTGTAGATTCCATCTATATGGTTAGATTCACCAATGCTATCACCAATATTTTTTTTTAAATTTTGAAAGAGAAATTTTAAAATTCCTTCAAAATTTGATTACAAGTATAAATATTATCATTTATGGATTTGAAATGGAGTTCTCTTCATATGGTGATTTTTTGAAATTTTTGTGTTCTTTAAATCTATAACCTCATTTTGGCAAATCTAGGTTTGAACTAAAGTCAATGCAGTTTGACCACTTGACATACTTGCACATTTGTAATTTTGGATAAATATGTACTCTAGTAACTCCAAATCCAACCCTTAAATAGGACAACAACTTCATAACATATCTCCACAAATTAGAATAACTTTCATCCAAGTAGTAAGGAGGATAAAACTCCAATTTCAATCTGTTCATTGTCCAAAAAATAGATGTCGGAGCACTTTGGGATTAAACAACCAAATCTTGTGGCATCTCCTATCCATGTGGCCATTTGAAATAGGTATTTAGTATTTAAAAGGGTGCACTAATTGTAATGCATTCATTGGAGTATCAAATCTTTATTTTGATTATTTCTTGACCAAAAGTTCAAAATTATTAACATCCCTTGTAGGTAACAAATGGTAGTTGAAGCATTCAATGTTCCAAATTTTTTTCAGTAATATGGAATATAGTGTGAAAATTAGGTCATGTATGGTCTCAAATTATAATGTAAGAAAAATTATTAGAATATTAAAGAAAAATATAAAGTAGCTCGCATCATGATTCTCTCCCTTTCAATGAGTGGCAATATAATTTTTTTGCTAATACTTTGATTTAGATAGTGGGAATGACAAAAAAAACCCTTATTTTCTCCAATAATGAAAGGATTATGGAGAAAGACTACTACAAACCTTTGTTACTAAAAAAAAATCATCTACTAAAAAATTTACTCATCCTAATTATGACCCTCCCATTTGCATCATCACCCACCCATTACCACAATCTTAGCAACCCTTTAGCACCATTTCAATGCAATTGGGGAGGGGGTACATCAATGTAGGAATTATGATGGGTCTATTCATGCTTTACCAATTTAGTCTCAACAAACTTTAAAAAATCATAGAAAAATCATTTCTTGTTAGAATATCTTAATTCTATTTGCAAATGGCTTCTCTCCAACTTTTCAATCTTTCAAAAATCTATGAATAGACAAATAGCATCTCTAACGTACCTAGATAGTAAATTTGGATGGTAATAGGCTAATCTACCTTAGGTTAAAAAAGATTGCAATTGCAAGGTGTGTCGTTAGAGACAATCAAGAATAAGGTAGACAAGCACATTACTACCCCTTGACCCGATACCACCCAAATGTAGGGCCCTCATTGATTCTATGATAAGAATTTACAACAACAGTACATGCCTTAACTTCACATAAGACATGTATTATAGTTTTACATTCTCACTTTAGAATCAATGAGGACCCTACATTTGGGTGGTATTGGATAAAGCTAGCTTAGCCACAACCCTCATATTATAGTGTTACCAGGGTCTTGAGTGTAAACAGGCCTAGTCGGAGATTTGCATCCATGGTTTTGCCTAAAATTGGAAGGAATACAACGCTTCCACTTGGAAGCACATGCAAGCATCGCGTTCGCAGACTCAGTCATAAACTCGGCCAGCTTCGTACTTTCTCAGTCCCCAAGACTGACATCTTTATTGATTTCGTCAAAGCAGAGGTGTCACAATGTGGCACTCCAGAAAGATGAAATCCTGTACAGTAAGTGACTGTAGAGATGACAACACCAATCCATAGCCCGTGGGGTGCACACAAATCACGATGCGATGCTCCAGAAGGAATATAAGATTCGAAAACAAGTAGAAAGTTCAACATAACAAGAATCTTCCTGGATGCATCAAGGCCCAACAGCTGCAGACCCCACTAAGCTCGAAATCCAAAGTTCTAATTATGATCATTTTTTAAGATTAAAGTTCACATTAGTAGGAATTGAAGAAATCATCTTTTCTTTATTTGTGTTCTCTGAAGAACCATTTGCAATCCCAAAAACTTAATTTTTGATATAAAACGTAACTTACTTGTACTCTCTGAACTCAATATTACTTGCCAGAGAGGATTTTTTCAAAATCTAAGGTATATTCAACACGCTTGTGTCAAAAAAAGAATCAAAAAAAGAATCTAAGGTATATCAATCAAAAGTCAGGACAACGAACACAAGAATCTAAAAAGATTGGATGGGTGAAAAATTCATCAGTTGGTCACTCGGAGTCGAAATACAACCAGGTCATGAGCCGAACTTTTGGGATGCTTTACGGGTTAACAAGGTTTCAGAAGTGCTCACTACTCATGTAATTTGGGCCAGTTTCTGAATACGGTATGTGGGATGTAGCCCCAGATAATCTACACTCACATGTCATCAATAGCTTCACCGAAGTGCTCAGCTCAATGCACAATGGCCACCATGAGGGTTTGCAAAAAACTTCACAAGCAATGTCCTCAGAGGCACATCTCAGCTATTGATGCATGTTGGCACACAGAAAGCATCACCCTCAGTGCCAAGTCATCACCGTGTATAACCTCACCCTCTAAGCTCTCTTAGAATGAAAGCCATTCATTGAAATACACACAAGTCTCTGGTGATATGAGACCACCAGGTGAACACTCGTGTAAAACCTGCAAAATTAAACCAAAAAGCACTTGAGCTGCAAGTTATAGGACACTAAAACCGATGAGAGTCCTGATCCCCACTTCTATACTGATCCTTGTTACCAACAACTCATTACTCACACACTTGGTAGAACTGATAGTAAGCATGACTTGACTCAATATGTAAGGCCATTGATCTTTGAATGGAAATGGGGATGTCTACTTTCACTAATAGTGGTCTACAACCTCCCTTTGAAATTGGATAAAACATTCCTACATGCTGATAAAAAATTCTCCCAAGAGATTCACCCCAAGATGTCTACAGAATTCTATAGGTCTCCACAAATTTACACTACTAAATATGTAAGATGATAAAATTCACGCATATAAAATCCCCTACCTAAAACCAAGATCGTGAAACTGTGATGAGAAAGACATGATTTACAACAGTAGACCACGCACCGAGATCGAAAAACACACTTACAGGACAGATGCCACAAGGAATGTTTGTAAGTGCTGACGTCTCAGGTATACGCGATTTGGCAACCCTATAGCATAAAGTTTCCTACACCACCACATATGCCATGTTAATGCACAAATGGAAAACTGGAAATTCAAATCTTGCATTAAGGACCCTCGACTCATTTTGATAGCCAAGTTACAGTTCAAAGATACTCACAGAGGAAAATGTTGCACCACCCATTGTCTCTTCAACATCTCCATCCAATACAAGGGTGTCCATGATCTACACAAACAGAAAAGTGTTTCAAATAAACTTTCCTCTCAATAAATCCTCTGCGCAAAATGACTAAAGACTCGCTCAAAATCTCTTGCTCCTGTTGAGATAATAGTCATATCGTATGATAGAGTAGGTAATACTGACAGAATGAACAACTTTGACTCCTAAGGACCCAAATGGCCAGGCGTGGTCGCTTCCATATCTAGTGGAGCTGAAATAAACCGTTTAGGAAGATTTGAAGTATCTAACAATACCAATAGAAAGAAGAAATCATGCCCTATAGAAAGAAGATCATGCCCTATAGAAAGAAGATCATGCCCTATTATGATAAAAATATGCTTTGGAAGATACTACAGTCAACTATTAGCTTGGAATGTGTAAATTCAATTCTTAGTTTAGGGTTTAGGGGTTATGGAATCCTACTATAAACCCTAAGTGGCTGAATGGCCAAAATAGGTCGCTTTCGTATCTATAGGAATTGAAATAAAGCATTCAGGAAGCTTCACGCATAAAATGAAACGATGACCAACCTAGAAAATCAAATCCCATGAATAAGACACCATCTTTCCATTGAAGACCAATATTCATCAGAGGAAAACCTTAAGGAACGACAATAGACCAGATGCCCACCTGCTTGAACTCTTCTAACCCAAGCTCAACCTGGGTAATACCAGACTTGCGAATAGCGTCTGCGATAGCTTCCAAATCGGCCAATCCCTACATGCACACACATTCCGACCCTGCAATGAGATTCCAACCTGATGAGATGGCTTAAAAAATAATCCTCAAATGGTGCCAGGAAAGCAAGATGCAGTAGAGAGCCACACCGGCATCTCTTGACCAGGTTCACATGCTTGAACGAAGGGTCAACAATGCTCTCTAGACATGACTCCAATTTATGAAGAGACTTCATACCCAGAATGAGGAAGATTTTCACAGAGAGGCTTTTAGAGATTTTAGAAGCTTGCCTGCCTCGTAATGAATTGCAAGCATTGCTGCTTAACAACGTCCACAAATTCTGCATCATAGTCTTGTTCAGTGTACCAAGCACCACCAGTGACCTCCCGAGATGGAGTCAACTCAAATAGCATGTACACCTTACGATTCTTGTTCTGCAGCAATATCCAGGGTTTTAAGGACAGTGCGAAGTGTAGGAAGCATCACAGAATTACGTGCATTAGGAGGATAAGCCAATACCAACACGGTTGAATTCAAAGTTACCATGGGCAAGCAACATCTTATGCCAATCTATAATAGATTGCAGACCGAAAATATCAACGGGCGTGCTGGCAATGCATGCATTCAACCTAGAACGACGATCCACTTGATCCACTCGAGAACTATCCACAAATGGTCTAATTCCTACAGGATCAAAAGTCTGAAAATGAGCCTCATGTTTCCAGCAGATTTCAGCAGATCAAATCGAGATTTTCTCTTATCCAATTCTACTTATCTTTCGACCAACACATGAAATGTTCTTCAGTGATTCTCGTGATATAAAATAGTCACTGTCTGAATGATATTTTTCACAGCATGATCAATTGAATTGGAGGTTTCAAAATCACGAATCTTTGGTCCTTAGTAATGGTTCGCTGTAATATGGATGGACAACGGAATCGTACCGTAACAGTCTTCACGGCTTTGACCAAGCTGCGACCCTCCAAATTCTTCAAGGCCTTATTAATTTGCGGCTGCTGCAAGTTAGTTCTTCTCTTCAAGTCTGCAGTCCATATTCCTGCAAGAAGGGAACAAGAGCTAGTATTTCTTATAAAATAGGCCAACCCACTTACATATCCTTTGTTAATAATGCAACTCGATTCAATATAATATCGGCTTACGAAAGATTAACCGATCATGCGACAATTCACAACTTCTTCGTCACTGTACGAGCCTTCTGCAATACCTTGATTTGCAGCTGCTTCAATAGATTGGTACACCAGCATGTCTTCTGAAGTCAGGCCTTTGAACCTGCACATCTATACAATTGAGCAATGGGTTGCAGGCGCTACACTCGTAAACAACAAACCCTCAACCCTAAATCTCTTGGGACTCGTTCTCAAAATATTGTTGTTGATACATGATTTCCTGCTTCAATCACCATAATATTTCATCAACACTGCAACAACCTACTAAATGTATCAAGAACGCAAACTTACTTCACAGCTACTTCGGTACTTTGCTCCTTGTACACGATGTTGTCCCCCTGCGTAAACACCACCAACTTTTGCTGCACCACACGCAATTCAATTCCACTTCAAAATCAAGCAACTCTCTGAATTAAGACGATCAGAAATTTGTTTATTCTGTAAAACCCTAATCACAACATTATTGCGGATCTTCTCGAACACCCTTGGAATCGATGAATAATGAGCCAATCCAGATTCTTTTGACCCCAATCTGAAGCTCATATTGTGTTTGCAAAGGCAGGTGCGGCTCACAATAGAATTCTTTATTTCCTTTCATCTATTCCTAAACCCTAAACCCAAGCCGAGGCACAGCTGCAGTAAACAAGAGCATCACAAGGTCAATGCTGCAATACCTTCGACAGTAACCAGTTCAGGGCTTGGCTCAAAAGCTCCAAATCAGTGATTTCTTCATCCAATACTTTCTGAGGCAATCCCTGCACATCTCCAACACCCAATCCCCAACTCAATAATACTCTACATCAACCAAAGCCTCCATAACCAATCTGGGCAGGAATTCTCCCACAAGCTAACAACAAAACCTGACCACACAAGCAATCAGACTCTAATCCACCGTTTCGAATGTTCCTTTCAATCACCTACTCCACTCCACTCCACTCCAATTGATCACCCCAAACCCACAAAACTCCATCTCGTTCTCGTCACGGAAACGAACCCCAAACCAATTCCAACACAACCAAACCAATTGAACAAGAGATAAGCGAAATTGACAGTACATTGGGATGCGCACGACAAAGGTCCAACAATTTGTTGATGGTGTGCCCCAATACAGCAGACGCCATGTCGTCCTCTTCCAATTGCACCACAAGGAATCAATTGCACCACAAACCGCATACACCAATCAAAGCCCAAAAATGAGGGCCGCGCATATGAGCCCAAACAGACCGTTTGCAACAAAGATTTGCTGCGAGTGAAAACGAGAAAGCAGCGCTGGCTGTCACAAGCCAACACCGGGGACTCTTGGCTTGTTCGGGGCAGCAGGCAGAGTTGTCTGGACAGTCCATAGAGCGGAGCCCAGTCACTAGTTTGTCACCACCATAGTTAGGGATTTAGGGGGGTCTTGTTTTGGGGGGTTATTTTTCTTTTAAATTTATTTTTGACACAAGTGTAAACTTGGGGTTGATTTTCTTTTAAGCTTTGAGAAAGGGATGTTCCAAGGGTCAAGTTGGATTGATAATTCAATAATATACCCCTCAAGGACCAAGGCACATTTTGGGCACAAATTGTAAAGAATTCTCACTTTTTGAGACAATGAGAAAAAAATGATAAAAATAATTTTTTTCAAAATTCAACCATACAAATTTTTACTAAACTACTATGGGAGTGTGTGGGAAAAATTTCAGAAACTTTGACATCACAAATTGAAAGATTATAACATTTGAAGTTAGAAGAATTTTTTTTTCTGCCCTTGCCCGATAGGGCCAACAGACTTTAACTTCTCCTAGAGTGAGATTTTTTCACTACACATGGTTAATTTGTTTGGAAATTTTCATCTACTATCATAACGATTCCATGCCTACCAAATTTCAAAATTATAAGAGGAATATTGTATATTCTACCCAAAGTTGCCCGAGTTGACCTAAAAGTTCAAGGCAATATAATTTTAGATCCTAGCACCCGATTAGAAAAAAATTCTATTCCCACTAAAGGGGTATATGTTCATACCTTGCATCAAAATTTGAAGAACATCCTTAAAAAAATGACTTCATATGCACCTACTCGAAATCACCTTTGTATATTCAACAATCATTTGGTCCTTTAGGTGTTAACTTGCAACCATATTGTAGACATTTTGTGTTCTTTGGATGATTTCAAAAGGGATTGTATGATGGGAAAAAAACTCATCCAATTTTAGGAGGGTTGCTTGAGTGCATTTTAAGTGGATAGAATTAGATATTTCCTCACTATTGTATTATTGACTCTTTTCAAAAGAAGAAGATGTCATGTCCCTTGTATTGCATTTTAGAAACTTCTTACTCTATATTCTTGATGTGAATTTGAGCCATAAAAATGATATTTTTCAAATTAGACCTCAACTAATGAAACAAAGTTTATTAAGAGTAGTTTCTACTCTAGTTGGACAAATTGAAAAATTCAATATGATGTTGTAATTTGGGCTAAAGCCATATTACCATGGTTGGTTGGATTTTGATCTTGATATTGGCAAAATAATCTCTTTTACTTTTGAGCAAATGAAAAATGAAGCTTTTGAAATCTAATTTCTATTTCATTTGAAAATTTTGAAAAAATCCTTAACAAGAGCAATTTAGTGAAGATTGAATTTTAAGACCTATTCTCATTTTTCTAAATATAGAATGAAAGAGAAATTTTCTTCGTACTATAATGAAATTCTTTAATGAAATTTTTATATTTAAAAAAATAATGTTTTTGTATTTGATATGAATGTTCATCATATGTTCTTCAAAAAATTTGAGGTTTCATAACATTGTCATGGTCTCCATCCTTTCAAGAGAAAGAATTCAAAAAGTCTCTAATTCCTCAAAAGAAATGCACCCTAGATCTTACATACATTATAGACAAAATCCAAGACAACCTTAATTCAAATATATCAAACCCACAAATACATTTTGAGGTAGTTTTCTTTTGAAATTTGTAAGCTACATCATGTTACATACATGCCAAATTTTAGAAGTATGGAAGAGATTAATTTAGATAGCCAAACCTTTTTATTTGTGTATTTAATCAAAATGTTTTTTAATTCCTATGTAAAAATGTAAATTGGCACCTTGTGTCAAAAAAATACAACATGAAATTCAAAATAGAAAGATTCATTGAATATTGAATTCATGGGAACCTAACTAAAATTTCAATTGTTCAAAAAATTGTCTTTAATGAGTTATATTAAACCCTAGTGTCTTCAAGTTTATATTTTAGATACAATCAATTTTGATTTTTTGATATCAAATTTTATTGATAAATATTGATATTGTATAATAATAAATTCATACAGATATGCTTTATGAGATCAATTACAACTTTTGTTTGAAAGTTATCACTAAATTATTCATCTACATTGCAATGTTGAATAAAATCTCATACTTTTGAAAATTTGGACTACCTTAAGGTCGAACATGATTCTAGTAACAACCTTCTTTTATGACAATGTCATGAAATTGAGACAAATGATATATTCCTACAAAGGAATAACAAAAAAATTCCAAAATTTCCAAAAAAGATTTGAGCATTAAAGGTTATCTTCTAAGTGCTCAACCATCCACTAGGTGAATGATGTCTATTGTAAAGAGTGTACTTCATTCAATTAATATTTGTTAAAAATTAAAAGATTCAAGAAAAATCACATCATATATCAATGAAAAGAAGGAAGAATCAACCATCTATATGAATCAAAGATATATTAGACATTTTGGAGGAGTTCCAATTATTTGTACACAATCAAAACATGAGTCTACAAAAGTTTTGTATTGGTTTGTGGTTCACTGAGAAAAAACACTTTAACCCCTAAATGCCCACGGCAACAAATTATGATGTTGACAAAACTTTGAAGTTAAATAAAACCTTACTAAATTACTATTATTAGGTTAGTAGTTTTTATTTTTGAAGTCTAGTTTTAGCATCCCAAGTGTGATTTTGAAAGTGAATGATTATGATTTTTCTATTGAAGATCTTGTGCAAGGGTGTCTATTGCAAATTTTGAGAATCCATAAATTAATTGGAGTTATGCATGTTATGCCTTTTAACCCCTAAGTGCCTAAGCCTTTCCAAGTGTGTTTTGACTATGAAAAAAGAGCATTGGCTTGTAGTTATCCTCAATGAAGCAAATTGTATTTTTTTCCAAATCTAACCGTACAGATGTTAATAGAGCTTGTTTATTAGTGTGCACACCAATTATTAGTGCGAAATTTTCTAGGAGTTGTGATATTATACCAAAGGAAATGTACATTTTCTATTTTTAATATGTTGTCTTCGTCCACAATGTTTCAAAAATTTGCATATAAATGTTTTTTGAGATTGGAGGTAACATGAACAACTTCAAAGAGTGTTAGCACACTAAAATGTACTTCCTAAAAACTTAATTTCACATGAAAAAACATCAAACTCATTACACAATCCACCTTGTAATTGTTGAAATGCAGTTTTTGTTTTTAAGTAGAAATTGCAAATAGCTTCAAATAAACACTTGCATGTTGAAATTTTCAATGGTGAAAATCATGAAAAGACTTTAAACTTTTCATTGGGACCATTCTCAAAGCAAATGGATAAGTACAATTTCTTAGATCTCAAATCAAATGAAATTGCCAAGCTTTGCATAAAGCCGGGAAATGAAGTAGAATTAGCAAGCTTTACACTCCACTTTTAGTACACATATGCCTTTAAAGACCTGTCAACAACTGAATATGTACTTTTATCAATAAAAAATGAAAAATTTCCATAGTTAACCCTCAAAACTACCTGAATTTTTTTTTAAACCAGTCATAGGAATTTAACTGCCTACACAGAAATGGGCCTAAAATTTCAACTAAACCATACATGGTCGTGCAAGCAATTAGGGGTTAACCTCATATTTTTTTGGAGACCAATATTTTAGTTTTGACATGTGACAAGAGGATTGAAAGACTTCAGATCACTTTTAGAGTTTTAACACCTTTATGATTCGAAACATTGTAATCTTTCTATCCATAAGTGATATTGTTTTTTGTTTTTTTTCTATGGGATCTCTAAGATGTCTATACAACAAGAAAACCATGTTTTTTTTAATATTATTTTTGTGATGTTCACCTATTTATATATTAACAATGACATTAAATGTAAGGTCAAGATGTTAATTGTGACATCAAATGTAACATAAACAACTAGTTTGAATTCATACAATTACAACTCAAATTTTTATAAAACTTACTTCCAAGGAGTATCCAAATGTTGGCTTTTTGTTCAATTTAGAGCAAATTCCAAGAAGCGCAAAGGAGGCTTTGGGCATTATTTAGGGTTTAACCCTTAAACGTTGATACAAACATTTTGTGTCCAATGCATGACAAAGAATCTCTCTATGTAGGACAGAATTGCGACTATTCATCCTCGAAATTTTGTGAGAAAAGAATAGGTATTCTACAGTAGTATGACTTCCAATGAATATTTTTGGATTTTATATAGTAGATGATGTCACACGGTTCCAAGAGGGAGTATTTCCACAGTCACCAGTCCGTCCTTTAAGGGCTTAAATTCCTAACTTACTCAACCAGTGTCCAAATATTGCATGCTCGTGTGCGTTGGAATCCTCTTTCAGGTGTCTATAAGATCCACTAAAAGAATTGCTGCTTACTTATAGTACCTATGCTCAGTAGTAGGTAGTGACGATTACAGGTGTGCCCTTGAGAGTGGGTGACTCAATTTCTCTGAAATTCTGAAGATAGCGAAGTGCAGACAGAAAAAGCTCCCCAATGTCAAGATTGAAGCTTCCCCTAGCTTCCTTTACCAACGGATTTTTGCATGCCGGTGCTCATTGAAATTGATATAATATAAGTTAGAGAACCCCAAATCAAATCCATCCTTTTTCTTTTTCCCCATGATAGCAACGTGCACAACAGTCTACGAAGTAACTTAACTTACTGAGTTCCTCATCAAGCTTCATGCTCCATTCCGCTCCCCATTCTTCCTCCGAAAGTCACGCCCAGATCATCATCTCCCAGACTGGCAACACGGCGAGGAGCACGATTCATGAAAGAGAAAGTGCTGTGTCTGTCCTCTTACGACGAATCCCCCTTCCCGAGATAACTGAAATTAGAAAGCTCACGAGTCATGACAACTCACAAGTCGCAACCATAGCTCACATCCGTGACCATCACTTCCCGTCGGTTGCAAGGGAGCCGTAGCATTCACTGGGACTGGGATGAAGAAGTCAAGCTCAAGAAATCCACCCCACGTCCTCGACATAGCCAAGGCGCAAATCCGGTGCTCCACTTCTTGCTCTTGCTCTTGCTTTTCTCTGCTTGTCAACCAACCCTAAGTGAAGCACATCTGACATTGGCTTCTTTGGCTCTGGGTGCTGTCACTGATGTTTGATCTTGTGTCAGTTTGGTGCATCTCACTTGCGTGCGAGGAGGTTGAAGCGGTTTGGTCTCGTGGGAGTTTTTTGAGTTGTTGGGTGGGAGGTTTTCGCGCATGCGAGGGCAGGACAGGAGGTTGTTGTGGAGTTGGCGATGGGTTGCTGGAGTGGGTGGAATGCACGCTGAGGGTAGCTTACATTTTCCGAGATCTGGGAAGTTTGTGAGGTTTGCAGGTTTGGGACTCTGGCGAGGAACGTCCTCTGTGGTGAGTAAGTTAATGCTGTTTCGATTTCTTGTTTTGATTTGGGTTTCATGGAAATGTTGAGAGTAGATCCGTTGGGAATGTCAGCTCATAGTTTTGAGATTTTTCTCTACTTTTCTCTTGGTCTACTGTAGTGGATTCCTTGTGAGGGTGTCAGGGATGCAAGTCTTGTGGTCGGAGAATGAATGGGATTTGGGAAATGGGATTGGAAGTCTTTAGTACTTTGAGGCTAGGCTCGTGGGCTCGGAATCACGCAGGGGTGGATTTCAAAACAAACAACAGAAATTCGTGTGGGGTTGGATTTGGAAACAACTCGCAGAATTGAATTGGCGAACTGTGACAACCTTTATTAATCACATGACCTGAGGTGTTGGCATTGATATTGACCATGTTAGCTTGGTAGCATTGCCGTGGGTTAAAACCTGTTGGGCATTTAGAGTAACGTGTCTCAGGGGTCCTTGTGAAAATCCAGGAAGCCACAATCCTGACCCTGGTGAAGACACAGTCGGCGTTAGTAACCTCTAATGATGGAAAGTAGGGAGTTCTGGTCTTGAGTTTCATTCCATCTGAAGCAATTCAAAATTTCTCCCTGATGAAACAGTCATTCATCTTTCTGCAGAATGATTGCCTGATTGCAAATTCTTACTGCCTATAGAAATCAGGAATTCAGAAATCCAGAAATCGTTGCCAGTGAAGGACAACTACTAATAGTAACGCTTCTGCTGCAGTATCAAATTTATACATCTACTATATGCTTCACTTGATCCTCATGAAGCGAATTGGCTGTTTCTAGCTTTAGGTTAGGCGCCTGGATTAATTCTCTTGAACTTAGGGTTAGGCCCGAAAATGGTTGCTAAGATTACTACTTCTAGATACAATTACTTTTAGTCTTCCATTTGATGTGCTTGATTGTTGTGTGACTTGATTCAAATCAGGGTTTCATTTTGCAGGAACAAGCGATTCCACAGCTACTGGTGTTAAGGGTGATGCACCAGGGCATGCGCTAGAGAGATGGCATTCTTGAAACCCAAATTTAAGTTTGGGGCAAGTGGAGGGAGCGGCAATGCGCCACTAGATGAAGCGGAGCAGCAACGAAACCAGGAGCTCGGAAGGCTGTACAACTCCACACGAGCAGGAAAACATTTTCAGAAGGATGTTGCCAAAGGGGTGGAAAGTTTTATCGGTATAGGTCATAAGCAGTTTGAAATCTCCAGCAAGCTTGCTGAGGATTGCAAAAAGTATGGATCAGAAGGCCCCAGTGTCAAAGACAAGCTCTCCAAAGCCACTGTGAAATATGGGGTGGCCAAGAACAAGATGGAGAAGGAGAGAGATAACCTCCACCGAGCTCTTTGTACCCTCGTGGCTGAGCCTCTAAAGGCAATGGCCAATGGCTCTCCTTTAAAAGATGCCCGGCTGTTGAAACAAAAGTATGACCGGTTGCGCCAAGATGCAGATTCTCAGGCTATTGAGGTTGGCAAGCGGAAGTCCAAAGAGAGCAATCCAGAACAGGTTGCCAAATTGCAAGCAGCTGAACAGAAATTAGATGAAATCACCTCGGCTATGGATACCATGGGTAAAAATGCCTTGTCTGCTATGAGTTTGGTGGAGGCCCAACAGCAGAATACCTCCCTTCAAAAAATCCTTGCAATGGTGGAATATGAACGCGCCTATTTCCAGCGTGTCACTGGTATTTTGGACCAGCTTCATCACGAAATTGAGGCTCAAGTCAGCTTAGCAGCTCTTCCTCCACCAACCCCACCTCAACCAACGCCTGCTCTAACTGGGAAAAAAGCCATGGCTCTAGAAAAGGCTACTCTAATTGCAGAAATTGAAGATGCGGAAGAAAAAATCTTGGAGGAAAAGAGTTTCAGCTTTGAGGAAAGAAGTCATAGCTTGCAGGAAAAAAGTAACAGCTTGGAGGACAATAATTATAGCTATGAGGAGAAAGAAGAGCCTCCTCCTGTTGCTGACGGCAAGAGCTTCTATGCAACTGCTACGCATGTTTTTGAAGGGGAGGATGTGGGGGAATTGACTATATCAATCGGTGATGAGGTCCTTGTACGCCAGGTCACATCCTCTGGTTGGTCGGAGGGTCTCTGCAATGGTCAATCAGGCTGGTTTCCTTCGTCATATGTGAAGAAGCAACCTGTGCGAAAAGGAGGGGGATCGAGGTCGGGAAGCTACAGATAAGTGCATTTTCTCATTTTGGTTGATGAATTTGCAGTCACCAGATGAGATTTTAGTAGGTGCCAGAGTTTAGTGTACATTGTTTGCATTAATTTTTTCACTTAATTAAAATGGTCATATTTATAAAAATGGAGCGTCAAAGCATTTGACGTTCATGTGCCCGGAGCTTTGAATTCTTTAGTCGATTTGAGGTTCTAGTTGGGCTGCGCGAAACTGCTCCAGTTTCAGTTGGGTGTCTCAAAACTGCTCCAGCTGTCTTGTTGTAAGACTTTTACCATGGGCGCCAATTTTGTCTCTGATGTAATGAATATGACCATTTCAGTGGTTCAGGCCTCATGAATCTCAATCTTGAGTTGACATATTGAAAGTGTGCTTGTGATGGCTTTGATTGATTTACAATTTCTCTCGACTTTCTGTGAACTCACGTAGGTTTAGAGACTGGGCAATGCATTTGGCTTACAGACCAGGTACAGAAACGTACCTACACCTCAAGCCCAAATTAGCATTTGAGAATGTTTCTATTATTATCAAGCCGTCTTATATTTGTGTTGGGTCATGTTGGGAGTCAGAAGTGGATTGTAGATTCTCTTACCATGCCCTTTTGGACTCCAATTGAGTAAAATGTGATTTTTTGAAGTGCTGAAAATAAGTGTGAACCAGAATGGACCCTAAATTATGAATAGAAGTTGCACATTTTAGCAAAAATCTCGAGGGATTGGTTTTACAAAATGGGACTCAACCAGGTGCATTTATCTTGGTTTTAAAGATGGGAACTTGAAACTTGAAGTGCTTGACAAAAGTTAGTTGACACCTATCCAAACTCTTAACTTTGGAAGGATGCGAAGGATGTTTTATGTTTTTTGGATCGTCAAACTGACTTTCAGTTGTGCATATTGAATGAATGATTTCCATTTGATTTTTTGTGTGCAACTTCTTCAGTGTTATATCCACATCATTGACTTGAGCTCAAGACACTTTAGTTGTTATATTGATTTTAGGTGGGGGAGTTTATCAAAAGAATGATATGCTATCTAGTGTAATTCAATGCTTGGAGCTTTTTTCTCATTAAAAATACATTTTGAAATTCAAAATGATTTTAGTTGCTTTTTGAGTAGAACTAACAAAGTGAAGCTCCTAAAGTGTAATTTCTTTGCCACTTGGAAATTTTGAAAAATTCTTAAGAATAAGTATTTCATTGAAATTTGAAGTTGAGGATTTATAACCACGTTTCTAAATATGGATTGATGCAAAATTTTCCTTACACTAAAAGTTTCTACAATGGAATGTACTTCTATTCTTAAAATTTCAGATTTTTTGAGGATGATTTGTATTTGATGTGAGTTTTCTTCATTTTTTTCTTCAAAAAAGAGAAGAAATGGAAGATACATAGTGAGGGACTTTCAAGTTAGACTACATAGTCATAGGCTTCGTCCTTTAGAGGTTAAAGTTTTTTGGAGCAAAATTTATTCCCAACGTGTTTTTTCAAGTTGGCATAAATCTACATACCAAATGGGTCTTGTCTTCATTTTTGTAAAGATTCCAATGAACAAAAATGTGTATGAAATTGGAGTTGCCTAAGATAATTTCTAAGCCTTTTATATTGAGATTGCATTAAAAAAATCTTATATAGAGGTAAAAAAAAATTTGATCTTGATAGATTTGGCTCTTGCACCCAACAAAGTGTGCAATATGTACAAAGTGACCTCCAACCATGTCCCCAAACACCTAGAATCTATAAAAAATTCGAATTCATCAATATGCACCCATTTTCCAAAGAAATCAAACTCAATATAAGGTTTGCATATCTTCTATTGTTTCTTTTCCAATTGCTTAACATGATAATCCAAAAATCTTCGAGAAGTATAGAGAAGGGACACCAATAAGAGACTTGGGACAATTTGGATGTGCTTACCTTGGCAACTCTAAATTTTTTACTAGTTCCTTGACTAGAATTTTAAAAAAGCACTTAGTCAAACAAAAAAGTAAAAAGCCAGAAGATATAAAACTTTAGTCCCAACCTCCATCCGAACATCGCATGCAAATTAAAGTAGAAAAATGAAAGAAACAACTTCATCCATTATACAAAAAACAAAAAACAAAAATTTAACACCATATAAGAATACCTTAACCCCTAAAGGACCAAATGGTGTTTTTTGGCAACATAGCGATTTCGGGCAGCTCAATACGGATGGAATTTTGATTTTTTTTCTTTGAAATTTTCACACAACATTTTCCCGAGGAGTAGCTTAAAGACCCAGAAATTTTCATAACTTTTGAATACATGGTTAAAAAGTTATTGTATAATATGTTGTTTTCATTGCTCGGCGGGCAGCCCGGGCAGCAAAAAAAATTTCTTGAAAAATCACTTTTTTTTAAAATAAAAATTTGAAATTGGTTTTCTACATTTATATATACATGAAAAGCTTTGAATCATTCCATTTTGATTTGTGAGACAAAAGTTATGAAGAGTTTTAGTTGTGGGTAGTTTGTGGGTAGTAATGGAATCTCTAGTCTAAAATAAACTTTGAAGACCTTTATTTCACTCAATTTTTAATATTTTTGGAAAAAAATAAAAACTTGAGGTGTAGATTGTTTATTACAACATTACAACCATTGGGATTGGCATTTTTCAATTCCATAAATAAATTATTAACACTTTAGTATTTTGAATCATTCTCTACTTCTTTCAACTTACTATTTTTTTTCCTATATGTTGTACAATTCCAAATGATCCAAAAAATTTCAAGCATGTAGCCAACATGACTTGAAGAATGAATCCAAAGAGTTACAACCATTTTGGACATTTTTTCATAATGATTTGACCTTGTGGAGTGCATCTGCCCGGATTTTTGCAGGGCCAAAAAATGGCTTTTTGTCACTTCAAATGCTAATATCTTGCAATCCAAACGGTGGAAATTTATGAAATTTTTTCCACATCTTTCCAAACCAGATTAATACAAGATCCTACAGTTACATTTGTCCAAAATTTTATTTTTTCTAAAATTTGGTACTTGTATTGGAGATGACAGTTTTGGAGCGTTTTTAGTGAAAACATAGTCAAAAACCTTTAGGGGTTAAAAAAAATTTAGAAGGAGTACAAAAAATCTAATCCCCATAGTTGCTACAATATTCATATCCCCAAATAAGACCGTTTCATTAGAGGCACACATACTACAATAAATAGAATCAACCACATAAAACAAAAGTTTAAAGATAATCAAATGTATATATAAATTATCACCCTTGCATGTACCTAGCCACTTGGTACATGATACTTCACTTGTCAATGGCATAGAGTCTACCTCCAATTAAAGGCATCAAAGGTTGTTGCTATTCACATCCATGACGTATGAATAGTAGAACTATGCTCAACAACTCTTTATTCAAGCTAGTGAATAGATTACTACTTATACATGTTAAGGGTAATAGTTGCTAATCACACCTATGAGAGAGGAGCACTAGTACTCCCTATAGACTCTATATTCACATTGATTCCTAGATCATCATTACTCTTCTTCTTGGCTTTGACCCAAAGTAATCTCTAAAATCACATTCTAACCCATATCAAAGTAAACAAACTTTGCATTGGCAAAAACTATATGTGGGGAAATTTGAGTAGGACCTTACTCAAAGAGCAAGCTAGTGCTACAAGTGCAAAGCCTTGTATAGCATAGTTCTTTGTTTCATTTAAGATAGGAAAAAAACTTAGGCCAACAATTTGTAGTCTCTAAAGGAGGAGACAATGTTTCGAATGACATCTCCAAGTGGCTCAAAAGTTAGTCCAAGTTGCTTGATCTTTTCTTTTGATAGAGTGTAAATAGGCATATGTGGCATTGACTCATCCGCATCCCGAGCACATTTCAATACAAAGCAACATCACCAATTGACTTAGAAAATTGGAATGTAGAAATGCTTTCAAAACTTGTTTATATTTCTAAGAATGTAGGATAAGATTTTTTTTTCCATTGATTCATTTTGATGCTTTCATTACAACTTCCTAATTGGCTATCAATTTCAAACATGGACACCCAATTTTTAGCTTGTCAATTAGAGGTTAACCCCTAAATGCTCAACCATCAATGCTTAATGCTCAAGTAGTGGATGATAGACATATTGAAAAGTGAGTTTCATCCAATTCATATTCATTGTGGAAGCTTCAAGAAAAATCGCATAATATATCATTCAAAAGAAGAATAAATGCTCTACATGAATGAAGGATATTGATATTTGGTAGGGTTAAGATTGTTTTTTGTAATTTTCTAATAAAAATGATTATCTAACTATCTTACTCCATTTTGTACATGTCCTTAGGGATTAATTCTTGGTTCTTTCGCAAGAAAGACGGATCTAATGAAATTGATGAATAGAGAAAGTAGGAACGCACTTGGCCACCACATCACTAGAAGAAATTCTCTTTCATCGAGCTGATGTGTTTTTATTAGAAAACACAAAACTGCGTTTTTTCCGATGCAGTTTTGTGTTTTCTAACAAAAACACATCAGCTTGATGAAAGAGAATTTCTTCTAGTGCATGGTAGTGTGGATAAAGACCGGCGAGTAGGGCACTCAAATCACCATAGTACACACGCTCGACCTTCTGCCTCTGGCTTCTCATATGCCAATATATGCGCCATAGCCACGTCCTTTACGCTCACCACTCCAAGTACCGGCCGATTTGGAATAACCTTGGTTGCGCCTGCAATCATCAGGCACAGTAATCTTCAAACGATCGGAATCTTTTCAGAGACGTGCAAATTATAATGAGTCATAAGAATGTTTCGCAGAGAGTAGGACGTACAAGCGTTCACAGATTCAGTGATCAAACTCAAAAAGTATTCAAGAAAACTATAATATTGACCTCTAAGTAGCCAACATCTACAGGAGTTGGAAAAAAGTCATTTAGGAAGAAGAATACAAACATAACTTGCATTCTTCAATAATGCAATAGAAATACGTTTTAAGAGTTACTAAAAACGATTATTATCTTCCAAAGAGGACTTTCAATTTAGCTTGGCGTTTAGAGGTTAAGCATCATATCTAGTTTATCAAACATGATATCCGGAACTTTCTCAATGGTGCGTTTCATATTCTTCATTTACATATATACCCAAGCCTTGGCTTGGGTATATATGTAAATGAAGAATATGAAACGCACCATTAAGAAAGTTCCGGAGTACTTCATTGCTAGCACTAAGGGAGTCTTGGAGAACAGGTCCAAACACCCCACTTGGATTTATCACAACCAGATCCAAGTTGTGCTTCTTCGTATAGTCCCAAGCTGCCTGCTCTGCCAGAATTTTCGACAAAGCATACCACCTCTGAAAAAGCTCCCATCAACGACATTCTAAGTGAGTTCAGCATCCATGTTGGTCCCTGAAAGAATAATAGTCCAGCGAAAAGTTTAAGTCTTCAACTTAGAGAGGAGATACAGGCAGACTGACTTTGTTGTTTCGGTTGTAATCAAGGTCACTCCAGACGCTCTCATCTACAACACTTGGGCGATTGGGCAAGTAGCTAACAGCTGCAAGACAGGAGGTTAACACGACCCGCTTCAAGTCGCTCGCTTTGGAACACGATTCCAGCACATTCAGGGTTCCTTTCACAGCTGGGACCAGGAGCTCTGCCTGCAAGAACAACAACATCGTCCATTTGAAAAATCAATCAAAACATGTATAACTCTATTTAGATATCTGAGGGACACAATTCTTAGTCTCTTAGAAAAAGAAAAGTGATATGCAACATTATTCCCTAAAGGACCAAGAGGCTCACGCTGGGCCTCGTGTTTTACTTATCGGTGTTAGTAGGGTACAGGACCTTCTGATGTCCAATTTTATTTACATCTTTACCCAAACGCACGCAAAGTTTTCCACTGGCTCTGGTGATGTAGAATTGGGTCCCATCTAAATTGTATTCTTCACAATAAAATCAATAAAATTGGGCATTCTCAAACCATGCATCCTTGGTCCAGTACGTTTTTAACAGTGGCAACAAGGAGGGCTCAGTCTGCAGAAAGGCAGAAAATTTAACCTCAGGATCAACAACGTTGAATGAAACAGGTGATGCTGTGTGGAAAACTCCGTCACACCCTTGTACCACTGAATCGAAGACCCCCGGTTCCGTAAGGTCAGCCTGCATCAGTTGCAGTCGCTCAGAGGCCCCCGGAAGTAGCAGCAAATACTTCGCTTTCTCTGTTATATGCTATCCTCAAAAATTCAATCAATCGTTCTAAAACCATAAAAACATAAAAGAATTTAACAATGTCACATCAACTGCCCACACCGAAATTCACAAAATTCGATTTTCAAACTTCTCACTTCTAAGGTAGACGATCCAAGGGAACTGATCTGGACCGCAATACTGACCCAGTTACAGCAACTGAACTTTTCACACTCGGTGAGCATCAATGCAACCAGCAAGTGGTAAGAATGACTTGGTTCAATGTCAATGGCTACTGCTCTTAGAATGTGAATTAGGTTGTCTACTCTCCCTTCAGTCTCCCACGTAGAATGATTGCATAAGAAATAAACTAACTCATTGAGTGAGAAAAACTTGATAAAAAACAGATTTGGCGCAAAGTGATCTCCCGTTGAAAGCACACTATGTTGAAGTGACGCAAATGGGAAACTTAACCTCAAGGAGAAGCAGGAATTCACTCTAGTCAAGGGTTGCATTCTAGAGAAGAAAGGCTCACCAGGATTATGAATTGTACCCTTGACGGTGCACCCCCTCTCCAGCAACATCTTGACCAGACATGAAGCTATAAGCCCCGACGCCCCTGTCACACACACAGTCTTGTCCCCTGCCGTGGCCAGCAGATCTGAAGAAAATTAAACCTCCTGGGCGGCTGCGTTTGCTACATAAGTTGTGCAACTATCTTGTGCAGATCGAGAGCCAGGATGATGGGAATTAGCAAAATAATACCCAAGTGGATGTGATTTATATGAGGACGAGCTCGCATGCCTGTCTTGCTGCACAAGCATGCTCATGAAATATCTAAGGAGGATTCAAAATGGAGCATTTTTTTCCTCTGGAACTTCATCGTCTATGCAAAATGTGCTGTTCCTGCGGCTTCTGCTCTCTTCGCTTCAGGCGCCGTAGATAGCCTCCTGAGGACTTCCCAAAGTCGCAACAATTCAAGGAATGGCTTCCATTTCGACACCTGCCTGCAATATGTGAACGATGATACTGTCTGAGCGTGAAGAGGCAAAGAGACTTTCGTAAACTGCCACAGTCAAGAAACCACCGAACTCTGGCAATCTGGACAAGGAGACTATCCTACGCCTCCAATGGAAAGGACGATGAAACTCTTGTTTGTCGGTACGGAAAGATACTTTGCCAACTCCAGAAACGTCCTGTAACTTATGTCAGAACCACCCATTCTTGACCATGGAGCCATAGTCCATACCCAACCTATGTAACTTACTGTGGTTATTTCCAACCAAGTCTGGAACAAATTTCCAACCAAAGTTTGGAATGTGTTTTTTTCCTTCTTTTCAAGGTTGGGACTAGTAAGGTCATGACACATGTCCCAAAGTAGTGAGCAAGAAAATAGGAAGTAATGAGCCGGAAAGTAGTTCTTGAATGATCAAAATTGGAAGAGTTCTAGACATTGGCTATTGGTCTTGAGCACTTTTTGGCTCCCAAAATTCATAATAATTTCAGATTTAGGAATAAAATTACAGAAAAATTTGCAATCCAACCTATATTTCTATCTTCCTATAAAATAATAAATTTCCATTGCCATATACTACTCCAAAACATGTTTAGAATTGCTTAAATGATTAACTGTAGGTGGTTCTACTACAAACATTTGTTGCAGTGTTAGGGAAAAACTAGTGTACCATATATTGTTGCTACAGCCAAAATAAAAGTAAAAGTAATGTGTAATTTTTCATTCAATAACTTTCACATTGTAGGTCCAAATGCCACAAAACAAAGCTTGTGCACCCCTCTTTTCAAAGAGCTTTTTGACAGTACCAATAACATGATTGAAGATGCATGGTATAGGAGATCTCTTTATTACAAACAAAACAAACAATCAACCCAACTAAAGTTATGGATGGGTGGCTAGTTCAAAGTTGGCCAATGGAATTGGGAAAAAAATTGGTCGCAATTTGAAAACATTGACCAAAAAATTGGTGGAAAAGTCTATAAAATTCCTATTTAGAGTGAAAAATAGAGAAAATAATTGGACTTGGTACTTGAAAAAATGGTTAACTATAGAAATTATAGTGAATCAATTGATAAAACTTTAAAAATATATTGAACATTGATTTGATGATTTCTATCGCTAGAAAATGGAAGTTTGGTCTTGAAATCAAAACCTTTCCATGTCTTTTGAAAGCCATCTCTATTGCACCATAGCATTGATTGTAAAAGGCAAGGTTGTCTTCAAATTTATGTAAAAATCTCCTCCATATTTTATGGTTGGTTAAATTTTGTATTCCCAATGACTTCTTTGCTACTTTGAATTCTTTGAATCCAATTATGAAGAGAAATATCTCCAACAACTCTAACTCTTGAAGTGTCATTATAGTACTAAAGGAGGCCAAAGCTATAGGGCCAAAGCCTCTCATAGTATAGAGTTTGTCATATATGGTTGTACTTTAATTGCACATACATGTGATTGGCTAATTAAATAGAATTCACCTCCGAAAGGAGGTAGTAAGGGCAAACCTCATTGCCCATGCCCTTGAGACATGTCAAGTTGAACTACGTATCCCCAATAGACCTTTCATTTATGATGGTCTTCGAACCAACATTACTATTATAATATTATGATGGTTGTCTACAAGAGTTATCAGACCTATACAAAACCAATGCATGGGACAATACATGCATTATGCACCTATGGAGATGGGAGAATGTTCCTTTACAAACCCCAGTAAGGTAAGAAATTCATGAAGGCAATTGGGCTCTAAAAAGTATTTTAATGTAGAGGTACACTTTGCTTTCTACCATGCACCAATTTCATTTGTCAATGCACCAAAGGTGAACATTTCAAGGGGTGAATGCTCTTAATGACTTATCTGGTTCCAACTGCAAAATTGATGACTAATTTTCATAAAAGTCCAAAAAACATGAAACAAATTGGGTTAGATGCTAATTCCACTTGTCTTTCAAAAAAAATTCTAAAAATTATTCCAATGAGTTCAATTACCTCCCCCCCAATGCAATCATCTCTTAAAAGCATGCTTTTTGAACCTCTTACCTTAGTGTGGCTACTTGTTTTCTTGGCTTGGCCATAACATTTAGTAGCCTTCATGCTCACTGCCTTTCCTTGCTCATCACATTGAGCCTCCACCTGTCTACTTAGCTACTGATGAAGTACTATTTGTTGTGATATTCCACACTATTTAGTGTAAAGCCAAGGCAGTGATAGTGCATGCTACTGAATGTTATGCCCGAACCCTGGAAACACAAAAGCAAAGAAGCCCTGAAAAGATGTCTGAACGTCTGAACAGCACCGAAAATGGAGTGCAAAATCACGACAGAGTCCCCCACGGATGAATTTCTGAACGAAGGCGTTCATCCACCCGGAGTTTCAGTGGGTCTAAGGAGCGTTCAGAGACTGAGCGGAGAGTGGTGAGCCAAGGAAAAGAAAAGGAGAGGCTGCCTGCTGCCCTGCCCAAGCCAACTCAAAGCCACCAAAAGAAGAACGCGGAAACATCGATGGCGGAACAATCAACGCCCCCGAACCAACAACAGAACACCACACTAAGTTACTAAACAGCAGGGACTGATGAGTGACTCAAAGGTAATGGGGGATTCTAGTGGACCAAACTGAAGGCAGGGCGGATTCTCCAAGACCATTCAAACCCACCACCTCCTCTCTTCTCTCTTCTCCAGCAGATCTTCAATCTCGCACGAACTTTGAGTTTCGGTGATGAGGTGGATGTTCTCTTGAAGGAGAAGCCTACACTGGGTGTGCTGCTGCTGCTGCTGCTGCGATGATGCTCATGCAGACCACCAGCCGAAGCTCGCACGTGGCGTGGCACCAGGTCACCACCACGGGGGCCAAGCTGCTGCTACGCACCCGTTTGAAGGTAATCATCGAGCTCTTGTTGGAATAGAAGAGTGGATTCCATGAATGGAGAGAGAGGAATGGATATTGGGTGGGAGTTTGCTTTCTTGCTTTCTCTGTCTCTTTTGTCTGTCAGGGTGTGCACCCAGAATCGCCACTTGCAATGAATGCATTCTTGACCTTTCAGAGTGGCGATTCTGGGTGCACATACCTGAGTGTCGGTTCGTCTGTGTGGTTGTCAAGATATGTGGCTTTTAAAATTAGAAAATTAATTGAATTGTGTGTATAGAAGTGATGAGAAATTTGCACTCCCTGAATCATACTCGTAGTGGCATTGGGTTGAATGGGCAGACATTTGTCGCGTTGTGAAGTTTCTTGGAAGATCAAAGATGTGGAGGAGGTAAAAGAGCAGTGGAGAGGATAGTGGAACTTTCAAACTGTTAGGAGAGAATGGAGGAGAATTTTATTGTAGTCAGAAGTGTGGAAAATGAGAAAATTTGTGTACATTTGAGAGGATGGTCTATAGAACGTTTCAGAAATTATGTTGGGTTTATTGTTGGTACCGATTGTGGGACGCTGTTGGATGGTTTTGTAGAACGAATTTCTGAGCTGCTCCTGGTCGCCCCGGTCGCCCCGGTCAGGGAACGTGGCATTGCAATGGAAGAGCTTGACGACCGTGCAAGCAACATTGACGGAAGAAAGGCCATTAGTCACGAGAGGTCCACCAGTCGACAAGCCTAAGAAATCATTGGTGAGTCCATATATCTTTCCCTACCTTCTCTTGGGATTGCCGGTGGCTTCGTTTGCACCTTAGAGGATTTCCGAGGAAGGAGCCTAGCATATTATAGGGTTTCTTCTTCCAGGCCCTATGCTTTGAAAATCCCACAATGAAGACCCACAATCCTGACCTCATGTTGCTGTTTGAAGATCCTCGTTAATCGCAAACCCTATGGAAAAGAGCAAGGTTGTTGTGAGACCGAATTGGTCTGTGCAGGCCATCTTGCTCAGGGTCTAATACACATTTATAAAAATGGGGTCCTCAGGGGGTTATCCCCTATGGTTTCATTTAAATATATAAGGGTCCTCTCCAATTTGGATATGACTTTGTCTCTTTGACATCCTAGGATACTAAGTCATCACGCCAGGCCCTCAGTACAACTCCTGTCCCCAAGATGTGTGGTGATACCAAATTGTAACAGTTTTAAAAACTCCTACTTTGCTGTGAGAGGTTTTGGTTAGATTCCCAAGGGTTGGAAGTCCTGACTGGTTAGAGGAGTTTCATTTTCGCTTGTGTTTTAGTATTATTTACTTGGTATTGAGGTAGTTCCAAAGACTGTAGATCAAGTTCCTAGGAAAATATGTACGGAGTATGTTGTACCTTGTGAATTTATGGTTATGGTTCATCTCATGAGTAGTTTGGGCATTCAATTGAGATGAGATTGTTCGATGGAGACGTAGTATATCTCTTCCGTATTCTCCATTTCAAGTTTTTCTTTACACTGTTTGGACTCTTATCGATAGGTCTCTTCGGTGGATGTTTTTGCAGGGCTATGAGCTCGTTCAAGGTGCTTTGGTATGTTCTTTAAAATATTATCCATGCATGAAATAACTGTTTTTCCCTAGTCCTGAAAGGTTCAGATTCGTTTGGCACAAAATGAAATTTATATGATCAAATATCTATGAAGAAGGTTGATAAGATTGCACAGATACCTTCATTTTTATTTTATTTTATTGTGCAAATGAATTGAAGTCATTGCTGCATAGAACCATTCTAACCTGGGAGAATGGTGCAATCAGGCACGATGGAGCGAGGCACGAGACCGAGCAGCTCCTGAGCCGCCAACTGCGGTCCTTTTGCACGGCATTTTGGGAGGACGTCGAAATTGGGGTAATATGCTGTGTCCAGTCCTTCCACCGTATGTTCTAGGTCTATGCCACTTGTATTTGATCTTCTCCCTACAGTTGATTGTATGGCGTGTGGATAATCTCCTTACATCTTCCTAGAATGTCTAGATAACCTTCCAGAGCATCATGGCAAGTTGTCCCATTAATTCTTGATCATGAAGATCTATGCTGTTTGATTGATCAAAGGGGGTCACATTGAGCAGAAGGGGTTATGGAATATAACCGTCTTCTGACTAGTCAAGGACAGAATGACGTAGTTGTCTGGAGAATCGGGCTTACTGTTGTGGGGATACTTATTTAGGATCATTCAAGCATGTCTTGTGCTTACAAGGGCTTGATTTCTGACAATTTTCTTTTATGCCATTGCGCAGTATCCTTCGCTAAGAGGCTTGCTCAAGCGTTTCCGACCTGGCAGGTGAATGGCATATACTGTTGGAAATTGTGAAACTTTGTGCCTATTTGGCCATGTCACGTCTTGGTTGCTGAATTTGCTCTGCGAAACTCTTTAATCACTCTACAGACAACCACGTCATTCCATATGAAATTTCTAGGATTCTTTTTTTGGGAAACCTAATTTTCTAAGTCTTTGGTCTCTCAACTAATTGTGCAGTTAAATGTCCCAACGTAGGTTTTCCTTGAAAGTCTGACTGCCTCGATGGAAAAATTGAAGTAACTTGGATTTAGATTGCAGAACGTGTAACAAGGAATCAAATGCTTAGTTCGTGCTTGTGGATGTCGCAGTTTCTGTTAGTCGATCTCCGATGTCATGGTGAATCTGCCGCTCTGAAGAAGCGTGGACCTCATTCTGTGGTGTCTGCAGCCCATGATGTTCTGCAGCTGGTATGCCCCTAAAACTAGCCATTGTCTTTTGGAAAGATCGTTTCCCCTACCTTGATAACTATCTGTAACTTTTTTTTATATCTGTTTGGGTGCATTTCGGTGATTGCTATCGGTTCTTTATATTGATTTATTCATGTTGGGCTCACTACAGATGGGGCAGCTGAGGCTCACTCCTCGTGTTCTAATAGGTCACAGTTTTGGGGGCAAAGGTACGTCCTTCTCTTTTTAACTTTGCCTTGCTTGAAAGTGAGATTCTTTCTGGTGAATGGAATCCACTAGAAAAAAAAGTTGATTAGCAATGGATGCTTGCACAGTAGCTCTGATGATGATTGGTCACTTGCTGCTTCGTCTGCTATAATACAGGGGAACCAAGAGTTACAAATTTGGCCTCATATTTTTTTTACCAGTTTTGAGTCGGTCATATAGTTCTTTCTTTCCAATTTTCCAATTTCATTTATTTTTCGACCAACACATGAAATGTTTTCCTCCCTAATTTTGATAATAAAAAATTCGGCTCCATCTGAATAATATTTTTCACATTATTTTCAATCGAGTTGATCACTTTCTGAACAATGAGCCTTGGTCATTTAGGGTCAAAGTCTACTAGAATTTCAGTTAGGTCTTCTGACTTTCTTGTAGGTTTTGATGGTCTGAAACTGATGTGGAGTTCTGGATCTTTGTAGTGGCCATGAGCATGGTGAATCAAGCAGCCAAGCCTCTCGCACGCCCTGTTCGAGTACGTTTACTACCAATTGCCTCTGTACTCCCCCAATGAATGACCAGTAGTTTCAACTTCATGTTACCCGATTGACCCAAATAAACTGTTTTTGACATGTAAGATTTGTAGTCTTTGGTCAGGCAGCACATTTCTAATGAGGATCTCACAAGCTAAATGGTCTGGTGTAGGTCTGGGTGTTAGATGCCACTCCTGGCAAAGTCCGATCTGGTGGAGATGGCGAGGACCATCCTGGGGAACTTATCGCAGCTCTTCGTCAGATGCCGTCCTGGGTAATACTACATCCTTATACGGAGTAATATACAGTGAGCTTCACAACTTCAGGCATTCCAGCAATTTGCTAAGTCTGATTGGCTTTCTACAGTTTCAGGTATTGAACTAATTTCTTTCTGTTTGCCTAATGTCAAATCTCTTGTTGCTTGCACCATCCAGCTTCCCTCAAGAAGAGCTTTGATTGATGCCCTCTCTCACAAGGGATTTTCTGCTGGTGTTGCCCAGGTTTTGAGCTTCACCTTACTCGTCGCTTGAAATGACTAGTGTTTATGAGACGCTTCCGTGTTGTTGAGAACCCTCCTGCTTTAAGTGTGTAGACAGTCGTGTGTAAGCTAGAGGATACTATTTGCACGTAAAGCACTTTTACATATGTAGGACTGTGATTTTCGGGAGATGGATAGAGCTGTGGAGAGAAGTTTGGGTATGAGAAATCTGTTGCGATCAAAATGGGAGGTTCTAGTTTATTACCTGTAACAGTGGGCAACTCCAATTTTATTCAAAGGTCAGTGGTCGTAAGCATTTAGCTATGTCATGCTTACACCATTTACTAATAAGTCCAACGAAGTATATAAACAGAGGAGTTGCTGTTGGTAACATGGGTCAGATAGGAGACGCGTTTTATTATCCTTTACCTTATGCCTCTAATGTGTATCCAGTTCTCAAAATATTATCTGGTGGTTTCTGCAGTGGATGACTACCAACTTGAAAGCAACCGCAGCAGAGGGTCATGGAGGCAACCCAGGATATAAATGGGTGTTTGATCTGGAGGGTATAGCTGATATGTACAAATCTTACGAAGATACAAACTTGTGGTAGACTTCTCTCCACTTTATCTATCATGCATAGCCCTGAATTTTTTTAACTCCAGGCACATTATCAGCTGTGCAGATTTCTGAAATGTCTTCCACCTTATCTTCTGATGTGCATGTTTTTTACCAAAAATAACGAGCACAGGATAGTACTGATCCTTTTATGGCCGAAACCGACAGGTCATTAGTAGACGATGTTCCAGAGGGGGTCCACATCAATTTTTTAAGAGCAGAGAGAAGTTTGCATCGTTGGGCCCGTGAAGATGTGCAAAGGATTCACGTTGCAGAGCAGATTGCCTCTACTGAAGGTGCTGGAGTGCAGATGCATGTACTTGAGGATGCGGGACATTGGGTACGTTTCCTTTTGGTGTTCTGTTTGCTGCATTGCATCAACACAGGGAAGTGAGAAAGTTCGAGTAGTTTCTTATTTACAGGGTTTGTTCATACTCAGGAAACTGGTTTTAGCCCCCAACGTGAAACAACATCTTTAGTGCAGCTGCAGTATGAATTAAGCCACTGAGCCTCTCTGAGCTTTGTTGCTACTTTGCTATGAGCCTCCCGTAGCGTAGCTGCTTGTTAGAAAGACTTGCATTTCATAATTTTTATCTTGATACTGGAATGACATCAAATTCTGTCTCAAATCTTGAAAGCTTCGTTTAGTCTGGTAAGTTTGGATGCGCGTCATTCTACAATCTGTATTTGGGGCTGACAGGGAACCACTCTTCTTGTGCAGGTACACACGGATAACCCAGACGGACTATTCAGATTACTGGCACCGACGTTCGGTGGTGTCAATTTCGAAAGATTTTGAAATTGCAAATTTCTCCTGAAACATTCAAGCTTTCAATCGTCACATTGACGAGAGTCCTGGAAGTCCCATTGTATATTGCTGATAGCACATTTTTGGATCCTCAGGAGTGAAAAATATGTCAAAGTGACAATCTCTAATCAGTTAAGAATTCCATTCCATCCACCTGCTTATCATGAAAAGTTAAGTAAGGACCTTGCTTCATAGGTAAATTTTTGGGAAAATGCAAGAGTAGCTTGTTTGCAGGGCACATAGTGATGGACTGAGTGGCGTTGATGTTCGCAATCTAGTATTTAATTCTATAAATCGATTCTCAGATACACCCTTAGATGTGAGTAGTGAATTGCATCAATTCATCAAGTGGACTCGCAAGTGTGTTTACGTCTTCAATGCAAGAGTGTTGCCGTTGAGTTTCGATTCGGAAGCTTCGCACTTGCGACTCCGTATCAATTGAATCTTGCCTGTTTATTCCTACAGATATCTCAGAAATGCTTTGAAATTCAAAACTACGTTAGATGTAAGATAGTTCTAATCCATATGAAACCACCTCAGTAGTCAGTACCCATTTTCACTTCTTTTGAGAGTATCCAAAACTTTGTTTTTGGCTCTATAATTTTGGAAATCCATGGGTATGTCTTTCAACAATAAAGTAAATAAACCAACCGAGTTCCTCCAAGAAAGAAACTGGAATAATTAAATTTGTATTGGTGACATTTGTATTGGTGAAACTGTGACATTCCTAGTTGTATTACTTTTCTTTTCTCTTTTTCTATATATCTTGTAATTTCTATTGACAAATATAATTTGAAATTTTGTATCTTTAGCCTACCAAGGTGGATTGTCTTAAGACCATCACTTACCATCACTTTAAGCATATATATGATTTACTTATTAAGAATGATACACTCCTAACACTAAAAGCATTCAACTTCAAAATCCACCAAAATGACAATTTCTATTTTTCAAATTTGAATTTTGGTATGATAAGCTAAACCCATGATGTTATCAACATGGCATAAAGTAAGGACATTCAAAACCAACAAACTAACGAAAATGAGATGATGTACCTAATCCTATTCTTAATTACATCAAACTTACAACAAGAACACATGATGTCGGTTTTGGTATTTGGATACCCATACCTTGATATGAATACTAGATTTCTTATTATCTATACATTAAAGAATGAAAACTTTAAATATGTAGTTAGTATTTTACAAATGAAAAACTTAGACCCTTGGGTTGATTTGGAATTTTTTATTGAAGTATTCTATACATTTAAAAAAACATCACTATTTAATAATAGGTAACTTCATTGTGCATTCAATGATATCCATTGCTACTTTTCTAGAAGTTTATGTGAAAGTTGAATGAAAATTTGACTTTGAAAGGAATGAATGTTACTCCCTTTGTCCCAAATGAAGTACCTACTTTGGCCTCATTTTTTTAAGGTTGTTTTGAGGGAGTCTTATGGAGGCTTTATGGAGTCCAATTTTATTTAAGCTACAATGATCATTCTTCATTAATTTGGGGGATATAAAATTAGGAACCTCTTTTATTGATATTTTTCATAATATGATCAATGAAATTGGTATAAAAAATTATCAACAAAAATGTAGACACTTAAATCAGGATGGAGGGAGTACAACTTATAATACTTAACAAGACTATATTAGAAGGGAGTGTTAAAAAAATTCTACAATATTGTGTACTACTTATGTAATTCCCATGGTACTCTCAATGTTGTATGGATGTTGTATTAGGATCTTGAACAAATACATTCAAAACAGGTTGACCTAAATAAAGGTTAGAGTTCTATTACTTTACATTCCTTAACCTTGGAAAGACAATGTAGACAAGAGTGGTCCAATGGATGACTGAGAATTCTTTTGTGAAAGACAAAGGTGCATATGTCCATCTTTGGAATTTTGTGCCCAAAAGGAAGGTCTTGCACATTAGTTTGACCTCCAACAAGTGCTTTTGGATTTTTTTTAAGGGTGATTGCAAGAAACACTTGTCCTATTTCTTGTCTTCTTGCCCTTGGACAAGTGGTTTTGTGCTCATAACTTCAGCATCCTTAGTCCGTTTGGCGTGAAATTTGGAAGGAAGGTAGATGCAAAAGTTTCAGACATTCCATAATTTTTTCAAATTTTTAAATATTATTTTATTATTTTTAACCTGCCCCCGATTGGATGTCTATTTTGGCCATTTGGGGGGTTTTTAGTACTATTGGTGACCCCCAAAAGCAATTGGAAGCCACAAATTGGATATGTTGGAGGTGTACTACCTTTTCAAAGATTGATGAAGAGATTTTGTGAAAATAGCAACATGTCGATTGTACACAACTGCACATGGGGTCAAAGTGACCTTCCTTTGTGCAAAGGCTACAAAGAGGGAAAAATTTTCCTACATGAATTTTTTGGTGCAATGAGAGTGCAATCTTCTCTAGCAGAATGGTTTTTTTTGGAAATTTTTTGAATTTTTTTTGAATTACTAAAAATGAAAAAGTCAACAAACCTTGTTTTTCCTATTTTTTGTTGCTAGTGGCTTCTATAGTACTCCATAGTACTCTATAGTACTCCATAGTACTCCATAGTACTCCATAGTACTCCATAGTACAAAATCAACGGTTAAGATTCACAGACATTGAAATCGACGATTTAGATTCACAGGCGCAATGCTGATGTGCAAATTTGACAGGTCCTCCTAGTACTGCTAGTCCTGCAGCCAAAAACTGCAATTTTGATCAAAAAACGTGAAGTGTTTCTTGCAATCACCCTTAAGTAGATGATTTACACTATACCATAAAGGGTGAATTCCATGGTGACTAGCTCATCCTTACAGAGTTGAAGTAGTTATTCCCCAAACCATCACTTATTGCTAGTATACCTAGTTATTATTATTAGATCTGTCAAGTTTTCATATTTTCTTGTTGGCAAGTGAAAGGAGGTTCTAATGCACCAAAGAACACAACATTTGGATATCAAATACAAAAGTATTAGGAAGGATCAAAAGTTTTTTTTGACAGGTGTTTTAAAAAAATTTCTTTAGCATAAGTACATATTGATTTTGGAAATGTATAAGTAGTGATGATGATGGTTCCAATGATGATTCTAGAAAGTGTGTGATTTGGGGTATACCCAGCTTACTCCTTTTGAGCATCACAAACACAAAATGCTGTTGACATTTCAAAACAAGTGTACTGAGTTTACACAGTGATATTGAAAGCAATTGGCATCCAATCAAAAGAACAAAGTACTACTTGACTAATATTCAATGATGGACATCTCAAAACTTAAGCGTAGATAATTTATTGAATTTCATTCCATTTGTTTCAAGAAAATAAATAAGCAGAGAGAACTTAAAAGGACCTACGCTACTAGAATCTAAAGCCATTTAGAGTATCTTCCATTATTAAATTGTCATAAATGCTTTTGGCAATTCTGAAAAGATTCCAAACACTTTATTGAATACTTTTTGGGATATCATCTATTATATTAATTATAGACAATCACACCCTGGTCACAACCTATTGTCACCAAAATGGTTACATTTTCATCTTGAATATGTCATCTTGAATGTTTTCATCTAGTTCTATAAGATTTTGATTGGCTATCCAATCCATATTCTCCTAAGTTCAATGCTCCACTGCAATAGGTACGTGCTAGTATGAATTTATTATGATTTCTCAAAGTTCTATCTTAGAAGATTTCTGAATCCATGCCTAAATTTTGATGTAGATGAATTTGAATTTACATCTTGATATTTTACAACTAAGATTCTCTAGGACATGCTTTCGGGTACTAGGCTCTTGGAAATGGATATTTTTGTCTTATACTAATTAGTCTTTTTATTATATGTCTTGTCAATAAGTGTAACATTGATTTGTCTTGTCAATAAATGTCCTATCAATATTTGTAGTCTTGATTTGTCCATGTCCTATTAGTACGCATGACATTGATATACCAACTACATTGTTCGTAAATCATATACTTCATATATAATTAGAATATGCTTAAATATTATTGTATTGAAGTTGTTTACTCAAACATGAATTTGGGAGTGACGAATTTTGTACACTAATTCATTGATTGGATAAAATAATTTTATTCAATTTTTCAATAAAATAAATCCAAATAGTTTGGTACTAGTCCATTATCACAACTACCAAGCTAATTATGCCCTTAACCCCCAATCATCCAAGTGACCATTTTTTGGTTGTTACCCCTCTATTTTGAGCTTCCTGTTCTCAAATTTTGAATTTTTTTTCTTATTGAAAATGTTTTTTAGAAAATAGATTGCATTATGAATACAATGGTACTAGTTCCATCAAATTTCAATTTAAACTCTACCTTGTGGGATTTTTTAAAGTTGAGTGGTGTAGTATAGTTTATCGTGCATTTTTTAGGGTTCATTTTGGGCTTGGACTGAAAAGTCAGCCAACCAATGTGATTATTGACCATCTTAAAAGGGCAAATACATGGAGCTGAAGGAGGGGACAAGCATTCCCATTTTTGTTTTTCTTACAAACACTACTCTCATTTTAGTAACCATTGGCATTGTAAGTTCTACCAAAAATTGAAAAATGACCAAAATGTTGTGAAATTTTGAATGAGCATTTTCAACTCTCTTGTATTTCATTGAGAACAAAAAATTCATCATTTCAAAATATTTTCATTAAGATATGCTCCTTCAAAGAACATTGTCTTGTTTTTCTATTGACCCAAATAAAACTTCAAACTTAAATATCTACTAAACTATGTGGTTAAATAATCCCAAATTGTTGGAGGTGTTCATTCTCAATGTGAACCTCTAGATCCTGTAGTCACATTCTACTTGATCCCAAGAAAAATGAGAAAATAAATTGCTCAAGTTTTCAACAATTTTGGCCCATTTTGGTAGTACACTCCTCTTGGGTCAATAGGAATCAATTAAAACTATCCAAATGCAAGACATACATTTGGACCCAAAAAATTCACAAAATGATAAATATTGATTACTCATGATGTACTAAATCTAAACATGAGAGTCTATGATAATCTAGCGTAGTCTTTTGATACACTTGCATCCAATACTTTAAAATTTTGTAACTTATCATTTTATATGGTGTCCAAATAATACATTTGTGTTGAAAATTCTCATGGAACCTTCTTTCAATTGCCAACAAGATCCATTTAAAATAATTTATGTTAAATAATAGGTTGGTATACCTTAATCTTTTTATGTTTGAATCTTTTTTTATTTAGCACATGTTTGCTTATATCTTTAAATACAAATATTATATTTTCATCAATTTCATCAAATTGGTTATAAAGAAAAGGTCATCTCTCAAAGATTCAAGACTTGACTTGAATGAATGAAAAGGTATTTGGACAAAACATCATGATCTTGAAACACTTTGTACATCATCCACAATATGAATGTTGAAGCTTTGGGGGGTTCCTAAGGTGGATATTGCCAAAATATGCCACTAACCCAAAATTGCCATCAGTACTTTATATTCACTCCCCAATCAATATGCACCTACGTGGAAGAAATGATTCTAGAACCTCTACCAAAAGAAACTTTGACCCTTCATAACTTTTGCATATGCTATCCAAATGTTGCATTCTTTGGTGTGTTGAAACCTTCCACTCGCCAACCCCAAAAATATGAAAACTAGACCAGTATAATAATAGTAACTCGGCACAGTAGCAAAGCGTGGCGTTTTTGGGGTGCCCACCTTAAGTCCACCAATTCCCACAGTGGTACAGACACTTGTCCATCTCATTGAAAGAAAATCAATCCAAGCCAAAGCACAGGACCACTCCCCCACCTCCGCGCCATTGATTCTCGTGTTGAAGGTTCTGAATCCTACTGTAGATTCCAGGGTCTCAGTTGAAGCCGCGGAAGGGACAAACGCACGATTCCGGATGTCCTCGTGGCTTCCGTACGCATTACACAAAGGCATCGTGGTCGGTGTGGCCGGCACAGCCCAGACTGGCCTGAGAGCCTTCCCCAGAGCCCGAGAGCATCGCCAACCATCATGTCCTAATGTTCACACACGATAAGAATATTCGAACCAAGCAACTGGGACTGACTACTTTCACCAGTCTTCGTCTCCAGACTTGCACAGGCTTTGCCCATATCATCGATCATCAGCAAGTGATGAGGGAGGGAGAGCAGAATTTGAGCTTAATATAGACTTGCACGGGGAGTAATTTACCACCTGTCTCCTACAAACCTGCTCAAGGGCTGATGTGGCCAGATGATTTCCGTCTCCGACACTTCTACTCCTGCTTTGGATCATGTAGCAAATTCCGGGCGCCTTCACCCCTGGGAGAGGAATTTCAGGACCCGGAAAAAGCAAGATTCAGGTATAGTAGGTCAGGACTCAGGAGCTTGAGACTGAAATTACAATCTTGTTCTCGTCCCCCGCGCAGGAGTGTCATAGATTTCATGTCTTGCATGGATTCCTGTTTAGGGCGGGGTTTCGAAATGGTCAAAGCGGTCCTAGCGGTTGTCTCAGAGTCCTAGTCTGCCGCCTGGTAGTTAAAGACGTTGGAGGCTTCCACTTAGGACGGAGTAACAATCGATCTGCTCCAAGTTTGTAGCATAGTCAGGGATTTTGTTGAATGGAATTGTGAAGGGTAACCATCTCTTGGTCATTTCCAGCTAGTTATAATTCACACAGGCGGCGATTACCAGTAGTAGAGAGAATTAGCCAAATTGGGATCGCAGCAGTCCTGACCACCTCGCGGTGTGCTAGCCGGTGATCGTCTCCTTCTTCAATTTATTGGTGAGCTCGTAGCAGAGTGTCCTGCGAGCTAGAAATGACATTGACTCACCCTTACGGGCTGATGATAGGGCAATCTCTAGCTGAAAAGAGGAAATCACCCTAGTTACTAAGTTTCGAAGAGAATAAACGTTATCCTGGCAACAATGAATTGGGAAATGGTGCACCAATTTGCCGAAATCCTCGCGTAAGATAGATCAAGAGGTGCAGGACAGAACAGGGAGATCGATAGAGTACTCTCAGTTAGGAATATAATGAACAGGCGTGAGAAACCATCCAAGCGAACGAAGGGCCGAGGATCGGTGACGCCGGCGACCCCCGTGCACAGATGGAAGCAGGCGTTCAGCGATTACCAGCTCTACGAAGCAGGGCTGGTGATGGCCACACCTTTCGAAGCTCCTCGTCAGTCGGCACGAAAACTGGCGTCGTCGCTATGGGAGCTTCAAGACCTGCCTCTCCCCGTTTGTCTGCCTGCCTGCCTCTACAGTCCCGACTGGATCCCTTGGAACTCGCCGTCCGAAGAGAACGCTGCTCCGCCTTCCGACAGCCCTTTCTCGCAGCCGGATTACGTCCTCACCCATTGCAGCTCCAAGGCAGACACCCGTCGCCAACCAAAGGTGCGTACGTTGCAATGCATTTGGACAGAACATGTAACGCAATTTTTTTGCATCCATTAATCGTAAATTTTGTGAGATTTTCTGATCCTTTTTGATTGATGGAGTCAGTTTAATTTGCTGCTAACGTTAATTCTGTTAACTTGGCAGTAATCCATATGCCATTTTGGCATCTATATTAATTAGCTTCTTGTGCCGATAGGTAAGCAAAGTAATATGCAAAATTTGCACTGCATCCACCATAGTGTGAACTGTGAAGCTAGGAATTCCACCGCCATTCCCCGCTCGGCTCCCTAAATGATTTCATTCTTTCCTTTCTTGAGGGTCCACCGCTCCATTTTAATGGAATACAGCCAATTTAACGGAATTGACGTTTTCTGCCTCAGACAGGAGCACGCAGAGGCGTGCAAACTCATCTGCAAAGATTGTTGACCAAAACCGCCGTTGATCCTGGCGACGAGTCTGCTCATGCTCCCAGTACTCCCACTCTGGTAAGAAATGTTTTCAGGATAATTTGTCTGAACACCTTTTGAATTTCACGAAAATCCAGTACATTTGACTTGATGGGCGCAAACAACCGTAAAATCTGAGGTAGAGGATACGAAAGTTGTTTCGGACTTGATTCCATCTTTGATTTTAAGCCCTGTCAACAACAGCAACCACCCCTCTATACTCTTGGTCGGACTTATTAGCAGATGGTGGAAGCAAGGCACATCGCTAATTGGATATGGCTCGGATCGATCTCTGAATGGCATTGGGGTTCTCTAGTCGTCTAAAAACTCCCTCTTTCAAACAGCATACTAAATTCATACATAGTGATCAAAATTCACTTGAAGCATATGAACATACGTAGGAGTGTGATTTTGAGAGCTGTGGAAAGCTATTTGGATTCAAGAGTGGAGTCTGTTCAATCTGTTAATACCTCAACAGATGTAATATTAGTCTCTGCCTAAAAACTCTTTTTGAAAAGCTCAGAGTGAATTTTCGCTATATCGATTTATCCTATTCGTCACTACAATTTTTGTGTGTGGAATTCAGCACAGTAAAGTAAAATTGCAGCCAGCACCAATTGATATATGTATTACACATAGCGTGAATGATATTGGAAATGGCAGGTTGACAGGCGAAGACACATCCCTTGTCCTATTTTCGCAACGACCGGGAAGGGCGAGATCGATGGCACTCCCACGACCTCCCAGGAGCTGCTGAAAGTCTTCAGTCAAATCCGCCTGCTGGAAGAGCAGCACACTACCAGTCTCAGTTTAACGACGGCCTTGCACGAGCAGTTGATGGAGGCGCACTCCCGCGTGATGGAGCTGGAGATTCCTCAAAGGATTGCGCGACGCGAGATGGAGGGTCTCATGAAGCGGTTTTCGGATGAGAAGATGAGCTGGAAGGCGAAAGAGAAGGAAGCGGTGCGAGCTGCCGTGCAATCGGTGAAAGAGGAATTAGACGAAGAGCGGAAGGCCAAGCAGAGATTGGAAAGTGCCAACCAGAGGCTGATGAAAGATCTCAGAGAGTCCCAAACAGTGGTTGCCAAACTGGTGAAAGAGCTCGAGAGCGAGCGCAAGGCCCGGGAAGCGGTGGAGGAGCTTTGTCACGACCTGGCCCGGGAGAATGACAACCACAGGGTCGGCGAGGTGGAAGAGCTCAAGCGCTTGCGGGAGGAGCTCGAAGAGGAGCGAAGAATGCTGCAGACAGCGGAGGTCTGGCGGGAGGAGCGCGTGCAGATGAAGCTGGGCGAAGCGAGTTTAGCGCTGGAGACCAAAAGTGCCGCCTTGGACGACATTCGGGCCGAGCTGGAGGCCTTTCTAGACAGCAATAGAGACGCCGGGAGAATGTACGACAGCACTACCTTCCGAGATGCGCAAGTGCTGCATAAAACGCTGAGCGCCGTGCACTACGACACGTCCATTTCGACCTTCCCACCCATGTCCTCCATGTCCTCCATGTCCTCCACCGCCTCCTTCCCTCCCACCTCCGAGTACATGTATGCGGCCACCATGGACACAGATTCCAGCCAGGGGAGTCGAAACCGGGGACATGCGTTGCTGTTCTATCCCGAAGGTATTCCGGATGCAGACTAGAAGGCGGTTCAATACCTTGCACAGATGGTGCACCCTAGAGATGGTGAAACAGACGAACCTTCGAAAGCAAGCAAGCTCGCTCTCCAGCTTGAACGCCCGCCAATGATTTCTGGTGAGGTAGCTTCACAGATAGCTTCTCCTGCTGCTCAGTTTTTTAATGAGCTCATTCAAAAGCGCAGAGATATCATCCTGCTCAGTGAAGCAATGCCACTACTGTTGTACTGTACATTACTTATTGATATACATTTTCACAATTGCAAACAAAATAAAAAGCTGAAAGAAGCATAGATAGCTAGGGCATTGAGAAGTACGAACTCTTGTTGAAACTCTTGCAGAAGTAATGCTGCTGTAGTATTCAGCCAGCCCCGTGCTGGCTCTTTATTTCAAAAATCTAGCAATGGATGCCGGATCAGTCGGTACACGCAATGAGTCGATCTCCTCGACGGAGCAGGTATGCGCAACTAAAAGTAAGGACAGGACCTCAAAAATGGATAGAAATCTTTCAATTTTGAATCCCTCTATACGCATGGAAGCTAAATGCTTACCTTTATGTACCAGAATTTAAACAATACACTCTGTTCCGAGACTACTCGGACCAGGATCTTCAATGAATGCACCCTGCATCTTAACAGGACCTTCACCATGAATGTATGCAACTGTTCGTAATTTCTCACACCTCTCGTCAGCAGGCTTTCTACTCCGCGGAGGGAGAAAGCGAGCGAGCACAGTTTCTGGTGGGAGCTAGGGGGCTTCTATGTAAAGGGATCAATGTTCCCTTCCCGTGAGAAATGGTTCTATCCTAGTTGTACAGAAGGGTGAGAATTATGGCAAACCCAAACATCCAACCACTAAAAGGTATGCATACCCATTGTTGACTCAAGCCCAATTGTGTGTTGTTCAACATTTGTGGCCTGAAATGTTGGACTATTGTACATAGATATGCAATTGGATTGGGGTCGACAATGGGTATACATACCTTGTCTATATATATAGCCACTAAAAAAAAGTGAGTCTATGCTTTGTTCAGTTTCATTCCATGCACTATATTTTTTAAATGAGTGGACAAAATCCAAATGAGCAAACATGAATATTTTAGTATCCTTTGTGTACCACAATTCTCAAAAAAACTTGAAATAAAAAGCAATTATTGTTTGGAAGTAAATGAATTCCAACTCTAACCACCTTTCAAACCACCTCTATAGACTTAGTTGTTGAGGTAGGTTTTGTAATCACTCCAAAAATTGCCTATATTTATTTTTTGAGCCTTGATGACTTGAGTATTTTACTACATATTTCTATACACCATTTAAGACCTACTCCCATTGCTATTGTAAAATATTGACATAAGTGTGCTTCAAAAAAATTATACATAGAGATTGAACAAGATAATATTAATTTGAATGAAATTTGAAGATTCTTAATAAATCAAAGACTTGAGATTTCATTTACAGTCATAGATGATCTACAAACTACAAGTTGCAATTTGAACCATTGTTGCATCTACTTGGAATAGATTTAAAGATGTTTGTATAATACTCAATCAATACAAATACTTGTAATTTGAACCTAACAACCAAAACAATTATATTCACCGCGATCTTTATAAATCTAACATATTAGTTTATAAGGGGTGTATATAGAACATTTGTTTGGATTGTAGGCGATTTCATATAATTTGAAAAAAACAAAGTGATATTAAACCAACCTATGACAAACATAATGACAAGTTTGCCTTGTTGGCATTGTTGAATTTAAAAATAATTTATGTAAAGACAAATGTGAGAAGTAGAGAAAGCAATCAAAATTTTACTTTTTTGCAAAGTATGAATTTGTCATGAATTCTTGAAGTGTGTAGCCCAATTGGTCCAAAAGAGTCTCTAGACTACCCCCAAACCAACAAAAATTATATCTATAATTTTCATTTCACTCACCTAAAGCAATCACAATATTTCCTAATATGACCACACTCATGAAAGGCCTTAAAAAATCACTCCATGTGATGAATTTACAATAAAGAGGTGGAAGTTCCTATTGTAGTCACTAATCAATCCATCACCATCACCCAAGATATAGATTTTTGCCACCTACTCAACATAATGTAGCCAAAATCTCATGTATTGAAATAAGTGTTCCATGGTTTGATGCAAGACTTTAGGGGAGCCATCCCATTTCTGACCACTTAAGCAATTGAGCATATTTGGAGCACAAAGTATGTTGAGTGGAAGAATTCCCCCTTGTGCAAAAATAGATTTCTAGAGGTCTCCATAATTATTCACAATTTTATTTTCCAAAATAAAAATACCATAAATTTTGTGGGTGAAGATTATGTTTGTCCCATATTGGGGGCATATTGATCATCCTATTTTTGACCAAGGGCTAGTTGCAAAATCAAGAGTCCTCTAGCCCAATCATAATGCGCCATTCTTGATCAATTACTCATCTTGTACCTTAATGAAAATAGACCTTCCTACAGAACCAAAATGGGGGTGATCAGGAATAGGTTGGCTCCCATAATGGGTCATTCCCTAGGTGTCTGTGATGGGCCTTTTGCCTGTCTTAGTCATAGGCTAGTTTACCTTATATCCTGACAATACCCAGAGAGAAAGGATTTCAGAGTTAAGAGTAGGGCAATCAATAGTGTGAGCAGTCGGTCGCTATCCTTTTTCTTCGTTGACGTAATGGTGCTCTTCTTCTTCGTCTTCTTTGTGTGGGATGATGGAGTGAGAGGATCGTTCTCCGTCACGAAGCTCTGGCGATAGTGGGCAGCAATAACAATAAAGCTCCTGACTTTGCCCGTGCACAAAGCTGTAACAAGGCTATGGTGTCATCAGCTGGGACCTTCATCAGTAGCTGCAACTGCTAATTGTGTTTACGATTGCAGCAGTAGTGTCTCTCATTAGGGTTAAGAGCAGTGGCTCATTCGCAGTAGGGTTCGGGGTCCTGCAGTGCAGGAGTGTTGGGCACAATGTTGGACTCGGTGCATCATCGGGGTCGCTCCTCTAGCGGTGGACACCGAAATCACTCTGTTCTACCTCAGTACTTGCGCCGAATTGGGAAGGTACGTGGTGATGGCGCTCTTGATTGTTTGGGTCGTGATTAGTCTCGGGGACAATTGGTAGTGTGAGAATCGTCTGTTTGAACTGAGTGTCTCTATCGCGTGCATGAATTTAGGCGCCGTAATGCAGCTCGTCATTGCACTTTGATGTTTGGAATTTTGAAGGGAGATCGTGTAGTTGGCAAGGTAGGGACAATGAAATTCGCCACTTTTGCTATGGAGCATATTTACTATTATTAGCCTGGTCATATTCTCTTATGCTCTAGTTGACGAATGAAAGGGGATTCCAACGCCACAAGTAATGCGTTATTTGGATGCTGCATTCGAAAGTTATGAAGTTATGAAGATATATTCGGAGATGATCTAGATCAGGCACCACCAGTTGATTACATGTTGAGGTGGTTTTTATTTCTATATGAATCTATCGTCTAGTTGCGCTATGCATGGGATCGGTGGCAATTTTGGGTGCCCCTCGCTTACATGAAGGAAATTGCTTTGCAATGGCTAGCATGCTGTGGATCTGGACAGTTTTGCTCGAGACTCTACCAAATGATCTCAAGGTGTAGGATTGCAATGTCGCTCCTGTTGATTTGAGACTGTGGTGGGTTCTGGAGGATATTTAGCATTTAGGACATCCGTTTGGGGAACTGGGCTTGAACAATTCCTTATAACCCAATTTTCTTTAGAGATTCGGGAAGGTACCTACTGTTGCAATGTGTAAGTTGGCCATCTGCTTGAGATGTCTTTGATTACTATTGTGAATTTTGAGGAATATCACAAGTTTTAAGGCATCCATTTGCGTCCCATTTCTTTCATGTGGCCTAATTGTTCGCAACTGAAGAGAGTATACTAGTATGCAATTGAATCGCTTGGCTTAGATTCGCTGCCTGGGTTAGCAGATGGATGCAGACTGTGGTGAATGGATGAGGGTTTCTTGACATATTGGGGATTGAGAGGACGTCTTATAAAGAATATGCGGACTGATTGGGATTGTGGATGATCGCCAGTACCAACAAATGGACATGGAGTATACCTTCTGGCAAATGCTTCACCTCTGCACATCACCCAAAGTTGTGTAAGTGCTTTGTTGGTTGCACAGCTCTGAAGATCCTGTAGTCTTCGTATGTTTAACCAGTCAACGTTCATGTGAGATGATAGCAATCCGACGTTTTGTACTTGATTTATCACTGAGTTGCACATATGTCTACAGGTACCAGCAAACCAAGTATCACAAACGTACGTGTTAACAAAATCCGTGCTCTCAAATTTTCACAAACTTTTTCTCTTCGAGCATTGTGCTTCAAAATCAGAACTACGCGTCAATCTTGGGTTGTCCGTTGTTGCGAATACACTAGCTTGGAGATTAAGGTGTCTATTGAGTCAGTCAAATTTCTTCTGTTATTTTTTTAGATGTTTCAGTAGTATTGATTGTAGCTGTGTCTGCAACCCTGTGATCATGCCCAGGACAGTGTACTATTTAACGGAGCATTCATCTCTTATTTCAGCTTGCAGTATGGTCATAACTTCAGACAATGTAGTTTGAAAGATTCGAAAGGAAAAACTGAACGCTGCTAGCGTACCTGGATTTGTGTGTGCAGAGACAAAAAATCAGTGGGCACGAGATGATCCAGCTTTTGTGGTTATCTGCAGTTTTTTATTGGCAGTAGCAGCTTCAGCATTTTGTGCTGCGTATGTTCCATTCTATGTTCATACTTTACTCATTAGTCATTACTGCTCGGGTTCTACTAAACAAAGTCATCTGCTAGTTTTCTCAAATAGTGGTATGAGTCTTTTGATAGTTTGATTAGATACGGATTGCTAGTCTCGTATAAGAGGAACATATGGTGGAAGTGCATTGGAACCGAATTATCGATCTTGTGTTACGTATTGAAGTTGCTCTTCTTTAAACTTGTTTGAATTCCATTCTTATGAAGATGATTGATGAACGTCTTAGATGGCTACTGAGGATACTAGAACAATCTACAGTGCCTCTTTTTTTTTTTTAATCTCAGTTTCTCATTTTTTCCGAGTGGGTGATATCGAAGTGTCCAGAGTTTCATCGCTTTCGATTTCTAAGATCGACAAGAGTGGACAAGAGCCCGTTATTCAGACATTTGTTTTACAGCTATAAGTGTGAATCATCCATCTACCTTTATCCTCAGGCAATGTAATTCTTTCTAATGCAGGTATGGGCACAGCGCAGTGCAAGCAACCTTCACCGTCGTATCCGTGGTCGTCATGCATTTTTTATTGGCTGGAATCTCCTTGGCCTCTATCTTCTGGTGAGTTTATGTTAAATTTGTGTCAATTTGTCAAAAGTTCCAATAATGTTTTCTGCTGCTTTAGTCATGGTATATGTCTACCCATGGAATAAAGTAGTTGAATCATATAGTCTTCATGATGTTACAAAGTTCTTGCATTCCTACTTGCCCAGTCTTTACACATTTAGTGCATCTATGTGAGGACCGTGCCTGGAGATTGTTGTCGATGTTGAGTTAAATTTTATTGCTATGGGATAGCAAAGCTTTTCAGAATACAGACCGGAGGTTCATCACCTTGTGAGTTTTTATCTCAGGCTTTCTCATTCATTTTTCATGACTCAATTTAATATAACTTTGTTGGTGCAGGTTCCTGTCGAATCACTATCTTCGGGAAGAGATTGCTGTACATACACATGTCGTGGAGCAACGCGTTGAATGGTGAGTTGCATGGATCTATTATTCCGAGTTGGTCCAAGTCTTCATTTTTTGGCTTCTTGTACTTAAGCTTATGCCGTACCTTTAGTTTGCAAACACATTTGCAGGTAGGACGTTTCCGCCTTAAACGTTATGTATCACATTGGAGAGCATTTTTAGTTTCGTTTAAGAGGCTTACGTATCTGCTGAAGGGAACAACTCTCAAGTGACAACACGGGTTTTGAATCTGCCTTCCATTTATGTATCATATTTGTTTGAGCAGGTTATATGCATTTGACGTCCATTGCAATTCGTACTTCCCGATTTTTGTGATTCTTTACGGTACTGTCTTTGTAATTAGCCTTCTTCTCTATTATTTGTCTACTCGTGTTTTCAAGAGTGATATATTGGTTGAAATGAATGCTATATTGATGTGGTGCCTTCTACGTCAGTGCAAACGATATTGTAACTGAATGTGTACAGCTACGTGAGGATGTATGCATGCCTGTCTATACCATTTCAGTTCTGCTGTTCACACTCATCATACCCAGCACACTTAATGAAGCCGCATGAAGTCAATATTCTCCAATGTTTATAACTTGATTATGATTGCTGGTTTTGGGTTTTATTATGCAGTGCTGCAGTACTTCCTTTCGCCTCTCCTCCTGACACATGGGTTTTTTTCGACTCTGCTGTCGAATATGCTATACTTTGTTGCGCTATCCTACTACCATTATCTCAACTTTCTCGGCTATGATGGTAACCCTCATCTTTGTCGTCATACCTTTGGACGTCTTTTTTTGCCTTTCTTGCCAGGATAATTTGATATTTTGGCTCTCACCAATTGTACAGCTATCCGGTGATAATTGTCTTACATTGTTGGTTGACACTCTGGTTGCAGTGCTGCCTTTTCTGGAAAGAACCACATTTTTCTTGTACCCTATTTGCGTACTGGTCATCCTATTTCCGATCTGTGAGTATTTTGCCTCCTTTGACCTAAGGCAGTGTTTGCTCCTCGAATTGTTCAGGAATAAAATTCACTTCAATTGTGATTGACAGGCATACGTTATTGGATTTTGTATTGACGAATTAAGTAGTGTACCTGTCAATTCCAAGTTTTACCTCACGTCAATCGAAGTTTCACCTCGTGATAATCGAAGTTTCACCTCGGCTAATTACTGAAGGGTTGCACTGATGGATCCTGGGATTTGGCGCTTTATTATTATTCCAGCATGTCATCATGAGTACTTTTAATGGGCACGTTGTGGTACTTACCGATTCGAGATTGTTGCCCATGTGTTGCAGCTCTTTTGACAGGATTCAATCCCACTAGATTTGCTGTGAGCTTATACTTTGGATGACTTTGTATCACTTCCCTGGGATAAGTGAGTGCAACATCCTCAAGTGCCGAAATATTTCGACTGCAAGCATGAATTGCAAAAGACCACAAGCAGATAGTCAGCAAGAGCCTGTCTGATGGTGTATCCAACCGTTTGAGTCTACCACACACGACTATCTAATCGATTGCAGAGTAAAATCATAAATCATTTTTCTGGTGGTTCCAACAGAGTCGTGCTTGCATTCACGTATAAACCCCATCAGGTGTATCTGCAAACTGGTATGCAAGAATTGTTTGAGCCAGTGAATTGTGGCTCATCTACGGATTGGAGATGATCATCACGATGTGCTATTATTTCTACATAGAAGGTGTCGTAAGCTGGGCTCTGGAGGGTTTTGATTTTTAGCTGTGAAATTGGCATAGCAGCAGCGAGGGTTGTTGCCCTCCTTAGAGACAACAGGTCGTGTAAGGTGCTATCTGTATTACAGGTGATCACTATATTGGACTCGCAACTACTGGAAATTGAAACTGGAATCCTGCAGACAATTCCAGTAAGGTCAGCACTATGAATGTTGGTCCAGGGGACAAGTTTTGACTGCGCTGTATGTATCAAACTGCACTGATCGATCTGGAGAGTGCTTTATCATGCCTAAGTTGAACGCTAATTGTTTGTCCTGATGTCAAAGATGTTGTTCATCCAGCAAATTGAGTTGAACAGATGATTCATTTCACTAAAATTGATAAGCACAGTCCCAATGAAAATTGTGTATGAAGCAATTCATGGCCAAAGTAAGCAAATCCAAACCCATTATTATCTACTGATTGCAGTGCTTTTTTGAGAAATTGTTTGTTGCCGCTTTGTTGTGGATTTCCTTTCACGTACAGGTATCTTTTTTCTAGAACTGATTTTTTGGGTCTGTCTCGATGAAAGCAGCGAGGTGGAGTTGGATGTGGATTTCGGATTCTTCAAGCCATGGAGTGCTCCTTGCGGGCAACACAATCTCCGGTTGCGAATTCAGAGCCCACCTGCCATTCAATTCAATTTCAACAAGATTTCATAGTATTCTAGAGCAATGTTTACCGGCCACCCTTTTCACTGTAGTTATGTTTTGGTTGGCAGTAATTATAGTTGTCTACAATAGTCAGCTGAGTACTAACCATTTCATTCTTGAACTCGAGATGCAAAAGGATCGGTGCCTAATCAAGAAGATGTCTGGATTGGGGGATCTCGGACCCTGATTTTTCCTTGCATTAGCAGATGGGCTCAGGATGTTAGCAGCTTCTATCAAGAATTTTTATTACTGTCCTTAGTAACTCGCTAAACACCTGAAAGCCAGACAAGAAACCTCACCTCAAAGGGAATTTGCAGTCGGAGCGACCTTCCATTCGGATCCACCAATGTCGCACCTTGTTGCGTCCCCAGTCTGGGAATAATAATTCTTCCGCCTGAGACTCGTCCTTGAAGATGGACCTGAAATCCAGGTACACATCCTCTTTCAATCGAGTCCACTCCTTCCAGTCTTTTAGCCAATGTGGTCGGTCTGAAGCCCAGACTGCCCGTGCATTCACTACAAACCCTGCCCATTGCAACTTATTGTCTAACAATGCGGTTCCCTTCCCGGAGTCCCAATCTAAAGGGAGAGGCCTATGAGCGTGCCAACCATCTTGAGCTAGGGTTTGTACTTGCAAGTCAATCTTGGGAGCGATTTGACCCTTGTGAACAATTCCAAGTAAGAGGCTGCCTCTTCTTTTCCTTTTCCTCTTTGGGTTATTGCTGATATCATCTTGATATCCAGCGTATCCCAGTATGCCCATTGGAACGACCCCCACCCACTTCACCTTCTGGACTAGGTCAAAGAATTTCAAGCTGTAGCCATTGCTGTCATCGGCAAAGACGATCACACCCTCCAGCTTCTTCTCCTTCACAAATCTGCATGCCATTACGTGTTGGATCGAATGTGAAACAAGAGAAACACACACAAAGATGTTGATTGCAATTGATTAACCCTCTTGGAAGAAATTGATGAATAATTTCACCGAGCATTGAGCATCTGACTCTGGGTTTTATTACCTCAAGCCTTCCACTCTTAAGTGCGACTCCAAAATCCAACGGGCTTCGAAGGCCATAGGCATAGGTCTTGGGTATCCTAAGTGAACCACCTGGTGTACTCGTGCTTGAGCAAGAAGCTCTGCTGTACCGTTTGAGACGCCCCCCGCCTCAATGACAATCCACGTCACTGGCTTTCGAACAAGTGATAATGTGTGCATCAAGCCTGCCAATTCATAAACATTTCAGTCAGAAGTCATCCCCCTTTGGCAGAGAATGAAGGCCATCTGTGTCTAATTGGAACTGTTGGGCAAGTGTGCAAGTCTCTCTCTATTCAAGTCTCTCTCAAGAATGTCATATTGTACTCCTGCAAAGTCTCTAAAACATCATATTTTAGTCATGTGGAAGTCACTATGCAAGTCTTTCCCTGGAATATCAGATTTTGCAAATGTGCAAATGCCTCTTGGACATCATGTCATGCAAGTCTCTCTCTGGAACATCATATATTATCTCCAAAGCAAATTGGGCGATTCAAAGCCATGGTACCTGTCAAATGCAATGCTTGGAACATACGTGAAAATGTGGGAGTGATGGCAATGATGGGCATCCAGTCTCGAACGCCATGCAACACTTCTTGCTCCTGCTGGACTTTGGCAATCAAGGAATAGGCTTTCATCGTTTCTGTGGGATCTGGATGCGGCCATTTTCGAATCAATATTTGGTGGCGGCCAACTTGAACCCCGGAAGTAATATCTACACGTGTGACATTTCCAGCAACTGGTGCAGCTGGAAGCCGCATGTCTGGATGTGGCAGCCTAGTATCGTCTCCTGTTGTCTCTTGAAACATGAACTCATTTGTGGACGCTGGGTTCAGATTGTGATTATCACCAATTGAAGCTGCGTTACTCAATCTCTGCTGAAAGTGTTCGGAATGGCGATGGAATTGGAGTACCACGAGGGAGGTTTGCTGGGAAATTCGGAAGCCAAGGACAACACTTGCAACGCAGAAGACGGCTCGCAGGAAAAGCCTAGTGAAAGAATTAGCGTAGTTGAAGCTGCGAATGCAAGTAGCTGCAGTGTGTAACTGTTGTGGCGGTCCCGTACATGGTGTTACAATGTGAAGGCTGTCTGTCTTCATTTTTGCTCCAAAGAAGAATTATGTGCCTACATTCTGCAACGAATGCCAACCCCAACAGTAAATACTCAACAACCAGGACGAAGGTTGACTACATAGCAAAACAATGCGTGCTGTGTTTTGTGTTCATGACCCCATTACATACTTGAGTTTCCTTTAATTTTTAGTAGTGCGAAGCCAAGATTTCCTCACCCCTCCTTTCGCTGACACAGGATCAGAACTCAATTGTTTTAGATGTTTCTACACAGTAAATGATTTGTTTCTGCCAGTTGCAGTAACCTACATACTCCCTCTGTTTCTGAGAAAGCCCCGTGTTTCCTTTGTGTTTCAGGAAGGACACACAGGTCTTTATCAGAAACAGAGGTAGTACTAATTTCTGACTGTCATCACACAAGTGAAGATGAGGATTGATTCACCAGGATATTTGACAACCGATTCGGAAGAGAGCCACGGACACACGCGTATGGAGCTCATGCTGTCCCTCAAGTTTGCTTGACATCCGCTGCTAGCAGAGCCCGGCCAAATCCTCCAAGTTCAAAGTACGTAGCAAAAGGGCACGACGTGCTGGGCATGCAATTACTGCTCATTAATTCAAAGGAGCGACCATCGATCAGTCATGAAACGTGTCAGTCAACATGAATGTCGGTCATTAAATCCCAGTAAGCTAGTTTCAACTCTATAATGTGACATTTCATATGACAGATATAAACGTGACCTCATCCAACCATTGGGGAGTCAATCATACTCCTGAAAACGATATCACATCTTACTAGAGTATCTGCAATATCAAAACTCTATGAAAGTTTGATTGAACTCTGGACCTGTCTTGCAACATCTTTCAGACTTACTGTTCAGATTTAACATTGTAGCAGGGACACGGCCCGTGACTGAGGAAAAGTCCAAGCTACAGTATGTGCAATCGTGCCAGGTTTCTATGTCCTATAAAGATGACGTCAAATCAAGCAGGGTGGCGTCCATGTCTACTTCAATTCTTCCCATATTTCACTTCGCGTTAGCTAATGCAATCCATTACATAGTAGAATGGTAGTAGAAAGAAACTACTGCAAAATTTTGGTAGAATTTTAATATAATGAGTAGCATAACTTCTAGTAAAGGAGTAGCATTCTTGGTGCCGGTCGTGGTATCCGAGTCGGAGGGCCGAGTGGAGGCTTCGGCGCGGCGCTAGAATGGGTACTGATACGAAATGCATTTTCTTTGTACACTCAACCCTCTATAATTAATGACACTCTGTAATTGCGTATTCCTTGTGTGTCCGTATACACATATGACTAGACAACTTTCAATTAAATGTCAAGTTTGAACGTAACATTCATGAGAGTTCTAATAGAACGTCTATCATTAGAGTGTTGAGATTACACTACGAAATGGAATGCTACAGTAGAAGAATTCTACTACTCACTGTAGTAGGGCTCAAGACTACTGTAAAACAAACCCCTTCACCTGGAGAAATGCTTTACAGTAAGCTTTCAAGTTCAAAGCGACTGTACCATAATTATTCAATTTCTAGGTTAATAGCTAGATTCCGAAGTTTCTTAACCAATCAACCTTCAAAAAAAAAAATTCAAGAACTCTGGAAATGAGGAACAAAGTGAACTACGGAGTTAAGTTGATCTCCACCTACACGAAGTGTATCACCCAAATCACCCGATTTCCTAGTTGCGAAGCTGAATTACCAAGTTCCCGACTCAACAATTCATAACCAACAAAACACCAGACTAACCTGCGTGTTCAAAGCTTCCTCCCTGAACCAATAACTCGATCTTTCCACAGATCTGTGCAATGAATTCACGAGTTCCACCCCAAAACAGCACTTAATTCATCATCTCAGGAAATCCAATCAAGAACCCAATAAACAAACCAAGAATTGGAATCGCACGTATTTCTACAATTTCTGCCTAGCTCGATCCTGCATCGCCTATCTAACAGAGAAGCAGACAGAGAAGCAGACAGAGAAGCAAACAGAAGAGAAGCAGTAGCTGTACGTAAAAGGTTCGAGGGACCTGGCATCTGAGTGCTTGAGTTTCAATTTTAAAGAATAGAATGGTGGTTTTAACGTGTCATTCAGAAGCTAACAAGAAACTGACTGGCAGGACACACACAGGATGCATGCAAACTAACCCTCGAAGGACGGGCTGCTATGACCACTTTTCCAAACCTTGAAGAAGTTCCTCACTCAGTCTCTCTGTATACTCGCATTCTGCAACTCTATATGAATTAAGAAAAAATGGATTATTTTTCAGAGATGTGATCATATGAGTTGCAAAAATTTCAGATTTTGGGGGGAAAATTTGAAATTACTGTGAATATTTTGAGTAAAAAGTGAAAAAAAAACTCATATCTAATACTCTGTTCAAAATATGCCTTAAAAAATTGAATTTCTATTCCCAATAGGTACGTATTATAGTTTAGAACATTTGGGGCAAATCTTATTACCATGGCATTCTAAAATTAGAAAATTAACACTCGATATTGGTAATAGGCTCAAAGTTCAAATTGCAATAAAATATTCAAGTTTAGGAATTTTTCAAATTTTTGAATTGGTCTTGACACTACAATTAATGAACTTTCATTTCACTACAGGAGTTGGCCTCAAATTCCAAAAGATCATCTTTATGGCTTAACCCCTAAAGGACAGAATCCCCGTTGAATGTATGTATATAATCTTGGTACATGTGTATGAAGTCATTTTCTAATGGATGTTCTTCAAATTTTGACACAAGATGTGAACAATTGAACATGTACCCTCCAAGAGTCTAGGTAGGAATGTAATCTTTTTTCCAATTGGATGTCTAGATGAGAAGTTATGATGCCCTAAATTTTTCAAGTAACTCAAGCAACATGTGTGAAGCACGTCCTCTGAAATTTAGCAGGTCTCTAACTTACATGATACAAGATGCAAATGTAAAAAAAAATAACCATGTGTAGTGTAAAAATCTCAATCTAGGAGGAGTTAAAGGTTGTTGGTCCTATTAGGGGAGGTTGAAAAAAAACTTTTTTTCCTAACTTCAAACGATATAATCTTTCTATCTTTTTGATATTTTTTCCACACATTCCTATAGTAGTCTATTAAAAATTTGTACAATTGAATTTTGAAAATAAACTTTTTTTTTCCTTTTTTTCTCAATGACCTAAAAAGTGGCAATTTTTCACAATTTTTGCCTAAAATGTGCCTCAGTCCCTTAGGGGTTAAATTTAGATTCAAAATACAATACTTTGTGATTGTATGGATTCAAGCAACTCCACCATTTAGGTTCTTTGAGGAAGTATTTACCCCTTCATGAGGTACTCTTGCATCAATGTTGACAATATTTAAACAAATATGGTAGAACCTCCCATAACCAGCCAAGAACCATGGTCAATACATAGGTAATGGGAAATTCAATAGAGAGATGACCAATAAGTACCATTAGTTTAGGGTTTCCTACCATCTTCCAACCATCGCTATTATGACACATGTGCTTCATTTTGAGAGCCAAATTAGTCTTTAGATGAGCAATGATGGAAGAATCTATGTATTTGGAATGGGAGCAAGCCAACTTTTGGCTTCTAAAATTCATAACAATTTGAATTTCAAGAAAAAAATTATGAAAAATTGACAACGCCCATCATTTCTATCTCTCTACATGGCAAAAATTTAACAATGCTTTCTACTACTCCAAATCATGCACAAAATACTTAAGTGGCTGATAATGGGCGGTTCTACTATAGTGGATGAACTCACGATTAATTTTTCATTCGTACAAAGGATATTATTTGTCCTTTCAATCCTTCTAAGGCTAAATAAACCATCGGATTTGAATAATTAACAAGCATGGATGGAGAAAGAGGAGCCCAGGTGGAGCATGACTCCAAACCCACAAGTACAAGTACTAAAGGACCAGCTTCCATGTGGAGTAGGGGGCACGCAACTCCACCGATTAGTGGTGGAATGGGTGTTCCAGAAAACTTGTAACTTGTTTGGCATGTGTCATTGTTGTGTGGGTGACTGGAAGTTCTCTCTACCAGCAGCAGCATTTGGTACAATGTGTAAAAACATTTTAAAAATTGTGTTACACTATTCGGGCTAACTTGGGTCTGGGACCTCTTCCAGAGATCAACAGGATCAACAAGCCAGATCCCAATAAATGTTCAACTAGTCTAATTGTAACCACAAGAACCTGTTCAAATGCTTCTTTATTTTTTATGTAACTTCCATATCAATGTTAGTAGTACACTCAGGTAAAGGATTGATGCTTTCAGTCATTACTCAAGTTAACAATGAAAAGTTCAGTATTCAAGAATATGGAGGAATCACTTTTGAAGAAAGATTGCAATTAGGTGCACTTACTTTAAGAACTTTGAACTTTCAAGATTGGTGAAAGGATGGCTGTCTCCCATTGCAAAGGTTGGTGACTGGACTTGCACCAATCCCATTCTTCAACGCAAATTAAATTCACAACTAACAAGTGTTGATTGGACTTGGGTTCCATTGCCAAAGTTGACTGATTGAAATGACAAAGAATCCTTCTATGTAAGACAGAAAGTGCAGATGGAATTTTGTTGTGAAAAAAGAGAGGCCTTGCACATTAGTTTGATCTCCAATGAGTGCTCTTGAGTTGTTCTTGGCAAACATAAGATTGTTAACCAGACTCAACCATTTCCTTTGGAGGAGAGATAATGTCTCCATATATGCTTAGGAGTGAACTTAGTTATAAGCTGTAGAGAATATTGGTTGGTTGGGAAGTTGTCATGCTCGGGGCTCTCACTTCATGTGGAAACAAAAGCTAGGGCTATTGTTGGTTAACAATCCTTGCCATGCTTGGGGCTCCCACGCCCTATGAAAGCAAAAGCTAGGGCCCCCCAAGCGTTGATTAATAATGCTCTGAATGATTTGCACTTACCAAAGGGATGATTTCTACGGTGACCAAACTAATGTACCAAGATTAATCCTAAAAAGATGAGACTATAACGATAGATTCTAGCTTCAAAATCTTTCACAAATCTTCTATCAATCATAAATTTTTTAGATTTTTTTGTGAGAATTTCAAATTCCTATGAAATTTTTAAAGAATGAGCTAGTGAAGAAAACTCATAGCAAGTACAAAATATGCTAAAAAAATCAAAAAAATTTACCATATGTGTATGTTATAGTTTTGAACATCATGGTGTAACCAACGTTACCTTGTCATTCTAAAATTAGAATCTCAACAAATCATGGTTATACGTTCAAAGTTCATATTATAATAAAATTATATTGAATTTCAATCTTTTTTTAAATCCTCCAATTAGAGTGAGTAGAAACTAAACTTGGTAAAATTCATTTCATTAGTTGGGCTTCAATTCAAAAAATATCATTTTAATGACTAAAATTCATGTCAAAAGTGAATTGCAAGAAATGGCCAAAATACATAGATTAAGCAATTGACTTCTTTAGAAAAGTCAACAATACAATAATGAAGGAATTTGCAATACTAATGATCACTAAAAATGCATTTAAACAACTTCATCCCAAAAAGGTGGAAGAAAAACTATTTTTTCCATTCTACAACCCTCTTTGAAGTCATCCAAAGGATACAAGACATCCTCGATGGATTATTTTCAAGGTTATATCATTTAACCCCTAAAAGACCAACATGCATTTTTTGGCTATATAGCAATTTTGGGCAGGTACATGTGACTGGAGATTTTCATATTTCTAGCCCAAATTTTAATAGAAGGTGAGGACGAGGAATATCTTTCATACACACTAAATTTCATGACATTTGGAGATATGAGTCAAAAGACATGGCCTAATATGTTATTTTTTCGTAAATGGGCCATCCAGGTAGATTTTTTAAAATCACTTTTTTCAGAAACCAAAATTTGAACTTGGTTTTCTACAGTTATATATATATATGTGTGTGTGTGTGTGTGTGTGTGTGTGTGTGTGTGTGTGTGTGTGTGTGTAAAGCTTTTATTCATTCCATTTTGATTTATGAATCAAAAGTTATGAGGATTTTTTGTTTATAGGTAGTTACTGATTCTCTACTCTAAAATAAACTTTAAAGTCCTTTATCTTACTCAATGTTCAATATTTTCGGAAAAAAATAAAATCAGAGGATGTAGATTGTTCATTACAACATTGCAACCATTGGGATTGTCATTTTTCAATTCCATAATTAAATTCTTATCAATTTAGTATTATGAAATATTCTCTACTATTGTCTACTTACTGTTTTTTTCCTACATCTTGTACAATTCTAAATGATCCAAAAAATTTCAAGCATTTGGCCAACTTGTTTAGGAAAAAAATCCAAAGAAGCATCACCATTTTAGACATTTTCTCATACAAATGTAACCTTGTCAAGTGCAGCTATCATGTTTATCATACAACCAAAAAAATGATTTCAATGAATTTGAATGCTTATATCTTGCAATCCATGTGGTAGAAATTTTTTAAAATTTTACCACGTGTTTTCAAGTCAACATACTATAAGATCACATGATTACATGTGTCAAAAAATGTTTTTTTCAAAAATTTGGTACTTGTACTAAAAATGACAATTGGGGATCATTTTCAATGAAAACATAATCATAGAATTGTAGGGGTTAATTGTCCTGCAAGATCATCTACCTATGTAAAACATCAATCAAGGTTCTACTAAATAAGGGCAACAAAGTGAAGAAACTAAGAAGACATTTACTAGTATCATATGAGTTGTTACTTCAAAATCTAAAACTAACACACTAGAATTTGAGTATCCACAAAAATATTCTATGATCAATGTTTGAATTGATTTAATTCTTAAATATATGGCGAACCCGGCCTAAGTGGCTTGGTTTTCAATGAATCTTTCTATAATATGGTGTGCTTTAGCATTTATTTATAGTGTCCTTCCTAAATGTAGTGAACTTTTAACCCCTAAAGGACAATTGTCCATTGAACGGACAATTGAAAATTTGGGTAGGTTCCTAAGAAGTCAATTTTGGTTGGATGTTCTTCAAATTTTGATACAAGGTGTGAACATATACCCCCTAAGTGGGATTTTTTTTTCCGATTGGGTTCCCAAATCAAAAGTTATGCTGCCCTAAATTTTTCTAGTAGCTCAGGTAGCTTCAGGCAACATGTGCAAAATACCTCCTCTAGTTCTAAAATTTGGCAAGTGTGTTAAGTATATGATAGAAGATGCAAACTTCAAAAAAATTAACCATGTCCATAGTAAAAATCTCACTTTAGGAGGAGTTTAAGGCTGTTGGCCTTGTAGGGCAAGGTAAAAAAAAACCTTTTTCTTCTAACTTCAAATGTTATAATCTTTCAATCCATGGAGTCAAAGTTTCTGGAATTTTTCCACACATTCCCATGGTAGTCTAGTACAAATTTTTACAGTTGAATTTTGAATAAAACCTTTTTTTTTCATTTTTCCTCACTGCCCTAAAAAGTGGCAGTTTTTCACAATTTCTGCCCGAAATATGCCTCCAAGCTTTAGGGGGTTTAACATAATAAATACTGAGACATTAGTGGATCTTTATTTTTTCTATAAAGTATAGTATACTTCTCTATAAGAAACCATCAACACCTTATAATAGGTAACTTTATTGTGCATTCACCACCTTCTATCACAACCTTCCTAGAAGATCTTAATAAAATGAAAAGTGACTTTGAAATAGAATGAATGATATGTAAGTATATATATATATTACTTGAAATTCTAGGATTAATGTAAGTATACTACCCCCCAACCAACACTATGTACAAGTTTTAGTTTTACATTTGATGTAGAATCCTAATACATAGTATCGATATCCTTAATTTTTTGATTTTGGAGTTATATGTTTCCCTTAATCTATGGAAACACTAATTTTGGAACAAAATATATATGGTATTTTTTGTATTTGGAATCAACCCTATTTTTTACTTTTTGAAAAGGTGCTGGTATGGCGATCACTTCAAATTTGATGAAGCACTAAAATTCTATATTCATACATCTTTTGGACCAAGAAATACTTTTCAATCATAATCATGCATTTTTCATTCAAATTTGGCGACTTCATCCATATTTTTAGTAGAAATGAAAAATTTATGGCGAAAAAAGATTACTTTTATCTAGCGAAAAGTAGACATTTTTTTTTAAATGGTGCAATCTGGTTCCATGGTGTTAAAAGAAAGGGGATGATTCCAAATACAAAAAAATTAAGGCAAACATCCAAATTTGATGATCCTTTAGCTTATTTAGTATAGTGTTCATATTCTAAGAGTCAAATACAATACCATATATGCAATTCCCCACATCCCTAACTTCCAGAACTAATTTCTTAGAGATTATGTGACCTTGCACATAAGTTTGTGACCATGTTAATGACTGCCAAGAAATCACCTTTTCATTTCTTGGGCAAGTTCTATTTCACAATTCAATTGTAATGCCGGAAATATGCAATTTTGCTTGCATAGTTGGGCATTCCAATTGTTTCATCCAAATTCAATCTATTTTGTTAATGAAATCTAATTTCCTGGCAGTAGTTTATGTTGGGCAATGTCCATGGCAGTGAGGATTGTGGGGGGAAATGCGCCTCCTAGTTGACGCATTTTTTCCTCCAATCCCCTCCTCGGGCATTGCCCTACACATAATCAAAAGACATGACATTGTGCCAGTTGTTTGCAAAAGTATTTCAGATCTCATTCCAGAAAGATTGAACAAATAAAACTCTCTCCCTGCCAGTAATCCCTAGAAACCTAAGCAACATTGGCAGCTCACACAAATCTCCTTTGCTAGCTGCCCCTCCCATGCAACTAGCATGGTGGAATGCGATGTCGGCCACAATACCAGTCAATAAGCACATTTCAGAAACATCATTGTATAACTTAAGTATGCAATGGATTACTCTTGCTGCCATTTCCATTGTACAATTGAGCTTGTACTCTACTATTTTAATTTATGAAATATAAACTTCAAGTAGTGCCATTTAGTAGGGGAAATCAATGCCCTTGCAAGCCGTAGAGTAACAACAGAAATTTACACAATGGATTCGTGAACATTCCACAATTCCTGGATAAGGGAGGCAACCCATTTCTAACCACTTAAGCAAATACATGTATTTGCAAGGGAGTTTTTAATAGTGGAAAATTTTCCCACGTGTAGAAATTGAGTTCATAAGATTTCCATAATTTTCAGATTTTTATTTTCTCAAAACAAAAGTACTACGAATTTTTAGCTAAAGATTTTGTTCCACCCCATATTGGTCATATATATCTTTCTATTTTCAATCAAGGGTTGGTTGCAAAATCCAACAAGGGTTGATTTCAATATTGCGAGTGTTGTAGCTAGTCATAATGCACCACAACTATGCTATGAATTGTGCCAACATTAATCATGTTAATGACCTCCTAATTGTAATTATTATACCTTACGCTGCTATAATGGGGGAGTGATTAGGAATGGGTTGCCTCCCGGGAAGAACAGGGAGTTTATGGGGTGACTCGGCTTTTTGCCGTTCTTTTCACATGTCATTCGGTGGTTCTCTATGGTTATTCGGTTGTTGCCTAAGCTTAGTCATTTAAATGAGTAAAAAACCTAATTTTTTTTGGCATTTCGGTCATTTTCCTCAAGTTTGCAAAACCAATCAGTTAAAAAACCAAAAAATAAAGTACAACTCAATTTAAATACTAAGTTGAATGCAATTCATTAGTTCAAGGCAAGTTATTTGCACAATATCGTACTTGGATAGCAAGTTCGGCTTCAATTAATTTTTTTTAAGTTTTGAATTATTCTACAAATTTTAGGACTAGATATGTGAATCTATGAATATTTGTAAACTTAAGATGGTTGGTCAAAAATCCAAAGAATCCAATAAGAGTCCATTGAGTCAAATATCAATCTATCATTTGACCATCTACCATCCAAAAATATTTGATGGGAAAATGAAGGAATTACTTCGTTGACATTTAGTGAGTGAAGAGTGGAGAGGTTGTATTTATAATGAAATTTATAGTCCATGAATCCTCATAGGATATGGTACAATTTGAAGAAGAGAGCTTTGACCATTCATTATCAAAAACGCAAGAATTTTATTCAAAGCTGAATTCCAAACCTCATTTAGGCATAGTAGAATTTTTTTTTCAAAAAACTTTGAACTAAGTTCATGTGATAAATCAAGTTGAATTTTATCTCCAAAACTCCATTTTCAATTTTGAGACTCCAAAAAAAAGTTGTGAATAAAAGTCAAAGAGGATGTTTGAAAATGTCAAAAAAATGTCCTTTTTAACCCCTTTCTAAATTTTGTCCATAACTTTTTCTTGAAATCTCAAAATCACAAAAGGATTTTTGGAGATGAAATTTAGCTTGATTTTTCACATATACCTAGTTCAAAGTTTTTTGAAAAAACATATTTTACTATGTCTAAATGAGGTTTGAAATTTTACTTTGAACACGATTCTTGCTTATGACTTAACTATAAGCGATTGAACTTTAACTAATCCTATTGATTTACATATCCCACATGGTTTGTTTTACCTCCTACCACCACACTTCTTTAAACAGTTTGTCTTCTTCACTAATCACCCTTACTATTGAAAGTACCTTCAATTACGACTGGCATCTCTAGGATACATATTGTTCATTCAGAAGGGAATATTGCCTATACCCTAGGGCTATTCATATAGGAACCGGTAGGAGGTTATGTGTGGCAATTGAAATCTGTTAATACTTAATAGAAAAGGGATGAAAAACTGTCATTTCTTTTCCATAAACAGTTCATTTCCTGTACACCTAGTGGTTTATTCGTTTGTACGACCTAAAATTCTGAAAATAAGACGGTAATTTGATGATTTCATTCGGCTGATTTCCTATTAAATGCTGGATCTCCCCGTTCATTGGCCTCCCCTATGAGAGAATTTTTGGGAAAAGACACTCAAAACCCGAAAATACTACCTTGGAATTTGACCCAAAAATATTGTAGGAAAATGACTTAACTAAAACAACATACCCATTGTATGGATAATGTACATGAGATATTTTTTAGTAAGCTAATGTTGTTAAATAGTTGGTATGCAACAAAACTATTTTTGTCTCAGGAATTGTGGAATTTGTGGAAATTACACTTGGGCTCCATTCTTGGGTTTTTTTTATCTGTACCCCCCATGGGCCAAAGTTCCTACGGGGGAAAAATTGGATATTGGGCAAGCTCCTACAATCTCAATTCTTGTATTGATTGTTTGAAACCTCTCCTTAAGATAGAAAAACACGTTGGCTTTGGGGAAATATAATTTTCATTTCAATTGGTGCTTGTAAGCAAAATTTATGCCATCCTAAGTATAATTTTCAACTTGCTAGGTAGCAAAAGAAACTCACAAAAATTTGAAATTATTATTTAAAAAAAATGTTTCTTATATATCAAATTTTTGTCTACATGGAAGCTTTGATGAATTCTATTTGGATTAGTGATTTGAAAGTTATGGAGCATTTTGTTTTGGGGGCAATCATAGCATCATCTCCAAGAAAATAAAGTATTGGATTTTTTTTTTAATTCAATTTTCACAATTTAAGGGGAAAAAAAGTTCTACAAGGATTCATTTGTTTCATAGGATAATCTCATTGTTGGAATTTGTGTGTGTGTCAATTCCATCTCATAGCTATTAACAATTTAGTTCTTCCATCTATGTTGTTTTTGTTTCTATTTAGAAATTTTCGAAAGAATAAAAATCACCTTCTTTTTTATTGAATTTTTTTCATAGATTCTCGACTCAATTGATTTCATGAACCTAGGGCCAATTTTACACTAATCTATTTTTAGTAATTTGATGATTCAATATTTATTCAAATTATGCTTAAAAATTCATAATAATCCTTGAGATTCTTTTCTAAGGTTTTGGGTCAATTATTGAGGTTTAACTTTCAAACTATTTTTGTGCAAGTTAAAATTTTAGACCTAGATCTTTTTGTACAGAGAAAATATAACTCATACACAAGCCTAATGCATTTTCTATGAGTTTTTGAGTTTTTGTGTTTTCAAAATCAAATTTTTGTTAATGTTGAAGGACTAAGGAAGAATATCCACTTAACGACTCAAGGTCAAGCTAAGGTAATTGAATTACCATGTTGAGAGCCCTAGTGTAAAAATTACACTGTAATTTTTTTTTATAAATGTAAAAATGTAAAAAAATCAACTATTTAGAAAGACAAAAATTGGTTATATTATAGCCCACAAAAATTCAATTTCAAGAATGTTATAGAATATTATTGGAATATTTTCTAAAATTCAATTTAATAGAATATTTATATAATATTTCTATTATTCCAAAGTTCTCCTTTATATACGCTTTGCTTGCAAGGGGTTTATATATTTTCCACTAGGTGCCTTTCGGGGGTCATAGTAAAACATTAATTGTGTACAAGTTGTTTACAAAGTGGATTCAAGCTATGATTTTGGATATGTGTACTACTTCTCCCTTTAAGCATATACATTATATTAGTAGATGCAATTTCTATTAAGAGCTTGTAGATCTAACAAATGGTAAAGTGTCCAAATAGAGTTTGAATAATTTTGTGTGTGTTCTCTATATGAAGGTGAATGGTTTAAGATCTTTTGGTTACAATCGTCATTGTTTATATTTGTTTTCATCAGAAATCTTGATAATTTTTTGGGACTCAAAATGCTAATGAATTTTATGAGTCAAGACAATTTAGAATCCCTTTTTAATTCCCAATGAGTCCTAATAGAAAAATTAGAATAAGACAACTATGCTCAAATGCTTATTCTAATGATTTTAGTTGTTCATAACTAATAGTCTAAACTTTGTCGACATAAACATATGCTTAAATTATAAATGAATTTTGACTACCAAGGAAAACAAAGTGAATTCAAATTTCATGATTAAATATTATAAATAGATCTTTTAAAAACTTCTTAATGATGCAAGTAAATCATGATTATGTTATAGTAGTCCTATGTGCCTTTGAAGGAGGAAAGATTGAAAAGTCCTCCTCCCCATATTTAAAAAAAGAAAGAATAATTTACTACTTGTTTTTGGACTTTGATTTCGTACTTTATGACATCTACTATCTTATTAGATGTCAATGATTTCAAGTGATATGAATTCAAAATTTTCAAATTAGATCATCCATGTTAAAAAATAAATTGTTCTTGAGTATTCTTGTAGATGAAGGTTTGGATCGGAGCTCCAAGTTTTTGCCCTTCGAAGAATTACTTGTAGCACTAGAATAATAGAGTTCGACAAATCATTGAGGACTATAAAGAAGCACCCAAAGAGTACCTTCTCCAAGCATTGTGAAGAAATTGTGGCCCAAAGACATTCTCAAAGTAGGCTTTTATCCATAAAAGATAGTAAAGTCACTTACAAAAAAAAGATATATATCAAAAAAATTTTAAAAAGAAAAAGAAAAAGAAAAAGACATATATAACTACAATTCCTCCAAAATATCAAAATCATTGATTATTGCATGATTTTTGTTGAAGTGTATTGCATAAAGCTAAATTAGAAAAATTGCACTTTTCTACACATTTATCATCCATCTTAAGGATATTCCAACATTTATATTTTAACATGGACTTAAAACTTGTTTAGAAGCCCCGATTGTTGGCTCTCCACTAATGAAACTTTGAGAATTTTTGAGAATTTATAGGATGTTTACACATACTTACAAATGAATCAAGTTACTTGGCCGACAATTCTTTTCACTATTTTTAATTTCCACATACTCATGAGTAAAGCCATTCTATAAATGTATTCCTAAATTCTATTTTGTCTACATGATTGGCCTTGTGGCATAGTAGTATTCCATACTATAGAATATTTTTTAATATGCATTTTCCTTTTCGTAGTCTCACTTAACATAGCTTTACATGTCACTTGGCTTCAAAGCTCACTGTAAAAATTATCTCCCTTACACGAAGGCTAAGTTTTGGCTTATTATATTAAGTTGATCATATCTTGCACTCACTTACTTGTGAATAAGTATAAATGCCTAGGGGGGGGGGGGGGGGCTTAGGACTCAAGTAGGTGACTCTAAATCAATTTAGATTCTAAAAGCATTCTCTTATGCAAAGGTACACATTGCTTTCTTCAATGTACCAATTATATTTATCAATAGACCAACAATGAACATATTAGGAGATAGACGCTTCTACACTAAATAGGGGTTTTAATAGGACTCATACTAATTAATTGACATTTCATACTATATAAATATCTGCCTTTATTGTACAACAATAGTTATCGAAGTGTCCAAGGGATGTACATCATGTTTGAAACATCCATAGTTTTCCATGATAAGTCCCTTTAATTTTTTGGTCCCTGATTCTACTATTCAGTGTAAAGCCCTTTGTGATTCCCACTTCAAAATTCATAACTAATTCCATAAATATCCTAAAACTAGGAAACAACTTGGATTAGATGCTGATTCCAAATTTTTTTCCTAGGAAAATTTACTGAAAAATATTTCAAGAAATCAAATGCTTCAAAATTGGAAAGTATGATGATAAAAGAATGTTGTATAGACCTCCTACTTTAGAAGGAACTGACCCTTAGCCCACATTAGCTTGTTTTTTCTAGAACTCCCATTCCACTGTTGTTAGCTACCTCGACTCCACACGAAAGTTGGCCCTTCTAACTCTATGGCAAGGGCATTCACTGAAAAGGTTCCCTGGTTTCATTCCCTATAAGATGTAGTGATCTCCAATAGTCCACCACTACTCATGTCATTGCGGGGCTAGCATATGCACTAAATAGGTTGGCCTCTATAAGTTCGACGCCTGACTTGGCAAAATGAAGGAAAGACAACAGTAGAAAGAACGAGCCGATTGATACTCATAATATGGCAAATTCATAGAAAGACCACTGATTGATTTCCTAAACAAGGCAAATAACATAAAGAAATAGAAAAAGACCAGTAACATTCACTTCACGGTAGTGAGCACTACAGGCTGGTTGACTTCCGATGCCATAGGAGTTCTAGGATTCTCTAGAACAATTTTAATTCCCTTCTCAATTTACCCCTTGCAATACTACTAACCACTTGCCATTGTTTGTATGGGAGGGACGATTTGGCAATCAAAAGCTTACTAATATTGTTGGGGGCGAGGGGTCATGGTTAATGATGATTAGGGAAGGCTTTGACTAACTCCATTGCCAATTGTTGGCATAGAGATCCTAGGCTGCAATAGCATCGCACATCATACTACCGATAATTCTTCTCACCTTCTCACCATAGCGAACTTTGCCCCAATAGTAAGTTTAGTTCTTCATGTGAGCGCAAGTTTCGATTTGTCCCTTGCTTTGAAAGATGTCGGTAGAAGTGGGTGGCGATTCAAAGGTATCGTTGACACTACTTTGAATATCAGGCAAGTGCTTGTAAGTGTCTTTATTTGGTTTGTAATTCTTTTGCCTTATCTTGTCAATATCTGTGGTGGCGACATGTGCATTGAGTGAAAGCAATGTCGTTGTTGAGGCAAACCCTTGTGGGCTCAATCCTAGTAGTCCCAAACCTTTAGTCGGTAGGACTATAATCTCATTTTTGAAGCATCTCTCCTTGTCTTGGAGGATTTAGAGTTTTTTTATTTTCCTTTTCCTTGGGAGCTTACAAGTTGTACACGGTGTTAAGTAGTGCAATAGCATGATTGAATGGTAATGCTCCAGCACGAACGAAATTTAATATGGTACTATCCAAATAGGCCACACAATTCGAATGTGCCCTTCTTGTCGGAAATTTTCGAGGTTGCAAAGTATGTTTGATTGAGTGCACATGCATTTTACAATGTGTGGTTTATGGTTTAGAATAGGGATATGGACATGGTTGTCTATTATGATGTGACTTTGGCTTTTTAAGTCATGATTTTTGTCACATCATGTCATGATGCGTTGTGACACATCTTGACTCTGTCCTGATTCTATTAAAAAAACTCACAACCCTAACCCTAAATCCAAAAATCCAATTTTTTTTAATTATTTTTAGAAAATCATATGTATCACTACTACTTAACATGTTAGCTTAATTTATGTTCTTCTTCCTAGAGAATTTTATTATATTTTATCAAAATAATGAAAATATTCTATCATGATGGACTTTAGGGATTACATCATGTCACCGTCATGACATCTTGACGGGATGTGATTAGGACAACCCTAGATATGGATGTTGTCAACATTTGTTATTTACTGTTTTGGTGGAGTTCAATTGTATGACATTACTATACATGTGGGTGTCCAATGATTACAATATTACTTATTGATAGTCTTAAATAGCCTTGCAACTTTCCTCCTTTGAAAAAACTAATTCTAAGAATGCCAAAAAAATTTGTTTGTTTAAAAGCCTTAAACCATGTTGAATGAAACATGAACTTGTATTTTGAGGATTTTTTAAAATTATGATGCAACTATTGAAATCCTCATATACATAGCTTAGTGATTGGATAGATGATAATTTCCTTATGGCAACATGCTACTTTTGACTGATTTTTATTTTGTACACTGTTGTGATTCTTAGGATGCAAAGAAACAAACTTTGGGTATAGCAATTGAACAAGACTCAACTTGAAGACAATCACAACCTCAAGAAGGTGAGATTTTTGATGAAATGTTATTTATGAATTGTCACTTGTAGCTGAATAATGTGTTGTTCTTGTGGGGTGACATTTATAGCATTCTCAAGGCATGATTCTAGAGTAGGGTTGGGCTTGCGGCCTTTCTATTGCAACACTAAGGAAAATAGCTCACTAAAAATACATGAAAACTAGTAATGTCAACAGTCTTGTGACCCAAAGATCTTGCAAATTTAGAACCATGTGGCTTATATTCCAAAGCTGCAATATTCAAAGCATGACAACTCAACTCTTGACTAAAGAAGTTTGCTTGCAAATTTTGAACTTTGACATATTAGCAACAAGGTGTCAAGAAGTAAATGCTAGAGGATCACTAAATCTTTTCTAGCTTGATAGGCCCATTATGTAGGGATTGATTACAAGAATGTAATGCTTGAACTAATGCATCTACTGCAGGTGTTTGATGGTGTCGATGCTAACTTGTTCTTCATTTTGATGTCTGTTATTTGTGGTAGTGACAATAGTGGATTTTGTAAGCCTGAGATTATTACAAAGAAAATGAGAAATGGAAGGACCAGATGTACCTGCTATTGCTGAGCCTCAAAAAGTCATCAAGCCGGAGCAGAGAAAGCAAAACTCTACTATGCATGCCCAATAAGGAGTACAAGGCCAACCACCTCCCATCCACAAAATCAATCATGATCATGGTGGGCTGCCACTGCAACATCAGCTAAAAGTAGCTAATTGGGATTATCATCAGGGTGATGGATATGGAAATGTAGATCTTGCCCACTACTACCCAAAGGATTATAGTTATGGCATTGGTGAGCATTACGGCCACGGCTACAACTATGGGTATAGTCAAGATGCAACACATGGATATGGCCATGGTCAAGATGGCTATGTTCAGAATGCATTGCATGGATATGAACATAGTCAGGAATATAGCTATGGCAGTGCCAAAGCTAATGCACATGTGGATTACGGCTTGTAGCACCCACCCAACTATCAAAGGCAAAGCAAGGAAATCCAAGAAGCCTAAACCAGTTGCCATTGGTAGAGAACCCCACAAAGCGGTCTATGAAAATCAAGGTGATACATCTAGCCAGCCAATGCAAGGCGGCTATACAAATGGCTATCCTTACCTTGAAGCTCACAATGATGTTGTTCTAGAGCAGCAACCAAGCACAAACCCTCCGGAGTGAGAATCCAAGCATCACAAGCCATTGAGGACAAAGTCGATAGAGAGTGGAAACCCGGGCAATGGCGAGATCTCTATAGTATTGCAAGTACTCTCAATAGAGCCAGATGGAGTTAGGAGTGCATAAAGCAATGGCAATAGTCGATCAAAGCTAGAATGAAGCAACCAAAGTGTGAATGCCAACAACAATCATCACTCTTGTGCAAGCAATTGATTAGAAGATGAAGGATCCACCCCATATGGTGTAAGAGATCAATGCGAGGAAGAAAGTAGTCAAAGCAATCTCGAGCGCTGTAAGCCAAAGGTGGAAAACAAAGGCGAAGGAATTGTGAAACCCATGAAGTCGTCAAATCCTGAAGTCAATGCTTTGAACAAACACATCCGCAAGATTGGCGAAGGGGAAACCTACGGTCCAGGGTTTAAGCATGGCATTGTTCAACCCTCATGACCAGACCACCCTCATCTTTGGCATCCCCGTTGCGGCCCCCCAAGCTCGCCCGTCTCTAGACGATTGGATGACCCAAATTCAAATAGGACAAGAGCATGATTGTGTTTGATGACCATGATAAGAGTAAGTTGAAGATGTGTGTGTTCGGAGCACCACTGGCAACAAAGCCACGAGTCCCCAAGCTACCACCCATGGAGGAGAAATTGTAGAACCTACTGCAATTTCTCCAACTACTAGAGATTCCAAAGGAGTGACAAGTGGTTGACCAACCATTGTATCAGCCCTCATAGCTACACCAGCCCAATGTAGCCGAATATGACCTTCTTGAGGCCCGAGCAAGGCAAGCATTGGAAGAAGAATCCTTTGACTCTGGTGCCATCCAACAATATCGTTCCAAAGAAAAAAAGCCGTAGGTGTTGCAGAAGGAACTTGAGCCTAATGCGAAATGCATGGCTTGCGTACACAGCGTGGGAGTCTCGATGGTGCGCCTAGCCACCTACATTGCCTACAACCAATGCATGTGTACAATTCTTTGAGCTTCGTTGCAACCCTTGCTATTCGATGGACAAATGAAGGTTTTGTTAATATGGTTCCAAAAAGAGGCAAATCTAGTGTATCTGGACATAATAGTGTAGAGTAGGGGTGGATGCTCATCTTTTTGCTGGCGATAGCTACTCATTTTGGTATCTACGATAGCTTACAATAAGTGGTTGGGTTCCAATGCTTTCAATTCTTGAGTTCCAGATGTGTGAGGATTTAGACTGAAGAAAGAGGATGTCATCTATTATATTAAGTGCACATTGTTATGACACAAGGGCATGCTTCATCCAGAGGGATGGCCGCATTTCCATTTTTACCAATTTCTATCCTTATTTTGAATGTTTAAAGATCCAGTCCTAACAAAATTATAAAAAAATTGCCAATGATTTCAAATGCAATGTGGTGCATGTTGTTGCCAACATTGTAGAATTGTACTCATAGTGGGGATTAAAACAATGTAAAAAGATCAGAAAATCTTGGATACCAATACTTTGATTCTTGCTATAAGTAGCAGGCGAGTCCGAGCTGTAGCAGATCTTTCGAAAATGTTATGAGATTGTTGAAGTCTAACATACCTCACTGATTGTTGAATTAGTGTTTGGTATGAAATTTGAATAACTACATTGTCTTTGGTGATGGAAACTCAAGAGCTCATGTTCATCGATGTAATGGTTCCTACTGGTTCTACATCCTACTACCTCATACGATTCTGAGTTCGAGGAGTGTCCAGGGAGAATTGAGCCAAATTAGTCAATATCCATGAGGTTATTTAAAATAACTTGGTTTATCTTTTATATGCTTTAGTTATTCGTCACATTCTTTTCTTGACATATTGTTTATTTTTTGAGTCATAGATTAGTATTTTGAGTAAGGATATCATTTTATATCAAGTATTTGGACAAATCAACTAACTCATTTGAAACTGGACATTAGAATGAAGTGGTGGAGGAAACAGAGAAGAGCTAAAAATAGAAAACTAGGGATTGTAACTCAAGACGAGAACTATAAGTTTAGAGTTAACTCAAGATGAAGTGGTTGACCACTATGCATTTATTGTCAAGGATCACAACTTAAACAACTAAACTTAGTTTGCAACTCCAAAAACTTCTTTGATGCTGCATGACATGGGGTTCAAGCTTCTCTTGATTTTCAATAGTCCTTTGTTTCATAAGCAAGGGTAGTTAACCTCTAAATGCCCAAGGCACCAAAATCTACTATCCACGATACTTTGAAGTTCAATAAAATCTTACCAAGTTACTATTTTTAGTAGGTTATATTTTTGAAGTTTTGTTTTCAACATCAAAATATGTTTTTGAAAATGAGTGATAATGATTTTTGTACTTAAGATTTTGTACAAGGCCATGTCCATTGCAAATCTTGATTTACTAGTGTTGAAGGCTCTTAGGAATGAGCCTCAAATACACTAGATCTTGGAGAAAAAATCACTTTAGAAATTTATTTTTAAACAATATGGAAAGTAGATTTTTGAGAAACCATAAATTGATTGGGGTTATACGTGTCATGCCTTTCAACCTCATTTTTTTTGGTGACCAATTTAATATATTTGAAATGTGAAAAGAAGATTGGCAGACTTCAAAAATTCAAATCACTTTCACAATTTTAACACACTCATGATCAAACATCATAATCTTTCAATCCCTAAATAATATTGTTGTATTTTCTTTTTCCATGTAATCTCTAATGTATCTAATCTAAATAAGCATAGATACTATTTTTTTTAAATGATAAAATTTATCTAAGGGCCTCTTTACACTATGGCCATCCAAGTTGAGAGGCCGTGGGATTGAGTGGCCAAACTTTGGTGAGAGTCCAAGGAAATGAGCAATAAATAGGCCAAAAAAACTAGGAATTGGAGCCTTCGGCTGGCCATAGTGTGAAACCTCCAAAGTCCAAAGTCCAAGCCCAAAGTCCAAACCTATTCCATTTTTTCAACTTCTAGGGTTCAAACCCCAATGGGAACACAAATAAACAAATAAACAAACTTGATAGACTCTCGATTAGAGTTTGGGTTGATTAGACTTTAGATTGTGCCTCCTTGTATGAAGGCTTGAGAGGCCAAACTCTTGGGTTTTTGCAATCTCATTGGTTGAAATCGATGGACTCTTGACCTTGTGTTGTAGCGTGAAGTGGCCCTAAATGTAGGATTTTTGTTCTATTTTGAGAAAATTCCAAGAAGCTCAAAAAAGACCTTGGGCATTTAGGGGTTAATGCCATGTCCCATTTATATTCATTAAGGAAGCTTCAAGTTGGAAGATTGTAATAATAGATTAATAGAAAGGAAAATGAATGCTCTACATGAGTCAATGATATAGATGTTTTGGAGGGGCTTCATTACTTATTATGATTTTTTAAAACTTTATCTTGCCATCTTTAGCTCAAGAAGTAAGGGGTGGAGTAAAATATGGACGGTTTGATTTACATCCCAATTCAATTAGAGCCTCAATTAGAGCATTGCCATTTGTTTATCAAAATCCCTAACTTTCACAATTTTTGTATGAAAGCATACAATGAATGCTTGGGTTCCCTTTAGATTTGCTTTGTCATAAAAAAAAAATCTTTTTAAGAAAGAAAATCTCCTGGATACCAATTTTTTGTCACAACCAAAACATTGGTATAATAAAATGACAAAAAATATTTTGGTTTCTTTATGCTATTTGACTTGCAATAGGGTGGAAGTTAATGTAATGAATTGCCTCATTGGGATCAACATGTGATCCAATCTTTGGTACACATTAGGAAAAATTTATGCTCTTAGTCTCTAACAAAGAAGAGTTCTAGAATAGATGAAGGATTTTACTTTGTTAATTTTTTGCTATGTAGTTCTATTGGAATTTGGAAAGAAGACATTGCCTAAAATTCTATAAAATATCTTCCAATTCTTGAATGGGTGATATATTCAAAACCTTTTCTTAAAGTAGGATAATATCACAAGTGTTTGGACGAATGTACAATACTTGGATGACTAATAGCTAATATTCCATTCAAATATCCTACCTAGTTTTGAGGGTAGGTGATTCATTTCAAATAATTTATTAAATAAATTGGCAATTCATCTTTAGAGTTAATAAAAAAAATTCAAAATTTTGGTACTTTAATTACAAAAAACATTGAGATGGAGGCCAATTGGTTATTTCTAAGATTTGCATGTGGCTACCAAGATACAAGGGAATCTAATCAACAACCCTTCTCTTAGTTGTCCATTTGCGAGTGTTTGTAGGCTTTCTCTTTTTATTATCGATTTTGTCAACTCCTCACGTTCCTTTTTTCAACTTTGAACAATGCATTGATAGCACATCATTACAGGGGCATCATTACAAGGATTCCACTTGTCATATTTTGCGAAGTTTTCAATATGAATGTGTTCCATTTTCTAACCCTTAAATGTTGAAGTGGATGTTTGTGTCTGATGGATGATAAAGAATCTCTCCATGTAGGACCGAACTACAACTATTCATCCTCGAAATTTTGTGAGAAAAGGGTAGGTCTTCTACAATAGTATGACCTCCAATGAATATTTTTTATTTTTTTAAAGTAGATGATGTCACACAGTTCCAAAAGGGTTGATTTCCATGGTCACCAATCCGTCCTTGAACCCTTGAACACCAGGTTGGTGACCATGGAAATCAGCCATTTTCGAACTGTGTGACATTTTCCACTTTAGAAAAAACAGAAATACTCATTGGGAGTCAAACTACTATAGAAGATCTTCCCTTTCCACCCCTAATTCCGAGGATGAATAGTTGCAATTCTGTCCTACACAGGAGAATTCCTTGTCATTCATCGGACAATAATCGTCCGCCGCGTCGTTCAAGGGTTAATGGTTAATTTTTGCTGGCCCTGACAGCCGGGTACGGTACAGTGTGCGATGTAGATTTTTCATGAATGAACAAAACAAAAGCTTCCAGTCATCATTCCTCACGAGACGCAAATTACATGCCATGCCGAAAATCGAATATCTAGCGGACGGACAATCCGAAGTTCAGTTTGACCGGATGAGGGAGCATGGCTGACGAAGCATGGACCCGGTTGTGTAGGATAAGCATCCGATCTGGCGCTCTGCGCTGGCACGCCAGCATGTGTCACTTGCTACGCGTCTCTAGCACCCAGCGCCACTGCGCGGAGTGCCCGCTTGCCAAAAGCCCGTCCCTGGCAATTCCACTCCCGAATCCGATCGATCGACCCAAGCGTCACTGCAACTTCTGTCAACACTTTTGGCAATCTGCTCACAACAAGGTCTGCAATTTGCACTTGTCGGTACAAATTCGAGGGCCATTTCAACTGAGCCTTTTGTGGGTGCTTTCATCTCTCTCAATCTCTCATTTTGAGGTCACTCCGGTAGCTGCATTGTCTGATTTCGGTTTGTTGCTTGCTGCCAGGTTTGTTGCGGGATCGATCGATCAATCGATCGCGATGGTGGAAGGATCCCCCCAAGGATTGGGAGGATGGGGCGTGGGGGCCGTGTTCAAGGAAGGCGGCCGTTTGCAGGTCAGGTATTTCAGTCTGCTGGCGCCTTTCATCTTCGCCTTCATTTTGCCCACGGCGCTCCTTCAGCTGCTTGAGGTTCTCGGCCTGGCATGGTGGATCGCGGGACAGAGCCCGTTTCTGCCTCCTGGCCCTCACCCACACACTATATTAGCCCCCCCGCCATTGCCGCCGACTCCCTCCGGACGCGACTATTTGATATTGCTCGCGGTGAGCGTGGTGATGTGGCTGCTCGCAAGCCTCGCCGTCGCGTCCATCTGCGGAGTCGTTAAATACGTCTACTCTGACCACGAGGAGGATCCGTCGGTGATCTCCTCCATCTTCAAGTCACTTCCAGGGGCAATCTTGCGACTGTTCGTGACGTCGGTGTGGGTGCTCTTGCTCACGATTCTCACCGTCTTCACGGTCTCCCTTCCGTTCGCTCTCCTCGGTCTGATCTTCAAACACGCGGTGATCCTTCCGATTCTGCAATCAGTGTTCGTTTCCGTCGCCGTCACGATCTTGGGCTTCTTGTTCCTCCTGTCGCAAGAGGTAGCGGTGTTGGAGCCGGAGAATTACGGGCTCAAGGCGCTCCAGCGAAGCGCCAAGCTGGTGGAGGAGAAGCTGCTGGTGGCCTTGGTGCTGTTCATTCTCAGCTTCCTGGTCGGGGGACTGCTCTCCAATGGGTCCAGCTGGGTGGCGAGTTTGTTGGCCACCGGGAAGTTGCCGCCCTGGACGGTGTACATTCTGGCCGTCGTGTTTGTGCTGCTGTACCTCTTGTTCCTGGTCTACGTGCTGCTGGTCACCGTGGTTTTGTATTTCTCGAGCAAAGTGAAGTACGATGGCCAAGAGAGCTTCCTCCCTGTCGACAACCAGTACAATGTTCTGGTAAGCAATCTGCAAACCTCTCCTGGTTTGTGACGCCTTGGGTTTTATGCTCCGTGGACCGGTCAAATTTATATGTCTTCGCTGGCAAAGGAAAGAAGATTTCAACGCCCAAGAAAATATGTCATTTGGATACCATACACAAAATTTGTGAAGGTCTACGTTCGTTGTGATAATCGAGTGTTCAGAGTTTTTTCTTTCGTTTCCTGTTGTTTGGGATTTTAGGGTTCACTTTTAGGTTAGTGGCGAATTTGGGTGGGCAAGTTTAATAAGCAAATGGAGTCACGTATGAGAAGTAACATGTGGAGCAATGGGAGTTGGGAGAGATGTAATTTCTATAATGAGGTTGTAATTCCATGTTAACAGACACGACTGCACAATGGTTGGAACTTGTTCAATTAAGAGCCAAGGACACTGTAACTGTAAATTACAAGATTATGATATTTCCTGTAACCATATATATTCTCCACAACTAATGCTGTATTGACCCAGTCAACAGTTGAAATGGGCACCATTGAGGTTATATGATGCTAACCCAGGTCCTCCTGTTATTACTATGTTTGCAGCGAGCCGAGGAGTAAAAGGTGGAATACTGATTCCGCAACATGTTTGAGAAACTGCCAAACTTTGTCAGTCTCCTATGTATAGCACTTTGACTGTCTTCTGTACAATGTGCGAAGACTGCCAATGGAAGTTTGTAAAGCTGCATGCATGCTTATCCCATTGATTGTAGTTTATCTAATTTTCATGATAATTTGGTTGCTGCCAGTTGTTGGAATTAAGTTGACCCATCTTCATTTCTACTTTTCTTTCACAAAAGATATGACTTGCATCTGTATGATTGTGTGAGAAGAATGGAACCTGTGTGTGTAGTAATCATGGAGCATGGAGCTCATGGCCTTGCCTCCTCTGCATAAGTTAAGTACATGTGGGGATGAAGATTGAATATTAGATTTGTAATGGAAAATGGATGTTGGAAGGAAGAATTCAGAGAAAAATTTGGTGATATCGACCATGGTAGCTGGGAGTATGGATTAGATTATCCTCCTTATTCTTTGATTGTGCAGTCCATTTTCAAACGTAATCTTGGACTGGGAGATCTTATAAGTTAGCAAACTTCCATGCTGTGTTGGAAGTGGAAATCAAGTTTTTAGATTTCTAGAGTCAGAAATAAGTTTGCTGAGTTCCACTTCTATGTGAGCAGGACGAGCAGCTTTGCCTTGTTGATAGACTAAAAGCACCCGAAAAGTTTTAATTTAATGTTATAAATAGTTTTTTGGAAATTGGAAACTTGCCTCCCAAAAAATTGTTAGACAAGAATTTTGGTTATCTTTGATTCCCCTCTTGGGATGGTTATATACTTCCATGTAGAATTATGGAGGGTTTTTTTGCCTTCCTACAAGTTTTGTAGATGGAAGTTGCCCTTAGATTTAGAAGATAATTTGATTGTGTGAATTGTAACAATAAAATTATTCACTCATTTCCCATATTTAACCCTATAACCATACAATGGTCTAAAAGTGTTTGATCAATGGATGACAAAATCCTTTTATGTAAGATAGAAGTGCAATGTTCATCTATGGAATTTTGTATAAAAAAAGGGGAACTCTTGCATAATAGTTTGACCTCCAATGAGTATTTGGGTATTTTTCTAAGGAAATGATTCACATAGTACCCAAAAGGATGATTTCCACATTGACCACCCGAGGTTTCGAGGCTCACCCCAAAATGCTCCAACATCCACTTTCTCGACAAGGAACAAATTGAAACTCAAAGTTTCATCTTTATTATTGCTCGGATGAAAGTCATTCTAATTTGTGGAGATACTTTGTCAAATTGTTGTCCTATCTAATGATTGGTGTTTCTAGAGTTCATACTTTTCCAAAATTACAAATGTGCAAGTATGTCAAGTGGTTGACCAAGCCAAACTTGCATTGACTCTAGTTCAAAGTTGGATTTGCCGAAATGAGGTCATAGATTTGAAGAACAAAAAAATTTCAAAAAATCACCATGTGAAGAGATCTTCATTTCAAATCCATTCCAACAAATTTTACTCCAATAATAATAATATTTTGCTTGTAAACGAATTTAGATTTAATTTCTAACTTTTTTTTATTTCTGAAAAATTGTTGGTGATAGCATTGGCAAATCTAATTGTATGAATGGAATCTAAAACTCATAGTCTACAACTTTTATTTGTACATCACTTCTAAAATATTCTTCCAAAGAGCACTTTATGATGATTTTTCTCAAATTGTCAATTCTCGAGAAGACATTGGACATTTAGGGTTTAATCTTGGAAGGACAAAGCCTATGACTATATAATCTATTTCAATTTTTTGCATTGGTTCCTCTATTTTGTAGATGGATTTGAGTGATTCTTATTTTATTTTATTTTTCAAAGATGAAATTGCATGTCTTTTATAAGTTATAAAATTTTCAGATTTATTGGTGGTGATTTGAAATTACCATGATTTTTTGAAGAATAAGTGACAAAAATTTCATATCTTATACAAAAATAGTTGGAAAAACATGAAGATTTCACCAGAAATTTATATTATTGTGAAATAATATTTTCATGTAATCCAATTTTTTGTGTCCTATAAATAAAAACTTTGTAAACCATGGTAATGGGCCCAATGTTCAAGTTGTAACGAAATATTCATTTTTTGGAATTTTTGAAAATTTCAAATTGGAGGAAAATCTGCACTTGATTTGCTTCATTTCATTAGTTGAAATCAAATTCAAAAAAGATAATTTTTATGGGTGAGATTCAAATCTAGTGCAAAGAACTCGAAGTTGTCAAATACACTACAAGGCCGTCTATGGCACACATCCAAATCCATACAAAAATATGCAAGACACCCATGATGATTTTTTTAGCACATGACAAATGGACTTCACAAAAAAATTGGATGAGAAAAAGTTGATTTGCTTCCTCTAACATGCTTCCATTTTCATCCAAAATCTATGATCCTTACATATTCCAAGGTTAATTGAATTTTCATGCACATACCAAACTTTGTGAGTTGTTGGAAATCTCCTTCCATCCTAAAATCAAGAATTAAGATCTCTTCAACTTAACCCTCAAATCAAGTATTTTGGCGAAATTCAAATAAAGAATTGTAAGCTTTTGGAAAGCTCTTCAACTTAACCATGAATTGATGTTTTGTGTCCATTGGAAGAGGCCTATCTAATGTAAAAAGAATATATTTCATCTATTTTTTTGGATTGAAACTTGAATGAATTCATTTTCATCAAATAGGGTTGGATATTCCTAATTATGGTATATTTCATAAGAAAACGTTGACCTCATTTTATTTAGCGATAAAGATGATTTTTTCAACTTCAAGCCCAATTAATGAAAGAAAGCTTATCAAGTCTAGAAGTACTCAGATTTAAAATTTTGAAAAATTCATAAAATTCCAAATTTCATTGCAATTTGCAATTTGGGCCTATACAATTGTGATTTGTATATACTTGTGAAATAATTTGTTTTTTAAAACCTGTTTAGAATGATATAATAAGTTGATTTGCACTATGTTGTTCTAGACTTTAATCATCACATGCTTGGGTATGAAATTTCATATTTAAAATAATCACATTATGTATTTCATATAATTTTTTCCACTTTATATTCAAAAATTCAGGGTACTTTGATTTTTTCTAAAATAAAATATGAATTTTATTCCAGAATTTTTTCTAGAATTATGGAACACAAGTAATTACCTCTCTTAAGAACAATTTGATAAAACACCATTCACATATAGTTGCAAAATGTGAGTATATAGAGTGAAGACTATAAAGTTTGAAATTGTAGATGTAGAAAAACATTGGAACTAAAGTTGTGAGAATTCCAAGAACATCATCCAAATATATATGTAGAATTTATATATGTTGAAATTATAGATTTAATAAATTTTTGTCCTAACTTCAATGTCTTCATCTTGAATATAGTGAAACCAATCTATCTTCTATTTATCTACAATTTTATAGGGTATACTTATTTGAATAGTCCTATTTTAACCCTTTAATGTATGAGAGGAAGTTTGTGTCTTTTGAATGATTCTAAAACAACTTTTAGGAATGAAATAAATATTTTTTCATTCAATTTTGGGGGATGTTGTAGATTGAACTCATCATCAATGAATGGTGTTGGATATCCCCCTCTAGTGATATTTCATGACTTTCATGCACAAGAAAAAGGCAAATCCATGGATCATAATGTAGTGTATTTTGGCATCTTTTATTGCTTTATCTTTATTAGAATTTTAGCTGAAAAATAATCTTTTTTGAATTTAAACCCATCTAATGAAATGAAGCTTATCAATAACTAGCTTCTACTCCAAGTTGAAAATCTCAAAATTTCCTAAAATTAAATATTTTAATGCAATTTGAACTTTGGACCCATAACCTAGGATTGCTGATTTTCTAATTGTAGATTGATACAATATATGTTTGTGTGTTATGTTGTTTTGCAATATAGTATACACCTATAAAGAAATATTCAGATTTTTTAAGCATATATTTTGTATTTGATATGAGTTTTTTTCACTTTTTAATTTAAAAATTCACAATAAGTCTAAATTTTCACCAAAAAATTTGAATTCTATACTTGAAGGAAGATACAGAAAAAAAAAACCCTATATATAACTATATTAAGGGAGCCGACCCCTTACTTATCAGAGACCCAATCTAGCAACGTAGGGTGGAGTAATTTCAATTAGCAAGTGATTAGCAACAATTAATGTTGGCAGAGTTCCCGGGTAGTTCGTGGTGCATTACAATTGGCTACAAGACTCTCAAATTTGGACCAAGCCCTTCTTGGATTTTGCAACCAACCCTTGGTCGAAAAGAGGAAGGTCTATATGGCCAATATGGATAGAACATAATCTTCAGTTTAAAAATTTATAGTAATTATTTTGTGAGGAAAAAAAATCTGAAAAATTATGGAAACCTTATGAACTCTATTTCTGCTCATGGGAAAAATTTCCCCACTGTTGAAACCTCCCTTGCAGTATGTGTATTTGCTTAAGTGGTCAAAAAGGGGTCGGCTCCCTTATCTAGAAAAAAATTCAATTAGATGTAGTTGCAAAATGGATGTCTACAAATAAATGAACTTTAAAGCTTGCAAAAATAGTCATATGTTGGCCCTTTTAGGATTAACCTTTTAAGGATATTGTGGAGTATTTGGGTTTGATGTGCAGTCAAACAATCTTTTTTCATATTGAAGAATGGATGAAAACAATCCATTATTTTGTGTGCAACTTTATTAATACTATATTTAGATCATTGAGTGAAGTTTAAGTCATGTTATTTGTTTTTTGATTTTACACAATGTAGTTTGTCCCCCAAATGGCATGTCTGCGCAAAGTATTTCATATTTTGAGCTTTTTTTCCTTTCAAACTTGATTTTGGCATTCAAAATTATTTCTACACCTTTTGAGCAAACCTAACCAAATGAAGCTTCTAGACTATAGTTTCTACTACTTCCTTAGAGATAGCATTTTATTGAAGTTTGAAATTGAGGATCTAAGACCATGTCTCGAAATGTATAGTGTCATGAAACCATTCCTTATATCATAATTTTCTATGATATAATATATTTCTATTCCAAAATTTTCAGATTTTTTGAGCACGTTTGTATTTGATATGAATTTTCTTCACTTTTTCTTCAAGAATGCATGATAATTTGAAATTTTCCTCAAAAAGTCTGAAAATTTGATGTCAAGTACGATACATGTGATTTCATCTCTGAAAAATAAAAATAAAATATATCACTGATAAATAACAACAAAATGAAGATACAAAGTGGAGGGCTAGCTTGATTGAAAGCATTATACTAAGGTAAACCATCCTATGACAGGCAAACTGCCTAATGCAGTCATCTAGGAAACCACCTATTAGAGTCTTACATCAACCCATGGCAGATTTTTTGTGATAAATGAGATTAGGACTACATTAGGTTGATTTGTGGCCATAATCTTGTCTTGGGAGATGGTCATGGAGTTATTAGTAACTGTCATAGGGCACTTACACCATTCAAGTGTAAATTGATCATAAGAAGTTATTTTTTTATTCCTTCATGTCATGTCCATGTTAGGAAATGTTGTAGCCATTTTAGAAAATGTTGTGACTGCTTTAGGTGGTAAGATGACCATTATGGGAATCCTTTTTGCTGATTTGGGGTAGTCTAGAGACTCTGTTGGGCTAATTGGGCTGTACACTTCAAAAATTCATGAAAAATTCTTACTTTGTCCCAAAAATAAAATTTCAATTGCTTTCTTCAATTCTCACATATGTCTATGTATGGAAAAAAATCTGAATCATTTTGCTAATGGAAACAGTACAAACCACTCATTCTGCCTGTCATAGGCAGGTTTACCTTATAATGAGATAGCATGTCTCACGAGGTTGCAGCATTTGGTCGGTACAACCGAAGAAAAAGAGATACACCAATTATTGATGCCAGAAACTGGAAAATACAGAGAATTTGCCAGCCATAGTGCAGAATCAATTGTGCTGTACACAAATTATCCAGTAACATAACATTATTCTGTGGGTTTTTAATTTTTTAATTTTTGGAACAAATGAATTGGAATTCCCTTCTGTGGGGTTTTGATACTTTGCCAAGAGTAATAAGTAAGAGTTTTTAGAATATTTTGCTTGTCTTTGTGGCTAAAAAATTACACAAATAGATTTTCAAGGTTAGAGAAATTAGAGTTAATTGGACAGATCACCCCCAATTGTAACCCCAATTGTAACAATGGTTTTAGAGGAAGACTTAACTAAAAACAATACAAAAGAAATACAATACCAAACTCCATCAAATCCAATTTGGGTGCTCCAAGAAGTTTCATTCTTTGTTTTCCTTAAGCTCGAGCTCCTAGTTCCGCATTGCACACACTTTATGATTAATTGTATTGTCATCATATTGAGCAGTTTTTTTAAACAACTTGAATTACTTATCATTTGTGAGAAAATTTGGTAGCTAAGTCTTTTGATTTCCATACAAAAAATAAGTAAGTTCTTGGATAGGTACTCACTTGTACTTTCTCCTCCTATTGACGTTGGAATTGATCCTTAAGTCATGTGATTCAAGTACGAATACCCATTAAGATCCTCTTTTAAAATGTGTATCCTATCCAAACTTGTTCAAGATTTTAGCTAGTTGACAAATCTTGTATGAACTATTGTAGATAGGAGATGCATCAAGGAAAAAGACCACAATGGATATACATACCTTGTAGAAAGGAGGTAATTGAGTACCAAGTAATAATGTCAAAGATTCATTTGGATTCCAAAGTATTGTCCATATGGGCCTTTGATATCAAGCTATGAAATTATTAGTTGATGTTTAATCTTCAAAAATGAAACTTGTCATTGAGGTACTTTGCCAAAAATGATCCCATTTATGAAACAATAGGTATATGGTACTACAAATGGGAGAAGAAGGGAGAAGATAGGATCTTTAATTTGACAAATGAAATGGAAGAAGAATTTGTCAAACACCTCTTTGAAGTGCTAGATCTAGGATTTCTATGAAGCATGTGGCAATTAAGAAAGAAAGTTGCAATGATAATACAAACTAGTGACACCATGTAGAGATGTATATTCTTCATTTCTATGGAAATAGTTGAAAGTCATTTATTAGCAACTTTTTGGCCTCAACATCCTCCAAATTGCATTGTCTCTAGTTCAAAACTGGATTTGCAAAAATGAGGTCATAGATTTCAAGAACACAAAAATCTCAATAAGTCACCATGTCAAGAGAACCTCATTTCAAATCCATTTCAAAAAATTGTACTAAAAATGATAATATTTTGCTTGCAATCAAATTAAGAATGAATTTTGAAATTTTCCTTTCAAAATGTATAAAAACATGTTGGTGATGGCATTGGTGAAATTGTATAGGGGGAATCTATAACTCACAATCCACAACGTTTATTTGTATGCCAATCTCTAAATATTCTTCTAATTTTTTACTAGCACACCAATCCAAATTTAAAGGGTTGGTGTTCATTCTCTTAGTTCCCACTACGGCAACCAATGAATATTCGCTGATTACAATGAAGAGTTCGCACCTACTCGCAGGAAATGAATGAATAAGTTACTGGTGGTCAATGAACGCCAAGAGCGACGGACGACCAGGCAAGTCCCAACGAAAGTCACGGTTTGGATGGATTCCGTCCCACGTCGTTGCCTAAGATGACGAATGAATCCATCCTCGTCTCCAATACCGAAATAGACCCTCCCTGATTGAAACCCTCCCGTTTTCTCTCCTGAGCGCCCACGTGTCTTCCACGCGGCAAGCAGCGCTGCCACTGCTCTTCCGTCCGCCCTCTCGTCGCATCGCACCGACTTCATTGCCTGCCATTATCCAGCCCCTCGCACCTTCGCAAATCGAATCCCAGTATTTATCTACTTTTTCTTTCTTTCCGTCGAGTAGCACCGTCCTTTTCTGCTTCCTTCTCATTTATATTTCCTCTTCTCGTCGCGCCCACCTCACTCACTACTCTCAAACTATTTCATTTCATTTCAATTCATTCCGTAAGTTAGGTTTCACTTTCAAGTTCCATCACTTAGATTGAGCACTCTTGTATTCGTTGCAGCGACTACCGCAGTGGAAGAGCGAATCATCGTAGTAACCGCGACGATCAGCTGATCAGGTGAGACCATTGAATCTCTCTGCAGGTTTTGCGACATCGGAATTGTCAAGCTCTATTTCTTGGTGGGCTGGACTTTGCATCCTGTCGCAGTGCAGTGGTAGTGTAGGTAGGTGAGAATTTCGTGGAGATTGGCGTCCGTTGAGGTGTTCACGGGGTGTGATAGCATCGGTTGCGTACATTGATAGCATACTTGGTAGGGAAATTACTGTTTTCTTTCTTCTTAGTTTGTGGGTTCTGAAATACTTAAGGTGGTTGCTCTACTGGTCATTAGGACAGCGGATGATACTGTTGTCTCGAAACCAGTAGATTTGAATAGGTGATGGAAGGTGATCGGTATAGTATACAAATTGCTGAAATGCAGCTTCTGAAGTAGGCGATTCTGAATTGGTGCAGTGTGTGGCAGAGATCAAAAAGTTCGAGAATGGATCAAGGCTACCAAAACCCGGCGCCGACTGTGACGGCACCAGACAATGAGCCCCTGTTTAGATCGCCACCAGAGGAACACCTGGGGCAATCGCCGCAGGGGCTGCAGCCGCAGCAAATGCCTCCCAGCACGTTCGGAGCCCCGCCCATGGGGGAACCCTCGGAGCCGAGCGCCCACCCGGACAACATCACCGCCGCCACGCAGACGCCTGCGTCAGTCACGCCGCCCACACCACCAGGTGCCGCGAGCAGCCGCATTGGACGCCAACCGAGCGGTTCATTCAGCAAGGTCTCGGGAGGAGGCTTGGGTAGGCAACCCAGTGGCTCGTTCGACAAGGCCGCGGGATTGGGCGGCGGCGGCGGTTTGCGCAGGCAGCCTAGTGGCGCTTACGATGCCGCCTCGGCGGCCAAGACTGATAAAGGATTTTTCGGTGGAACTCCTGCCGCTGCCGCTGGGACGACCCCGATGGCGGCTCCCGGCGTCCATCGCCAGGAGTCGCAGCCTGGCTTAGTGCCGCCGCAGTCCACCAGCGCTCCTGTTGGGGATGCGCCTACTGGCCCTTACATGAAGACGGAAGAGGTTCCGCCTTCAGGCACTAGTAAGTTCCTATGACACCATTTAAGTTAGCATTCCCTTGTTTCATTCTTGATGGAATGGCTAGGTCCTTTTTCAATCTGAAATGCTCTGTTTTGTTGTCGCAGTAATGGTCTATTAGCACGTGGTGGTAGCAGTGGAGGCATCACATTGAATCTAGTCGAAAGTTGAACCTAATTCCGTCCTTAATATTTTCTCTAATAGTTGTCTAATACGACTTTGTCTGAGTGCAAATGGACCTTGAGGTTATTGTTCCAATTCCGGTTGGCTCCCAATCAAGGTCTACAGCGGGTTTCAATTCCTGGTTTTTTAATCATCATTGAAACTCGTCTCATGGCAACTCCAAACTTTTCAAAATTGTCAGTCTAAAATTCGATTTGAGGAGATTTGTTTGGCTGAAGTTGTTTCTCATGAAATGCTCTTTAAGGTGTAGAAAAGGTCAGAGTAAGCATAATGTAGGCATGCATTAGGGTATGACAGCATAACGATTTTCAAAATTCATAACTGATTTAATATAACTCTAAAAGGTCGTGGCTTAAGTTCATTTTAGTTGTTTTACAGCATGAAATTACAGCATTACTTCCCATTATGTGCCGATAGGTCAGATCCTTATTTGCTCTATTTAAGGCAACTAACCTTGATTCCTCATGCTTTGCTCCGAGTTTACATTTTCTATTTTGTGATTCTTGTTTGAATGTGATCGCAGTACTCGGGATTTGGATGACATTATGAATACTTGGTTTCAACTAGTTTGTGATCTCAGAAGTTGATATGTTGAGTTCCTCTCTTGATTGTTTCCAGGTTCAACGAACTCGGTAATGGAGAATTTCAACAAGTACATGTCGAAAGCAGAAGGACTCGCAGGAAACATTTGGGGCCATAGTAAGTTGCAAACGCTCCTCTCTCCACACAATTATGCTAGAAGTTTCTAGTTTCTTTTGCATATTTGTAACATACATGTGAATTTAGTGTACTGCAGTCCTTATCAACTCTAGACCACTTATTTTAAACAGATCTGTGCGAGCTTCACAGATACCTGGGAGGGACGACATTTTACTTTCCAGAAATCGTAATCACGTAGCATGCTCCAAATCACAAGTAGTAATTTGAGACAGCTAAACTATGTAAGATCTATGCAACCATAAATGAGTTGCTTTTACTGAAGAAGTATCACATGATGGACCTTAGAAGTGTTCACTACTCAGTCAGACCTAATTTGAATTTCGGAGCATGCATGCGAACAGTTGTTTACTGAGCATGGATTTGGGGGATGTTGGTTACAGTGAAGACTGGTCCATCAGTCACAGACACAGCCCGGGGCCGGGTGAGCCAAGGAATCAAGATGGTCCAAGAAGGCGGGTTTGAAGGGCTATACAAATCCACGTTCGGTCCCATGGCGGAAGGCGAGCAGCTTCGCAAGACTTACGCTTGTTACCTCTCCACCACCACGGGCCCCGTGGCCGGCACTCTCTACGTCTCCAATTTGAAGTTCTCCTTTTCCAGTGACCGGCCTCTTGCGTACAAGGCCGAGTCTGGCCAGCAAGCCTGGAGTTACTACAAGATGGTGCTGCCCCTGGACAAAGTGAAGGAGGTTATATCATCGTTTAACGAAAATAAGCCTCTGGAGAAGTACATTCAAGTGGTGACTACGGATGGGCACGATTTCTGGTTCATGGGGTTTGTGAACTACGACAAGGGTGTGAAGAACATGCAACTTGCGCTGCAACACGTTGGAGAGATTGATCCCAACGGTGGACTGAAGGCCCCTTGGGCGGGCATGTCGGTGCCTGGAATGAAGAGGACAGGCTCAACTGTGCCGGCCGCTGCTCACAATCCCACCCCCGGTGGTCCTGCTCCGAATCAGCCCACTACTGGCGCTGCCTATCCAACTGCGTGAGGACTTCTTGGTTGGTTCATAGTTATTATTAGGACTTATTGAGTATAAGAATTTGTTCATAAATGGCCGCGTTTTGACATTCTTGACGTCCTTTCTGAAGGATGTTATACAAATTTTTTATGTGAATTTGTGTAAATGTTCATGCAAACTCTCATAGTGCCCAGTTTGGATTCGAAGAATGTGTTGTCACTTCAGCATCATTATACTTTCTTTCAATTTCTAAATTCAAGATGGACTTCCCGCTTCCGTGATTTCCAGTGTCTGATGTATTTACGGGTAATGTCGAGAAACGAAATTTTTGTTAAACGGAATTTTTGCAAGGCATTGAATACTCGTGCAGTTCATGATTAGATTTTGTTACTCTTAGGAGTACAATGAGAGGAAATCCTATTTGCACCACTAAGCTGCGAAGTGTTCCACACTGGAGCATCTACGGAGCATGTGCCAGAATTTCCAACTACCTGCTGTATTATCCAGGTTATCGTCTGACCAAATACGTCACTTCATCCACTACTTCTGTAAAGATCTTTAACAGGTTCAATGAACAAATCCACTGACTACTTCACAAACTCATGGAGGTTTGGGTGAATTGTGATCCCCTTTTGCATCCAACTTCAGGATATAGTGTACTTCAGAGGCCGGCCATTTATCAATCCGGTTTCGCCATAAGCGAACCAGTCAATGGTCCCAAATGCAATTTTCATAATAAACTCCAGTTGCGAAAAGCACGGCTGAATGTGCTACAAATTCAAACTTAACACTCTGGAAAACCCCTTTTGCTGCAAACTGGAGCTTTTTTCGTTGAATTTTTTGTATTGGAATTCTCAGTGCGGAATTCCCTGTGTTACCTGGTGGATGTGAATAATAATTAACCCCTAAATGCCCAAGGCACCAAATTCTGGTGTTTCGAAAACTTTGAAGTTAAGTAAAATTCAACCAAATTGCTATTATTAGTAGTTTATATTTTTGGAGAATTCTTTTTGAAGTCTAGTTTTAGGATCAAAAAGTTGATCTGAAAAATAAAGGATTATGATTTTTCTATTGACAATTTAGTGCAAGGATGCCCATTGCAATCTTGACTTCCTATAGTGTTGAGGGCTCTTGGAAATGAGCCTCAAATACACTAGATCTGGGAGGCAAAATTACATTCAAAATTCATTTAAAAAAAATTGTAGAATAGATTTTGAAAAGTCGTAAATTGATTGGGGTTGTGCATGCTAGGTCCTATAACCTCATATTTTTTTAGTGACCAACTTCTTAGAGTTGACATGCAAAAAGTGAATTGAAAAATTTTCACAGTTTTTACACCCTCATGATCAAACATTATAATCTTTCAATCTATAAGTAATATTGTTATGTTTTCTTTTCCTATGTGATCTCTAACATGTCTAGTTTGAATTTGTACGGTTACAATTCAAAAAAAATTGGTACAACTTATGAAAATGTTGACTTTTTGTTCAATTTAGAGCAAATTTCAGGGAGCTCCAAATAGGCCTTGGGCATTTAGGGGTTAAAGAGTGATCCTTTGAAAAATTGGGAAACTCAAAAATTACTTGCACACCGGAATTTTGAAAGTCGATTCACTAAGATAATGCACCCTGCAAATTCCTTGTTGAACGATAACATGCTTATTGTACAAAAGAAATTTAACTCCTAAAGGACCAAGTTTCCGTTCAGTGCACACAAGAAATCTTGGGTAGGCTCCTACACAGTCATTTTTGGTTAGATGTTCATGAAATTTGGACATAATGTGTAATTATGTATCTCCTTCATGAAAATCTAGTTTTTCTCAGATCGGGTGCCCGGATCAAAAGTTATGTTGCCTTGAACTTTGCAGGTAGCTCGGGTAGCTTCGGGCAGCATGTGCAAAATTCTTACTATGACTCTAAAATTTGGCAAGTGTGTAGCTTATATGATATAAGATGCAAATGTCCAAAAAAATAACCATGTTTAGTGTAAGAATCTGATTCTAGAAGGAGTTTAAGTTTTTAGGCCATGTTGTGCAAGGTTAGAAAAAAAACTTTTTCACCTAACTTCAAATGTTATAATCTTTCAATCCATATGGTCAAAGTTTCTAAAAAAAATTCCACATGTTCTTGAAGAAGTTTAGTACAAGTTTATATGGTTGAATTTAAAAACAAAAACTTTTTTTTTCATTTTTTTCTTGCTACCCTAATAAGTGGTAGTTTTTGACAATTTCTGCCCAAAATGTGCCTTGGTCCTTTAGGGGTTAAAAACACATTGGAATATTTTCAACGACTCAGAGTTCTGGCACCTCTTTATTTGAATAATAAATTATAGGTCACCATTTGATACCACAAATAGAGCGTTCTGTTAAGGTATGTGCACTTACTTTTGACCTATTTTAAAAATTGACCTCACAAATTCTTGCCTAAAATGTACATCCTCCTTTTCATGGTTAGTTGCGATCAATTTTGGATACACCTATTTTCAACACTTGAAAATTTATAGTTTATTCATATTGGTTCCAAAAAATGCATTAGGAATTTAAGCAAAGAATTAACAATATCTATCATTGACCTTCTTCTGACCTTGTTTTGAAAACATCTTTGATTATGATTTCCCTATTATTTGACAATCCTAGCTTTGATGGGATATTGTTGTTAGTTGGAAGAGGATTCTGGTATATGCATGATTTGGACACCACATGAATAAATTATAAATCTATAAACTCCTAATGAATCACAGTAAATTATAATCCACAGGCATTGTCAAATGTAAAAGGTAATTGAAGGCAAAAGTCTCTTTTAATAACACTATTTTCTTGTTTTGTTTGTAAATGTACCAAAACTTCAAAGTGACCCTCATTACTTTTTGCATCAAATCCAATTACAAGACATTGTAAAAATTGAAATGGCTAGAAAATTTTGTCATCTTTTTGGCATATTCATTGATATAGAATATTCAAAATTGTTGAAATTTTGAATTTTAACACCTTACAAAATATGGTGTTTTGAGGCCCAAAATAAATGCAAATTATTTGTTCCCCAAGCAAGGCAAAAATCTTCATCTATATTTATTCTTTAGCAAATCCAAACATAGAATTGAATCCTTTAGTTAACTTGATTCAAATACATCCTCCCCCAATTTTAAAGTGAAAATGATAGTCTATTGCAAGTTCAATGTGCTTCTTTAGTTTGAAAGTCATTTTTTCTAGTCTTTCCTCCAAGTGTGGTTTGGTCTTTCAACATATCAAGCAAAAAACATAGGTGTCCTATAACTTGTGCACTTCTATCAATATGTTGGAAAATATTTTGAAAATACATGGAAAAAAATAAATGAATAAAATTCCATATTCATCTTTAAAATAATGATAATTAAAGTGAAAAGTTATACTTGATGAATAACTTTGACAAAAAATTGAGAATTGTGAATCTCCATGGTGAAAATGTTCTACTAAGCAATGTCATGTATATCTTATGTCCTTGTTTCTGTTTGGAACTTTTTCAAAATTGAATTTGAATAACTTTTATATTTATTCTACCTTGAAAAATAAAACTCCTTATAACATTACAATAGCTATTTTTTGCAATGGACTTACATTCAAGATCTATTTTGTTGTAATTGTATACAATTTGTAGATGACATTGCCAATAGTAAATATAAGATGTCATATTTTTAATAAATTTTTTAGCAAATACTACAAAAAGACTACTATCACAACTACATCATTTCCACATGAAACTTCGATCTTAATTCAGTCATTGTTGTAATAGTTGTTGCTCAATAATATTAGCATCCAATGATTGTGAAATGACTAAGAATGATTGCAAGATGGGTTTGCAAGCCACACAATTAAGCTCAAAATGTAATTGAAGTTTTTTGCATCAATAAATATTACTATCATTGTGATCAACTCAATTTCAACAAATCTATGGCTCCTTACCTTGTACATGGAATATGAACAACTAAAGAAAAATTGCAATGACATTTGTTCAAAAATTATTATAGATAATTTTTTGAACAATAAATTAAATAAATCTCAAGTAAAAAGGACAACTATATCAACCACGTGTCCCTTGAAGATAGGTCTACAATTTGCCACATCATAGAAGTTTAAAACATCATAGTCACATTGCAATCACATTCCAATCACATTGTAGTTGCACTGTAGTTACAAATTAGTCATTATGAACTAATACAATAAAAAATGCCATGGTCACATTTGAATGCACTCTCATCCTCAATTGTTGAGTAGATGTGTTGTGGTATAGTAATGTGCCACATCCACATGTAAAACTAACTTAGTTGATGAAATTCTATATAAGCCAATGGCTATAAGAAAGTTAGAACTAGCCCTTTGTCCTAAACGACTAGGTTTTCAAATATGACTTGTCTAAAATAATTGGTCCCCAATTTGCACAAGGGATATATGTCATGTACAAGTGTACAACTAAAAAGTCAATTATATAAGTATTTGTCCAACCCTTGATTTTCTTCTAGTGACACAAGCTAGGTAAATCGCTTTAGCCCATTTAAATAACACATTGTGATGTGGTTTAACCCTAGATGCCATGTGGATTAAACGACATGATGTCACATAGGAAATTTTTTGAAGACATTTTCTTTGTATTATCGAGGGATTTTGTCTCAAAAACCATTCTTTGTAATTATTGAAGGACAAATAAGAGATTGCCACTTGGCAAATGTTCTTTTTGACACTAACTTGTGCCTATAGCAAGTTATCAATTCATATTTAACTTCATGCACTCAAGCTTTCATTAGGCAATTTGGAAATGCTTGAATGTGTGATTATTTTCATTTGTTCAAATAATCAAATTTTTGAACCAATACATGCAATTTTTATTACTCAATCCAATGATATAATGATTATCCTTAGACTATTTATACTTTTCATAATATGGTAAAAGGAATATTTCATTAAAATGGTGGTATTCCACAAACTTGACACTCCTAAATTTAGACCATGAAGTCTGAAATGTATACCGCTCCTAAATTTCAGACCGTGCCGTCTGAAATCTATACCAGTCCTAGAAAATGAATGGAGAAATAGCGTACGACCCGATTTCAACGAAATCAGTATCTGATGTAAGTAGAAATGGTCATTCTGAAACGCACTTAAGTTATGGGCTTCCCGGACACCTGCTAAGTTAGTAATGTACAGTACTGCCACACTGTGGTCAAGGAGACCCCTGACCATTGCCTTGGGAATTGTTCTTGTGCTCGCAAAGTCTGGAATTACTTCCGTCAAGTTTTCTCTAGACTTGGTCATCACGTTTCATGGAGAGAGATGATCTCTGATATTCCAGATACTGTAATTATGACTACGAAGGCAATTCCTCCGCGTCGAAGAAAAGCATTTGCATCGAAGGTGATGTCGATCATGCGCTCTGCCATCCTCTGGAGAATCTGGTGCGCTCTAAACGAAAAAGTCTTCACCTAGGATAACACAACCCGGACTCAAATTTACACTCAAGCTTGGCGTGACAGTATCATTGCGTGTATGGCCCGCAGGAACCATAGTCTTTCCTTCTACGCGTACGATCGCTGTTGAAAGAAACTGAAAGACACAGCGTTCTTGAGGAAGAGTTCTCCGCCAAGTGGTGTAGTAATTGAACTTTTTAATTTGTTCTGGGTCTCCCTCTCTCTCAAGTGGAATTTCACTTTCCCTCCTTTTATCACGTACTCTGGCCGGCCCTCGGGAGCAGGACTGATCTGTACTCCTGCTCTGTTTTCTAATTGACACGGTGTATTTTTCAAATTAAAAGAGAAAAAGAAAAGAAAGAGCGTTTCCTACGCTTTCTGGGTTTAAATGCTTTGAAAACTACGGGTTAAACTGGCGCCAAAAATTGCTTCATGCATCCTCAAAAACTTGGACAGGTGTAGAGTCGCAAAATGTGACAATGTCGGGGACAAAGCTGTGAAAATCCGCCAATTCAACATCCAATTTTGGATGGGATATCTGACGCCAATTTCTTTAATTTTGGGAGATAAGAAACTTACTAGTGTCACTTTTCAAGAATGGAGCGCTGAAAGGTAAATCTATGACTGGCCAAGTTCTTAGAGCTTTGTGCAGTTGAATGTCACAATTCAGAGCTCCAAATAAATTTGGGCGTGATTAAAACGTACTGGACATTCTCTTTCTTCCAGAGTTCCAGTGCAGTAAAATCTAAAATCGGCACAATTTCATCTATCATATCCAGTGCTGTGCTGACAATTGAATTCTAGCAACCTGCGAAGCTGCCTCGGAAAGCTAAGAAAATATTGTTTATGCTGTCAGGTTGATCAGGTCCTCGACGGATTTATCGACTGCGAGGTGAATGGGAGGAGATCATGTAAAAGATCTTCAACGGAGCTTTTTCCAGGAATTACTGCATGGAACGAGCTGCATACTTGCTGTTTCACCCTAGCATGCGGACGTGGTTCACAGATTTTCACTCAGTTGTAAAGATTGGACCTTCTAATAAACTTTTCGAACTGTCAAGGAATCCACAAACTCTGAATTCAAGGCTTTCAGGCTAAGTTTAGACCAAATAGCAAAAAGTCCAGTCCAGACTTGAGAGGTTATAAATATCAAGTTATAAATATCAGTGCCGACCAACTACGGAACTGCCAATTGATTTCCACTATCACCATTTGTGCAATCTATTAACACTTCAATATACTCTCTGAGGTAGACAATTCCATACCGGTTACCACCCATGCATTACCACCTACCACTCAATTCCAACCTCATGTACAGATGTACTACTGACGTGCATTCTAGAACACAAATGTATACAGCTGGTATGTCAGGAGGCTTTTATTCAACGGATGGCAAAGGTTTTGTCTGCTCCGTAGACTCTGCACATAACAGAGATAGCTCTCCACCTCCGTTAGTGCATGTTTTGGCTTCGAATGTTCTGCCCATGTCAAGGTTTAATTAACATTTCATCGAAAGGTAAACTAAGGACATGTAGACATTTATGTAGTAGGCCCTTGCACAGCAGAGTCGATAAATTTCCAGTGGTGCTAGATTCAAAGTACTGGCATGCAATCTAAATGATGATGTAACTAGTACGGATTACTTTTCTTGCATGCTTGAGAAGTTGAACCCCAAAGGCCACCGTGACTGCATTGCTTAATAATGTTCTGCAAGACTTAATGGTAAAACTTGTTAAAAAGGATGTACGTGACTGTTATAGAGAACCAAAATTGCGACATCATTTACGCTCAGACTGGTATATATAGATATAAGGCACAGTTTTAGGTAGTCCAGCGACTGGAACTTCGCAAGTTTCACTTAAACCCGCCATTTTAACAAATGCGAGTATACGACGTCTCCATTGAATACAGGGAGATTATCTACCGATTCCTGGATTCCCATTCCCGTTTTACCAACTAGCTTGGAAATTTATGCCATCTGAAATTTTCCCTGTTAATTTGAAGTTTAGTTATTCCCGATAACCCTGTCCCTCGAGCAAAATCAACAGGAAACTTCTGATAGTTCCGTAACGAAAACAAGAATAATCTCCCTGTGGAACGAGAAAGCACACTATCCATTCAAAAACGATACTTACTATGATGAATTAATTCGCACAGCGTCCACTTCATTTCATTGGCGCAAATTTCATTAAATGGGCGCAGGCTGTACGTTATCCCACAAGAAAAGGACATGAAATGATTTTGAGCGCGAGAGAGGGGAGTTAAACAGGAGTTGGGGTTGGTACTTGTAGGCTCTACCTTAGCGGTGCACAATTTGTGCGAATGAGAAGCAATCTGCATTTAAACTGCATGTGTATCCCCTTAAATCCGCTTAAGAAGTTGATGTCTATGTCTATGTCTAAATGGCGCATGAATGGATTATGGAATACCGCCTAATATAATGGACTTCAAGTTGACGCCAATTTAACGGACTTCAAGTTTTACATGCCTTTGCTTGTACGTTTCAAAGTTGGAATACTTAATTAACAAGCCAAAAGGGTCATTCACTCAATTGACGGCCTCTTCCGATAAAATCTACCACAGAATCAATCAAAATATCCATAACTGATATTTCGTTAAAATGGCGGTATTCATGCGCCATATTTCCATTTATTTTCTAGGAATGGTATACATTTCAGACCGCACGGTCTGAACCTGAAAAATGCCAAGTTTGTGGAATATCGCCATTTTAACGAAATATCCGTTCCATAACCTCCAGAGCGTGCAGGGCCTCTTCTTAAGTGGCTCACACTCTTGCTTGTTGGCGGTACTAGTCGAACAGGTGGGCCGGACCCTGGGTTGCATTTCGACTTGGAATCTGCCGTCGAACTCTCGGACGATGATCTTCCTGTTGTCGACGCACTCGTCGGAGCTCACAATGACAGGCTTGCCGCTGGAGTCGGGCCCCAACGAATACTCCACATACGTGTCGCTGTAGTCCACATGCACCTTGTAGCTTTGGTTCTTGGCCACCGTCGCCAGTTTGATGAAATGTCGACAGTTCCCGATTCGCATGTCCATCTCTCGGGAAGTTCGGTTCACAATTTCTGTAGAACCCATCGATCGATAGAGTCGATCTTCTCTGACGGCAAATCGAGGGAACGAGAACAGGCGAAGTAGTATCGATATTAATGAGATCTGCAGATCAATTCCAAAGCGACGATCGATCGAGGTGTTAGAATATATAAGCTTGAAGACAGTCATGATCCACTGGTCAGCAGAAACAGCAAGTGGTACAGATCTTGGCAAGACTTTTTCTTAGATTTTAGGGCTCTGGGGTTCAGTGTGCCGAGTGCTCAGGTGGGTTAAATAAAGCGTCGTAATATTTTGGCTCACTCAAACTCGCCACTTACGAAAAACGAATGAGGTTTCATATCAAAATGTCACTGCAGAACTACTGTACATGGGAGCTACTTACCAGCCACATTTAAAATGACCGCAGCAAGCTTGATGTAGCTCACAATTTACTTTAGTTGACGTAAATCACGACTGCAGGCATGCTTAATAACAGTTAGTGATTACATAATACATGACACAAGCTGAGTACTGGGGTTAAATTATCACGGTGGCTGGTTAAGCAGACGTTTCTCATCATATGTAATATCCACGAAAAAGTGGAAATATCTATAAAATCGTCATATTAGTCGAAACGGACAAATAACAAGAGATAGGCACTCTTTCAGTCACCCGTCTGGAACCTCATATCTATTCCATTTCTAGTATTAAAAACGTCGAGTCTATTTCGTTAAAGCGGCGACATTCCACAAGCCAAAAATTGTGACATATATCTTCACAAGGTCTAATTTCAAATTTCAGACCATAAACTAGGAAAGGTATAGATTTTGGCTTCAGGCCGGGCGGACTGAAACCGCGACAAAGTAATGGAGTAACGGCACAACGCCAATTTAAAGAAATTGACTTCTAGAGCTCTGGCCAATTCACCGACTTAAATGTTACAATCTTATGGCTCTGAGAACCTGCGAATTAATGAAACCATCATGATCATCACAGGGAGGTTATCCTTGTTCCCTACTTCTCCTTAAAGATTATCAGTAGTTCCCCAGATGATTTTGCACTAGCAGAAACAGGGGAATTAAGTGAAAGTGGCAAATTAACAGGGAGATCAGTTGCACAAATTATCGCAACAAGGCAACAGTACTGTAAACCAGGAATCATTGCATTCCGGGAACCAGAGATCAATATTCTCCCAGGCCTAGCCTGGGCATGCACAGCTAGCATGACTCACTGGGTTGCAAACGAACCTGAGTGATCTGAGTCTTTCGATCAGTCGGTGAATAATAATGTGGCAAATGTGCAATTGAACTGTTCTGAGCTGTTACAGCTCTCATCAGTTTTCGTTACAAAGTATGTACAGCAGCTCGTGACGCATGATCGATAACCTCCAAGCAGGCGAAGCAGCTCCGACAGTCCGATGACTCCGATCCCCAGCGGACCTCAAAGGTACTCTATCGAATGAACACACCCTATCGACTTTGTACTCCATTTGCTCAATAAGGACTTGATCCGACTACCCTGAGATATATATTCAAACATAAATGGAGACGTACGTAAGTTGACTCTATCGGTCATTGCCGACAAACTGATCGAAGTTAGTCGTCGCACTTGCCTGAATGACCCATTCCAATGTAGTTGTAAGCTACAGTTCATGCTTGAATCGATCAACTAATTAAGTGGACTCCACTTCAATATATAATCTGCACTTGTGCAGAATTTTCAACCATTAATATCTTGTTCAGCAAGGCTGGAACTACTTTCACAGTAAAATCCAAGCTGAACAGCGAATATTTTATTGTTTAGAGGTGCTGAAATTCAACACTTTCAGATGAAGGAGCCCTCAGCCTTGGAACAGATATTTCGTTAAAATGGCGGTATTCATATATACGCCATTTTTCCATGTATATTCTAGGACTGTTATAGATTTCAGACCTTATGGTCTGAAATCTAGGAGCGGTATACATTTCAGACCGCACGGTCTGAACCTCGAAGTGCGAAGTTTGTGGAATATCGCCTTTTTAACGAAATATCCATTCTTGAAAGTTGGCGCAATCGTAAGAGAATTCTACGAGAACACCCCTGAGAGTACTGAGAGCGGGTGGACCATTTTAAAACCTGAGTTGAAATATCAGTGGGCGAGTTACATGAAATTAGTTTTACTTTACTGCGACGACAAATTCATTACATTGACGCAATTAGGAGCAGATTCAACTCCAGAAACATCCACTTTGAAAATTTGCGCTGTCAGATGTCACGTTCAGGCCGGCTAATTTCTTCGATTAATTAGTCGGCAAATACTTGTACTGTCTGGAAAAGTCTGCAGCTATCGGTAACGGTCTCGAGAATGTCGAAAAGATCCCTTCCGACGAAAACAGGAACCGATGCATACAGAAAGCCGGAGACATTGATCTAGAGAAAATTGAGGACTAGGGTGGTGAAAATGTTGTTCTGTGGAAAAAACGTCGTTCTGTGGAAAATAGACCTAAAGGACGGAGGGTGATTTTCAAGACTAATTTTCGGTGCATTGACCAAACTTGAAGTTTAATACTTTTGATTGGAATTCCAACTGCTCAAAAAATGATTAGGGCATCATGGAAATGTGGGAAAAATTTCAGCCCATTTCAGGGTGATTGCAAGAAACACTTGTTGAGATTGCTGCGTTCTAATTGATGTTGTACTAGATACTATGAACTATTGGAATGTAATTTTGAAAGTCATGTTTTGTTGATCTTGATTCTTGAAGGTCATCCATCAGACACTAGTTTGGCTTTGCAGCGTCAATTTCATGGTTACAATAATAGAAAGTAATATTTTGCCTTTGATTAATTGGTGTACATTAAGAGTCTGTTCATATTGCGTCCCACATGAAGTTCTAGAAGAACTAGCATTTGTGACTCGAGCATGAGTGAAATAGCATGAGTTACAATAATATTGTTAGGAAAGTTTAACAAAACAAGCCTTATGGTTTTCGGGCATCACGAACATGAGACTCTATGAAATAGGGCATTGGCAGCTGCAACTCTACACAGGCACAAATTTCTAATGTAGACTTAACTGACACGGTCCGCATCGTCGGCCATCGACTGCAGCAATGAAAGCATCTTGATAACACCTTACACTCCTGATGCCACAGAAGGCAACCGAAGGTGAACCTGCAAAATTGGAAAATGTTGACCATGGCACTTTAATATTGACACATTATGGCAACATACTACGACCTTGGAATCTGAATGTTACAAAAGACCGAGCTTAATAAACCATTCTAAATTACTTAGTTACCAATTGGCCTCCCATTGGCCGCTCTGCGATTGCAGACAGTCGGCGGCCTGATCCCACACAGGGTGAGACACAGATTCCGAAATAGACACAAAATTCTCGTGATAGTAACTTTCAGTCAGCGACGCCCATTATCAATTTCAGTGACTTAAAGTCAATTGCGGCAAATCCTCTGGTATAAAAATCGATGGTTAGCACAGACAAGGATCATTTGAGAACTAAGAAGTTTCCATAGCGGACTCCACAGTCTTCAGGTTATTTGCAAAGCAGGAAGCTAATAAGACCAGACTTGTCGTGTTTGATCGATTGTTCGGCTGCTAGAAGAAATCACATCGGTTGGTGTTTGGTTGATCTGCTGTTAACGGAAATTTCGTTAAATTGGCGATATTCCAATAAAATGGCGCCGACGGTGAGTGAGGAAGGAAGGAAATGCATGGCGCTTGAGGGAAAATTTTAGGCCTTACCAAGTTCTGTAAGCCCGTGGTGCAATTATGGAAAAATTAAAAATTAAAAAACTAATATTATATATATATTAAAATATGGAATCTGACGTGGCATTATTGGTGCCACGTCAGCAACATATCAGATTGTTTGACCCTAAACTTTGAATTATCTATCCATCATTTTTTTTCCCTTCTTTCCCTGTTTTTGCAGCGCATGGGGCTGAGAATCTAAAAGTTGCACCCCTTCCTTCGTCTCAAGATTTTCCTTGTTAAAGTGGCACTACGGGTGCTAAAATATGTGAAGGAGCCATGATTCAGGCTTCTCACGGTCATAAGGTAAAACAGCCCATTACGGACCTTTTGCCCATTACGGAACTGTATGAAAGAGCCCATTACAGTTTTCATTTAGTTTTTGAGATTTGGGTGACATTCAATGTCTTAGCCAACTGGAATGGAGCAATTAGTTAGTGCAATAGGAACTTCCAGTTTTTTAGTGTTAGTTCATTGCAAGAAGTCCTTTTTTCAAGTCTTTTGTGTTAGAAAATTTTGTGACTGTAATAGGTAATCTACAGGTTGTGATGGGCTGAACACTTTTAGAAATTCATAAGAAATTCACATTTCGTCTGAAAAACATTATTCCAAATGCTCTTGCCATTTCTATTACTTGACTTTCTTTGGTAAAGAAAGTAGAAAATTTCCGAAATGACAAGAGGGCAAAACCCCCATTTGGTCTGTAATGGGTTGTTTTTACCTTAGCTGGTACAATTATGACCCTCCTTGCATCAAGGATTGGCCCATTCATAATTTTGAAATAGTGTCTTGTATACAGTTTGACTTGCTATGATGAAATGGTATGAGATGAAGTCCTAGACTAATATTATCGAACAGTAGGACTTGTGTTTTTTTCATGGCTCCTTCATTTTGGGGGATTCAAATTGAATGAGGCCAATTCACAGTATCAAATTTTGAATATGTAATTTTGTGTGCAATATTTGTATGTATTGGCTCTCCACGATGGAGAAAATGAGGTTTTGGAAACATTGCGGCAACAATGCATAAGGCCATTGATGATTGTCTGGCATTTTTTAATACATTTATCCCCTTCTCTTTCCTATACACTTGAAGCTATCCATTTTTTTAAGCAATTGGGCATTTAATTGCCTACAAAAATCACAGTAACTAGGATTGTAGATTACAAGACAGAAGCTACATTGAATTCCAAGTCTATGAGGGTATGGGGCTTAGAGACCATGACTGGTAGACGTACTCGTGACGGTGAACTTTAGCATTTGAGCTAGAAGGAAATGGACAAATTGTCCTGAAACCGGAATTATGTAATGTGTACCAGTGATAACGCTAGAGAAAGCACACCAATTTGGCTTCTGTCTAGGAACAAGCCAAACTTTGTTTAATATAGATTAAGATTTTTGATTAGGATTCTCCCATATAAACATCCTATGGTCTGCAGCCTAGCTTCAATTCAAACACGCAGATTTGGAACTTTTCCCTAGCAACAAGAACGGATGGATGATAGGATTGAAAGATACAAAGAAAGACTCTTTACAAAATAAGTAGCAAACAATACATGCCATTGTTGCCAGCTCCACAAGTATGAGCTGAGCTACAAGTCTTGATGACTAGGATGTCTATTACATCTATCACTGCCTTCTTCGAGGAAGGCACTAAAGTCTAGTACTACATTTTATGTTGAATTGTAGTCACCTGTACAGCTTTGGTACTCCATTGTGAGTTTCATGCTTGTTTTTATTTCTATAGAAGGTCGAGTCCAACCTCCTTGGGAAAGCCCTTGGATGAGTTTAGAATCCAATCATCTTGTAAAAGCCATGGAAGAATTGTCTTGATGAGCATTCCTTTTTCTCAAAGAGGAATGGATGTTCCGTGCTCGGCAACATGGTGGGATTCTAGCTTGTAGAATGTCGCCGGGAGGTCGTTGCAGAGCACTCTGAGGACCCAAGGAAAATGCTCGTCCACTGTAGTTCGAAATTGATTTGGACACAATCTCCATTCTTCACTCGAGTTCTCCCTGAATCCGTCCATAGTGTTGCGCAAGAACGTGAACAAGTGTAGACCACCCATGATCGCGTCCGGGATGTCCACAGTAGAAGCCAACTTCCTCTCCAGGTAACGTTGAAAGAGGATCCAAGACTGTTGAGGACGCACTTGACAACAGTTTTTGATGAGCATGAGGGCGCCACAAGGGATCTCCGACGTGCAACAACAATGACCTTCGCATGAAGGTCTTCCCCCTGCATCTTCAACGGCACAACACGTGAACCAACAACCCATTTTTTTGGGTTCCTTGTGCCTCGACGCTTTTGTGGGCAATCACTTGGAACTGTGTACTGTTGCCGTCTTGGAGATAGGTTTGAAGAATTTTTGTCCCAGCACTTGTTCTCAGAACACGGCATGAGCTTCCTCGTGGATGCGCATCATCCATCTCAAAGCGAGGCAATGTTTACTTCAGAGGCACGTGCATAGTTGCATGTGACCGATCTACATCCACGAGAAGTCTCATGGCATGCTCAAGGAACAAGTGTTGGGACAAAAATTCTTCGGACCCATCTCAATCCGACAGCACGAAACAGGTCCGAGTGGTTGTCCACAAAAGTGTCGAGGCGTGACAGGGTTTGTCAACGGATCACGATTGAGAACATGGAAGTATCATTGAAGATGCTGGGGGAAGGGACTGACGTCCAACATCCACATCGTCGATCACACGTGGAAGGTCCCTACAAAGTCCCCGGACAATGTTGACGAGTGCATGCCCAACTTTTGAAACCCTCTCTCCACGTAACCTGAAGAAGGAAGGTGACTTCTACTGTGGACCTCCCAGACACGACCATGGATGGTCCGCACTCCTCGACGCTTATGCGCCACACTATGAATGAGTTCAGGAAGAATTCAAATCAAGCACAGAGTCAACACCTAGAATTGGTTCGCATTGTAGTGGCCGTGCATTTTCTTCAGATCTCTCAGAACGCCTTGCAACGACCTCACAACGACATGAATGGAAAGACACGCCCGTATGCATCAGTGAAATGGTGATCATTGTATGGGTCACCCTTGTTATTTGCAATAGCCAATAAGGCTCTACGGAGGGGTGTAAATGTGTAGTCCTATAACAGTGATGACAACAACGACCTATTGCCGATGTTGTCATTCAGAGAACAATGCTAGCACAGAGGACAATGCTACATATGGCGAGGACTAATGCTACAATGATGTGGGGGAATTTTGTATATTTTCTATTCATTGAGAATGTAATCAAGTATATTGCAACGAAGAATACGGAAGGGTACTAATTTTCTTTCTATAGTCCCCAGTGATGTAGAGTGCAGGCGGAAGTCATCCACGAAAAAGCCCAACTCCGTGGCAAAGTCAATCGCTTCATCAGCTCTACAAAACAGCGCAAAGTGCCGAGGAGTACTGAAGGAACCTGCACACCAGAGCGAATGATGAGGACCCTTCACTAACGCAACAAATTCCAGTCAGAGCTCAGGCCATGGCAAAGTGAGCTCGGGATGGTGAAAAACAGTTTCTCCATCAAACACTGTTTTGTTCGTGGATTGCAGACGTGCCAAGATGAAAAGAATATTTCATGGAGCAACAATTTTTCACCAGCCCAGACTTATCGACATGTAGTGAGCGAATAATAGACGGACGACTATTCCATACCATCCACTCCGACTAAGCTTACACGATTCTCAATAGACTCCAAAACTATAGACCCAACACGAAATACAAAGATCGCGACTGTAAGAGAACACTGACCTGTCATCAGATGCCAGTGGAACAGAGTACGCTAGGGATGAGGGTTGCCCGTCAAGTGGAGAAGATCAGACCGCGCAGTCTAATGTGGGCCCCCCTCCATCATCATCCGGTAGTTTAGGGTCATTTCGGACCAAGCCTTCCTTTTTTGCTTAGAGTCGAGCGGATGTGACGTCCAATCCTGCCTCTTCCAGTGTCATGCAACTGCTGGAAGAATCCACTCCTTCGATCATTCGGATCCGCCTTCGCTTCCCTCGCTTGTTGCTCAGTCGGAATCCATCGCCAACGCTCCCGCCCAATACGTGAACGCGACGACGAGCCTGCACATGCATGATGTCGATATCATTCTGGAGTCTTATAGTTGAAGTGGTCGTGCCTGCGACGTTGGTAACGGCCCACGAACTCCGGATACTCTAGCAACAGCGTCCTATCCTGGAAGTGTGCACACGCGCGCACTTTGAGTCCGAATTTCGTCTGCCTAAGAGGTACGGTGAGGTGCACAAAATATGCGGGGTTCTTGGACAAGTATTGAGAGACGCTTTGTCCAGAATTCAACAGGCCATCCAAGTATTGGACCACGGTGTTATGAAGAGTAACGTCGTGCTGGCCGCCAATGTACGCTAACGGGAATATAGCATTGTGCACGGGATTGAGCATGCTGCTCTCGGGGTAGCAATCGATGAGGAGGGTGTTCGAAGCGTTCGCCCTGAAGTTCTACCATCTGAAATTGGGTTGCCCCCAGACGGTCTTGTGCAGTACTTCGAGATGAAGTTGCCCCTCCGGATGGTTTGCGAATTCTATGAGAGTGTAGTCCTGGAGGTTAGGGTTAGACGAGCTATGTGCGGGGTGTGCGGGACAGCTGCTCTCGGGCAAGCGAGGCCGAGGGGGACACGTACAATACCACCAGAGGCGTCTCTCGACAATGGTCGAGCAATCCTCCAACGTCAGAAGGGGCATTTTTGCAAGGCACTCGATGCCTCGGAATAGGAACTCCACCATGGGCAACGCCACATCCCACGGTAGTCTCGTCCAAATGGCGAGGCGAAACCTCTCATCCATGTTCCTGAGGAAGGAGCGCAACTTCGGGCGACAATACAGGGTGTATTCCCCGAACACATGGCGATTTCTAGGACTGAAATCCGCCTCGCACGGCGTTGCACGCGCGGGCCCGGGACGCGGGGGCGGGGGACGTAGTGGTTGGGGTCCGATGTGCTCAATGTGACCGAGAACGCCTTCTAACTCCAAAATGATAAAATAACTCTTCCAAGTGAAACACGGATGAGGGGTCATGGATATCGACAATGAAGCCTGCGTATATGAAACCCTGTACTCAAAGTAGGATTCTGGACAGCAAACGACGGAAGCCCACAATAACAGGAAGACAGCCACATGGACAACGAGATTCAGAGTATTGCAACGGGCACCCAAGGAAATTGAACCTCACCTTTACTGGTACATTCGTAGCCTACGTCGGAGCGGGGGCGATGACAGCCGCATCGGGAGGGGCTGCAACCGGAGCGACGACCTCTTGGATGACGGGGGTATTGAATGGAACCATGATGGCGTTAGATGGAGGAGCCACGGTGGACGGCGGAGCCACGATGCAAGCAGATGCCGGAGCGACCATGGAGGCGACGACTAGTTTCGGTTGCTTGCATGAAGGGGAAGTGAGTGGACGGGTTGTAGAATCCTTGACTGGCACGGGAACTGGAGCTGTGCTTCCAGGCACAAGAGCATCATGGCCTTGAATGGAAAAATGATACATGTTCAATAACTACCATGTCAAACGCTGCAGACTACATGCAATGTAAAAGAAACAAGCACATTCTGGATTACAAAATATGCACAATGTATATACAATGAATCATCCGCAAGTTCGTCTGTGAATAATTCACAATATTTACATCTGACTAAGCCTCAGGTCCCGACGGAGAGTGACATCCTCACTACATAGGAACTCGCAAGCAATGTGACTAAGCATCTACTGGCGCTCTATTCTCGCGATGACCTTCGATCGTCCCGACCCACCACCTTCACATAGCACCTACATCGCGAATTCTAACTAACATGACATGTGGATGGGGGGCTATGTGGAGGGGTTACGCACCGAGGATGCATCGACATTCACCACCGGCGATTCCTCCAATCGCTTGACATCAAGCACGACCTCCACCAGCGGAGACTCACCAACGGCAGGGATACGCAACTCCGCAGCTTCTATCCATGTGGTCGCGGGGGCCTGTGTCACGGGGGCAGGCTACTCATCAGAGGTTAGTCCACGGACACATTCCATCAGCCAAGTCCACGTCCAAGCTGTAGGGGTCACTATCGTCGATTTGCAGACAATGCACGGGCACAGCTACAACAAGAAATTGACTAAGGTTGAGGTCACCCGCATGTGTTTCGGGATCGACACTCACCAAAGGAGTGGATGGGACCACCGTCGAGACCGATGCCACGGTCGAAGCTGTAGAACCAGCCACGGAAGGAGAGGCCGAAGTGGAGACTCCCGAGATGTTATGGAGTTCGCACCGCGGGTTCGTCAACTCCATGGACATGGGAGTGAAAGAAGAAGGGATGCTTGCCGGAGTTAGCATCTCCAGCTTGGCGGTGAGGTTCCTCAGGAACTCATCTCGTTCGGCAACCATCTTGGCATTCTCCGCCTTCTGCCTCTCTGCCTCCGCCTTCGCCTCCATCTTCTTCCTCTTGCGCTTCTCCTTCTTCTTCAACTCCCTGAGCTTCTCTTCTTCTCTCTCCCTCTCCCTCTCTTCTCTCTCCCTCTCCGTCTGCTCTCTCTCCCTTTTATTGTCTTCCAAGCTTTCTGCCAAGAGTTGCGCCATCTGTTCCGAAGCCTCCAACTTGGCCGCCCCCTTCCTCGTGGCTTTATCCACGATGCGCTCAATGAAGTCGTAATTGAAACCGGGCTTCACATTCGGCTTCGACTCTTGGCTTTCGGCCGAAGATGTCCCCAACATGTCGTGCACGAGTTTCCTCCGCTCCTCTCTGTTGCTCTGCATCATCTCGATCCGTGCTTCCAGAATAGCGTCATCAATGTCCTTGAGCTCGATCACGTCCTTCCTGGGATTCTCCTCCTCCAACATATTCATCCACCTCTGCATGGCGTCTATCTTCTCGGCTTGGACGATATCAAACTGAGACAGCGTTGGAGTAGGAACTGGAGTCTGCGAGCGTATAGTCTCATCGACAGTGGAATCACGAGCGGGGACGTCAACTGGAACAGAAGACGACGTGATGGCAGGAGCGGGAGAAGATCCAGACGCTCCTTCGGACGTTGATATCGCAACAGAAGATGCGGCCGAAACAGTCGAAGAAACGGCCTGCATACTCAGCGGGGAAGCGCCTTTCTTCTCCATGACCACGAGAGGAGGCACCTTGAATAGAGATATGGGAGTTGCGCCTACATCTTCAATCGAATCAGATCGCGCGGTCTGATTCATTGGAAGGGTGCCTCCAACAGACTTGGGTGTTGTCTGTGATGGTGACGCAATTTCCGAACCTCCACCAACGCTTGGTACATCAGACCATGTGGTCTGATTCACGGGGGGGGGGCCTCCAGACTTCGGTGTTGTCATCTGTGATGGTGACGCAATTCCCGACCCTCCACAAACGCTAGGTACATCAAACCGCGTGGTCTGATTTGATGGAGAAGCTCCGCCTGTAGAGAAGCCAGCTTCTTCTTCATCCTTGGAAGATACCAAGTCCGACACAGCGGACGCTTGGACCACATGAGTCCGCACGGTCTGATGTGCTGCAGCAGCTATGGCCGGTTCCTCTAGTATTGACGGCCACGCTATGGATCCCCCTGAGAACACGAGAGGCTCAGGATCCAAAACTCTTTCCTCCGCCGGATCTTGTGTACTTGGAATCCTGTCGACGAGATCAGACCCCTCAGTCTGATCTGCATCCCCTTGAGTAGGCGTCTGCTTATTCCGTGGAGCTCCCTCCTGGTCGGAGTCGGAGTCGGTGTCCTCGTAGTGCAGGTAGGGATCCAATTCCTGCTCCACGTCAGCTACTTGATCCTCTTCGTCAATGACTTGGGGATTTGCACTCGACTGCCCGGCCGTCGGATTTCGCACACCTTCTCCGGGGGGAGGACGTTTCTCGCCCTCGAAGTTGTCGACGTATTCGTAGTTGAGAAGGTAGTCTTCGGGCACGAGAATGTCCGGCCACATCGCACATCCATGATCCATATGGTAGATGTGGAGAGCGTTGGCAATGCTGCCCTTCACTTGATAGGACACGAAGCTTCGTCCCAACATCTGCGAGCAATTACAATATGTTAGTCGTGCGATTGGATTCCTTCACAGTGAATCATGTCATAGATATTGAAATACTGAGACAAACTAAAAGTAGGAGGTTTACCGAGCATGCGGAAACAGCCTTCGCTCTAGCGAAAACAAGCATGACTATCCCCTGAAATCGGCAAAATCGATCGATGAAGCGAATGTAGACCTCGTGACGTAGCTCGCAGAGAGCGAGGTACTTCCAATGGTCGAATCAGTACATCTCCCTCGTCGTGAACAGCTCCGTGTCCAAAGCCTCGTCATCTTCCGCTGACAATTCCGTCGTGGAGTCTCCCATCACGACGTCGGAGTTGACGAATCTGATCTTGGACAACTGCACGTACATGACCCTCACGGGTTCTCAATTTGAATGGCACGGCTCTCCCTTGGCGAAAATGTAGGATGCCTCACATTGAAGGATATGATGTGGGAGGAATAATTTGACCATCTCCTCCACGTGATGCACCCTGGACTTGTCGTAGATGATCATCCAGGTATGCACTGCCTGCGAAATCACGTCCCCGGATTCCTTCTCCAACGATTCAAGTATTCTTCTATATCCCGCAGAAATTTCTGCATCGGCCACTCGGGGAAACAATCGGAAATCCATGATTCCAACCTCGTAGAACCTCGGTCTGGCCGGACTCGTGTGGTTGACATACCACGTACTGTTCAGCTTGCGGTACTACAAACGCTCCACTTTAAAAGCATTTACCTTCCCCCCTTGCCACCTACAGATTGTAGCTCGTGACATTTTCCGCAGCGTTCGAAGTCGGTTTGTGTTGGTCATGATCCGCTCCATGCACTCCAGGAGGTCAGCCAGCTACTCCTCCTTAGCCTTCCTTGACCCGCACTCCTTATTCAGCCAGCTTTTCGTAGCCGCGTTACGAAGCGCCTCCATGTGATGTCCATTGATGGATAGTTTGCCCTTGAGTGCCTTCCAGGTAGGCGGCGAGAATTCTCTATATTCGAAAACCAGCAAACCCTTGTCGATCTTGTCCTCGATAGCGCGTTCGGCGATTAACTTGGCCAGCATGAGCTTGTGCTTCTTCATAGTGGCCCAGGCATTGATGGAGAGCGCTCGAGTCCATTTCTTGACCCTATCAATATACACCCTCGGCGGTCTCTCCAGAATGCGCGTAGCCAATTCGCCGATGCACTTGTCATCCAGACCCAGCAGCTGATTCAGCTAGTTGTGATTGACAAGATCGCACTTAAAGGGGACCAACGACTCATTGCTATTTCGTCTCTCTTTGAAGAGTCCAGCCGTGTCGAGGTCCCACAACGTCCCTTGCTCGTGGCTCTGGAAGACAGCTTCCCACTTGCTCCACGTCTCGTCGAATGCCATGATGAGCCTGCGCTCCCCCATCCAGTCGAAGTCGATGCTCTTCTTCGAATCCTCTGCTGCTTTAGCGCTCCCTGTTGATTCCAGGCTTTGCATAGCCAGTTCCTTGAAAGCCTGTAAAAGGAGACAACTGAGAAGCTGCGAATATCGTATAACATGGCCAGTTCACTTCAGACCGCGCGGTCTGAAGTACATTGAAATGCAAATTCAAACAGAACGAGAAATAATGAAGATCCAATAGAAATTATAATCCAAGAATAATGTCTTTGGAGCACTGAGAATTCTGAAACCCACTTCAGACCGCGCGGTCTGAAGTAGATTGGAATTGAAAATTGAATAGTATAAATTTAATATGGTCTAAATTTTTAAACAAAAATGAAATTCTGTAGAATGAAATTGACAAGGCTCAAATGTAAATCAAACCGCGCGGTCTGATTTGTAGACTCATCCGCTTACCTCATACTTTTTGAAGGCTTCCTCGTCGCCCGCCGCTCTCTGGTTTTTCAGACATTGCATCGGCTATCCCGCATTGATCCACAAATTACGGCAATGGATAATAGTAGTCGGAACCGAAGATAAGTATGGATCGTCGACATTGCCATCGTTACACTTGTAGGACAGCGTGTGCAAGTGATCCTTATTCTCGGTCCACACAATCTCGCAGTTCCAGGTCTTCACCTTGTCGATGATGGATTTGTCATCGCAGGTGTAGATCCACTTAATAATTTGTTCCAAGGCCTTCCACGAGTGCTGCCCATTGATGATCCTGAATGGCTTCGCTTTCACGCACTCTGCCCACGACTTCGGCCTCGTTAGGGTGGCGGGCATCACCGTCAGAGTCTGCTTGATGAAGTTCACCTTCACCATGCGCCGTAGAACAGACTCGACACCCTTGGCTTCCAAGGGCCTGAATATCATACCTGACTTCGGATCTGTATTCGTCATGTCCTCCACGTCGAGTTCGAATAGCGTCCCCTTGTCGAATATGTACATGTACTCGGATGCTATCTTGAACTTCTGATTGGCGTCTACTTCGGCTTTCAAGCGCTTCTTCATCTGCACCTCCTGGTTGGATCCCTCCTCGTTTTTGAAGGTCAAACCCACAGTAATTTTCTTAGGAACCTTGCGCGGATCGTGAGGGATGGTATCAGGATTGGCAGTCCAGACGCCATTGATCTTCCGGATAAGCTTCGGCTCCGGCTCCACGGTGTCGGTTGGGTTCGAAATGGGTGGAATTGGCGTTGATTCCGGCCTATGCTCACGAACTCTTCTCTCCCACTCTTCCGTTTGAGTCCGGAGGTTTCCCCTCGAGCAGGAGCAGTGTTGCTTTTCCGCTTCTTTGACATCATTACTTTATTTCTCGGACTTGGGCGAGCGGGCCGTCTTTGTCGCGCCCCTTAGTGACACTTACCACCTTAAGCTCACTTTCCAAACACTTAGCACCTTAGTGCCACTAAGGTTCACGCTCTCCTAACACTGCACATGCCACGCACCCACAATGTTAGGTTCCAACCCAAGTCACGGGGTTCCCCATTCCTCCGTGACTCCCAATCCTTTCCTTCCAATACTTAACTCCCACAAGACACCGGGCATGTCATTTGATGACATGGGGCGGAACTTCCATTGATGTTCAAGCAATCGGTGAGGCACTACTCCCACCGGTGCTAACCGCCCTTGAATGGGACCCAACTCCCCACTAGGCCCAACCCAACTCATTTCGGGACTCACTAATCGGGACTCACCCAACGGGACTCACACCATGGCCTAGTGTAGAGTGGGACACCACCCAACCGGTATCAAGGAGTGCACAAGCACTCCATGGTAACACACAAGTGGTGGTGAGGCTCCAACACTAACCTCACCACCCGGGGCCACTTAGGCTCACCATGGCACCATCCGGGAGTGAGGAGGGAGACCACCCCTCTTCATAGTACTCTCTGCGGGATTCGGTAGCCCCCCCCATACTAGAGGTCACCGGGAACCCCCAAGATGCACCCCATCTTGGAAGACCACCCATTTCTCCCGATTCGCATTAGTTTGGGACTCCCGAACTTCCACCCGGCATAACTTTGCGGTCCGGGATCCAAATCGCACATGCGACCCCATTTTCGACATCTACGCGACGCGTAGATGCCGATGGACTACTCACTTGCTCCATTCGGACAAGTACTCGAAAAGATATCGCCCTCCAAAGATTCGGGACACTCCCGCCGCGGCCAGGGCACTCCCGGCGCGACCAGGGCGCTCCCGGCGCGACCGGGACACCCCGAACTTTGAACGCCCATAACTTTTGACTCGCAAGTCCAAATCACGCGTTCTTTGGACGGCTGGAAGCGTCTTCTCAAGACCTTTCCAAGCGTATATCACACGCCCCCAAATTCGTCCGGATCAGAGCGCTACATCGCTCTGATCGCTCGGGACTCCTAGTCCCCCTCACCTCATCTCTTGCAAGGCTTGGGGCGTCACCCCCAATGTCCCCCTTGCTCACCAAGGTGGCACAGGCACGCCTTGTGATGAGGGTCGTGACAGTCTTTGTTCCTCAACTACTGGAGAATTGGCAAGATTCATTTCTTCCGAGGGCTTCGTGGGTAATCTTCCCTCTCCAACGGAAGTGGGTCTGGTGGGAGCAGTGGCTTGGACGTTCGCGGATGTAGGAGGCGGCCGGCCGTGTAACGGTAGCACATCTGCGCGTGCTTTGGGTGGAGGCTGCTCTGCCATCGATTCTTTTTCAGGCCCTCTCGACGATGACGCTTTATTTCCGTGGAAGGCCATTTCCCTGCGCCAGCTTTCACATCTAAGTTTAGTGGTCGATATAGTTGTTGCTCTAGTGATGTAAGTTGATACTACTTTGGCGGTCTCGTAGAAGCTGCCGTTGTGACTCTCGCACTCTTGTTTAATATCTATCATCAGACTCTGGAAATCCTTGGGAGTAGAAACGAAATTTTTCATCATTTGTTCATGATAGAAGGCCATATTGTCCTCGACGCTGATGATGATGACTCCCAAAGCCTCGTTTGCCGAATTCACTACGTCTATAAAAATTGTGTCCCTAATCACGTTAATTTCTAATACAATTACAGTTGGAAAAAACCTCCAACTAGGTCCCCGCCGACTATGAAATCCTAACTGAAGAGTAAAGACGGCGGCACTCTCGGGGACGGTCATGTCCAACGTCCAGAGTGACTTTGATGACACGAGCTTTAGCGGGATTTTCCCTTCCACTCTTGGCTTCCATGGCTCTTGGATACGATCAGCCTTCAAATCGACTAAGTACCCAGTGAGAGGCGATTCCGTCTCCAAGAAGGACGCCATATTACTGTACACAGAGGAAACAATTGTTCCGACTTGTGTAAGACGGATGTTAAACATCTATTGCGTATGAATTTACAATGGGCTCCATTGCATCATAGATGATTAACCATGATTATTTTTCATTTTCATATTATTCATGTGGATACTAAGTCCTGGTTAAAATTTCTAGAATGGAGTTCTTGATAGAGGATCAGACTGCGCAGTCTGATTCGTTGAATACAATCGTCATGGATTAGTCCACTCCAGAAGTGTGCTGTGTTACAGAATTTCCATGAACGAAGGCCATACTTCATTGAATTCTAGAGACCATTTCTATGCTATTTCGAATCAGACCATGCGGTCTGATTCATCTATGTTCAGCATATTATTGCAGAAGGGTCTCGAGTGATCTAGTCTACAACAAGGTTGTGTGGTCTTGACCTCCACTTCTCACGTCGGTCACGTCCATCTAAATGTTTCTGTACATTGCGGACGTCTTGTATATGATCGAATGGTCCGTCACTTTTGAGATTCTGTTGGCTTCCAGGAGCCCTGACATATTCGAAAGGATCAGACGTTTTCACAAATCCGACAGCATTTTGAGTATATGGTATAGACTCAAGAGATTCTCTTTCTAGGGCAGTTGTGTTTTGGAGACGAAAGACTGGATCAACCCGCCCGGTCTGATTTGCGTTCCCGATCACTCAACAAATGCTAGAACGGATTGGACTACGCAATCTGACCAACGGTGACAGGCTACTTTACATTATATCACGGATCAGACTAACTGATCTGATCTGTTCGAGAAGGGAATTGAGGCGCCAACGTATACTATCGCTAGCTATTTGGACCAAGGATGACATGGACTAACAGGATACGATGGATCAGACCGTGTTGTCTGATCCGTTTGGACTTAGGATTTCTGGCACCCCACCATGTCACGACCCTCATCACAAGGCATGCCCATGCCACCTTGGTGAGCAAGGGGGACATTGGGGGTGACTCCCCAAGCCTTGCAAGAGATGAGGTGAGAGGGACTAAGAGTCCCGAGCAATTAGAGCGATGTAGTGCTCTGATCCGGACGAATTTGGGGGCGTGTGATACATACTTGGAAAAGTCTTGAGAAGACGCTTCTAGCCGTCCAAAGAACGCGTGATTTGAACTTGTGAATCAAAGGTTATGGGCGTTCAAAGTTGGGGGTGTCCTAGTCGCGCTGGGAGTGCCCTAGCCGCGCCGGGAGTGTCCCGAATCTTTGGAGGGAAATAACTTTGCAAGTACTTGTCCAAATGGAGCAAGTGAGTAGTTCATCGGCATCTAGGCGTCGCGTAGATGTCGAAAATGGGGTCGCATGTGCGATTTGGATCCCGGACCGTAAAGTTATGCCGGGTGGAAGTTCGGGAGTCCCAAACTAATGCGAATCGGGAGAAACGGGGTGATCTTTCAAAACCAAAGGGTGTTTGGGAGTCCCCCTTGACATGCAAGGGGGGGGCTGCCGAATCTCGCAGAAAGTACTATGAGGAGGGGTGGTCTCCCTCCTCACTTCCGGATGGTGCCATGGTCAGCCTAAGTGGCCCCGGGTGGTGAGGTTAGTGTTGGAGCCTCACCACCACTTGTGTGTTACCATGGAGTGCTTGTGCACTCCTTGATACCGGTTGGGTGGTGTCCCACTCCACACTAGGCCATGGTGTGAGTCCCGTTTGGTGAGTCTCGATTAGTGAGTCCCGAAATGAGTTGGGTTGGGCCTAGTGGGGAGTTGGGTCCCATTCAAGGGCGGTTAGCACCAGTGGGAGTAGTGCCTCACCGAGTGCTTGGACATCAATGGAAGTTCCGCCCCATGTCATCAAATGACATGCCCGGTGTCTTGTGGGAGTTAAGTATTGGAAGGAAAGGATTGGGAGTCACGAAGGAATGGGGAACCCCGTGACTTGAGTTGGAACCTAACATTGTGGGTGCGTGGCATGTGCAGTGTTAAGAGAGCGTGAACCTTGGTGGCATTGAGGTGTTAAGTGTTTGGAAAGTGAGCTTAAGGTGGTAAGTGTCACTAAGGGGCGCGACACACCATGCAACAGACCGCGTGGTCTGATCCATCGATTCAATTGGGTTCTGAAGTTGTTCGCTAGGATCAGACCGCGCGGTCTGATATGGTTCGTGAACTTTGTTTGTGGATGGATATCATACCACAGATAGATTTTGTCTAGTGCTGGGTTCTTAGAGACGATGGCAAGGATCATACTACGGTTTTTCATTTGTTTTCTGAACTTCATATATTGTCAACGATGGCGTGGATCAGACCGCACGGTCTGATCCATCAGTTGCTAGTGGGTGTTTACAATGGTCTGCATCAGACCGCACGGTCTGATCTGTCACTAGCTAGGTGGTCTTCAGACGATGGCATGGATCAGACTGCGCGGTCTAATCCATGGTAGCAGCATTAGAACTACGAAATACTTGCACTGCGCGGTAATAGGGTACCTTTCTCCCAGATGCTACGATTCGTACCTATTGCTTTCGGATCCTCCCTTGCGACAACGTCGTTGTGGAAGCTGGTCGGCACTACTTTGGGCGCCCTCGTTTCAGTGAACTTAGAATCACCATACGCAGGAGGCCCCTCGTCAACTTAGGGAAACCACATTTTCAGAAATGTAAACAATTGAAGTGCAGCTCGTTTTCTAGTATTGCTTCTAACAATCTAACAGCACTTATGGAACTCGCTCTGCAATATATCTATAAATGGAAAACACGAATACAACTTCATTGACACGCTAGGGAATGGTATTTCCTACTTCGACAATGCTCATCTTTAGCGAGATTGAGGTGAGCGTGAAACATACAAACGAATGCTTTAAATAAACAATGAACCCCACCGACATTGGGAGCCAGGTTCATTCGCACAAGCAAGCAGAATAGGGTTCTATTGAACCGCAACGACAAATGGCCAGAAGCCTCACCTTAAACCTAACGTTCGGTCAAGCGTTGATGTCAACTAAAAGGACCTTCACCGTCGCACTACTCCGCACTCCTGTAAAGAACACGGTGTCAACTTCTGAATGCACGACTCCAACGAGGTACCGAAGAAGGTACAAGACACCAGATACACATAGAAGACTACAAGGATGATAGAATGCAAATTGGAGGCAAGACAAGGGTAGGTTTCATATTACTCACCTACAATTGTTTCCTGGAGTGGGAGAATGACTTGTCCACCCGCTGTAAGAGCACGCCGATGCAGAGCGCCACAGTTGACGAGCGCCAGGGCGTAGGTGACAATGCGCAGTTGCAAGACGACGACGACTACCGTGCACCGGAGGAGAAAAAGAGAGAGAGTCGCGCGACGGAAGACACGACAGCGATATTGCAATGCACAGAGAAGACAAACAAGCGCGAAGGCGAAGGTGAGCAACAGCCGAGGGAGCCGAAAACACACAACAGGCGTGCGGAGAATGAAGGCGGGGAAAACAGAAAACCCCAAACCCTAACCAGGCCGGAACCTTGTGAGGACGTTGCCTGCCTACCTGGTCTTGGAACGGGCAACTGCCCGTATAGCCCAGAAACTCCTGATGCCTGCGTGCACATGGCAGGCGGAGGAGTTGTGAGGATGATCACCCTCGTCCGACCACAATAGCCCTAAGGTAGGAACACCTAAAATGGACACTTGTTTGAGATGACATGATTGTAAGGGTCTGTGTTCAAAAAAAATTTGTCTGCGGGTTAAGAAATGGTTCAGGAAACCAACAAAATTAGTTTTGTATTTTTCCAAGCTTGTATGAATATTCTACAAATTTTTGAAGACAACTTCGTAGATGTACCTACTATGGACACTAGACTAACACCAAAGCAAGCACGGAAACACCCAAAAGGGACACACTCTAAATTTGAATTAAGTGCAGATGATTGGCTACTTCTTGAAAAAGTGACAACTTCTTGGAACCCCACATGTCGACTTTAGAACCCCACTTGTCTACTTTGGGTCCACAAGCCCTTGGATTTAGGTTCTTTTATAGGTGTCCATAAACGACTCCTGTCCGATTTAGGTGTTCCTACCTTATAGTAGTATGCTCTGCAAGCGATCATTTAAGGGCTACTAGGCCTTTTCGATGGTTCTTAGATGCGTGGAATTATTTTTCCTTTTTTTTCACTTAGAAGAAAAATTGATGTGGAATCTAACCCAAGTGGTTTCATATTTTTTGGAGAATTTTGGGATTACTTATAAATTTTAACAAAATTATGTAGTACGCATGTATTTGTAATCATAGGCCTTCCAAAAACCACATACACACAATTTAAAAAAAAATATGGTTTGACTAAGAACAAGCACTACAACATTCGAAATGTAATATAGAAGGGTCTTAAATGCAACCATTACAAAACTTAAGTTGACCCTACATTATTGTAACATTTGTAAAAAGGCAATTGGGCAATCATTTTTTATTTAGAAAAAGTAAGTGGACATACCCTGGCTTTGAAATGGACCCTCTCTGATGCTTATTCCATGCATTGGCAAAGTATGAATCATCTCTTGGCACATCTTAATTATGCTTTGAAATTTGTGGCAGTCCATTTTAGAGCCATTGATTGTCCATTCTAGGGGGCCTACTGCGTTGTTTGAAGAAGATGGTCGCAAAAAGAACATACTACCTTAAATGCTCACAGCACCACATTCAGGTGTTCTCAATACTTTGAAGTTAAGTGAAACCCAAAGACATTGCTATGATTAGTAGTTTATATTGTTGGAGAACTCATTTTGAAATTTAGTTCTATAATGAAGTAGGCAATTTTGAAAATGGAGTATAATGAGTATTCTATCGAAGCTTGTGTGCAAGGATGCCCACTACAATCTTGACTTCCTATAGTGTCACACGCTCTTGGAAAAGAACCTCAAATACACTAGATCTTGGAGGAAAAATCATAGTACAAATTCATTTCCAAAAATCATAGAAAAGATTTTGGAAAAACATACATGACTTGGGGTTGTGCAAGTTAAGCCCTATAACCTCATATTGTTTTTAGTGACCAACTTCGTAGACTTGACATGCAAAAAGAAAATTGTAAAATTTCCATATTGGTCACACCCTCATGATCAAACATTTTAATCTTCCAATCCGTAAGTGATATGGTAATGTATTCTATTCTTATACAAAGTCTAACATATCTAATTTGAATTTATATGATTACAATTCGAAATAAATTAGTAGAACTTATGAAAATGTTGACTTCCCGTTCAATTTAGAACTAATGTCAATAAGCTCGAAGGAGACCAACTGCTTTCAGGGGTTCACCTATTCATCCTATGTAGAGCCAGGAAAAGTTTAGGAAAAAAATGACTCCTGTCCCAAAATACATGTCAAAAGAATTTCATAATTTCCTAAAGATTTTCCCTTCGAAGCAATTGTATCACGAATTCTTCTAATGAAGATTCTATTTGTCTTCTTCTTGATACATAGACAACCGTATTTCCCACCATAGGATGCTTTCAAAATCCACGTGTGGCTTACAATGTACATGTTGTGATCATATAAGCTTTTTATACACACCCTCTAGACATGTATGTTGTCCCCTGGGTGCTCCTAAAGTGTTGTAAACCTACGGAAAATTAATATTTACATACATATATATAATTCTATGTATGGTCAATGAATGTCAAATATGTATCCTTTACAAAAAATATTATATGTATATTTTAATTATAAAAAATTAAATTATCTTCAAATTACTTAGATTCTTATCAATTTCTAATTCTAGAGCTTCTGACATGCTTTTATTATGTTGAATAAACAAATGTAGGACAAATGACCTTTGACAACTTACTATTCCTAATGTAACATTTTCAAAATATAAAAAATTTCTTCTCTTGAAATTTGCATTAAAGTTGAAAATGATTCTTAGAATTAGTACGATGATATATGAAATTGGTAGAGGCCATGTCAAGCAAGAATATCATCAAATGATTTGAAAGTAGCAGAACTAGACATTGCTTTCAAGGTTTAATACTAAAGTGTAGTAGAGTCTTTCTTAGATTTCACAAGTGCATGAATAATGACAGAATGTACACATGTGTTCAAAAGTGCATTGCCTTTGCGTAAGTGTAGAGAACACATTTTTTTTCAAAAGATGCAAATGGTTAGCAAGGAGAATCTTCATGTTCCAAAAATTAAATTCTTTTATGTACTTTTTTGAATGTTTTTACTATTTGGTAAATATTAAACATCAAATTGATGAAAGTGTCCATTTTCATGGCATTTTCTACTGACCTTTTAGAGGGCAAAAATTTAGAAGATAAATTTCTCTACATTTGAATTGTACAAGACATATAATTTTCAAAGATTTAGAATTCTCTCTCTCTCTCTCTCTCTCTCTCTCTCTCTCTCTCTCTCTCTCTCTCTATATATATATATATATATTTTTTTTTTTTAAACATTTATTTTAAAAGGCACAATCGACTCACTCAAATAGATTGTTTAGAGACAAGAAGAACCTACCATATTTTTGGCAACAAGCCTATATATGAAAAATTGAAACACATAGGCATCATTTTTAAACATCCATATCAAAAGCTCCATCAAATTAAAATTACAAAAAAATTCATTTGTAGTGTTTTATTGGGTGCTCTGTTTACAAAAAAATTTCATAAAATTTCATAGAATAGTTTTGAAAATTGTTTAGCTTGGCCTATGATATAATTGTTAAGAAAGTTCATATACTTAGGTTTCTAATGCTATTATTTTCTTATGTTAATATTCATTTCACGTAGTTATAATTTATGTAAAGCAATACAACAATTAGTCTCAAAATGGGATTACAACAAGTGAAGTGCTTTCATCAGGAATTTGCAAAAAGTATTGATGGAATTAGTCGACATCCATCGGAACTACTGAACTCACTTCAAATTGCTGAATGAGGAGAAGTTCACAAAGTCATGGTATATCAATGCCACAAATTCTAAAGAAAGACAAACCAAACTCTATTAAAAAAAATAGAGCGTAGGTCATTCATACCTTCTTTATTTCACATTAAGAATTATATAGTGTAAACAGAAAGTGTTTCATATACAAAACATAGAACTCATGGAGGGGGGGAGGCGTTTAAAAAAATAAGGAGATAGGTGTGAACAACAAGTGTTTAAAATTTTCTTCTACAATTGGTTATTGTGCAGCGTATAAATATATAATTCTTTGATGTGGTTCGTTACAATAGAGGCCTACATTAATTCTAATTTCGGCTTGCAATGAATATATCAAATGCTATATTTGTCCAATTTTCTAGTTCTATTTACAATTACCGATCTTCGTGTAGCATTTAGGATTCACAATGAAAAGGGCTTCTTCGGCTCTCAACAACCCGACGTCTTTTAACCCCTAAAGGTTTTTGACTATGTTTTCACTAAAAACGCTCCAAAACTGTCATCTCCAATACAAGTACCAAATTTTAGAAAAAATAAATTTTTGGAAAAATGTAACCGTAGGATCTTTTAGTAATCTCGTTTAGGAAGATGTGGAAAAAATTTCAGAAATTTTCACCGTTTGGATTGCAAGATATTAGCATTTGAAGTGACAAAAAGCCATTTTTTGGCCCTGCAAAAATCCGGGCAGATGCACTCCACAAGGTCAAATCATTATGAAAAAATGTCCAAAATGGTTGTAACTCTTTGGATTCATTCTTCAAGTCATGTTGGCTACATGTTTGAAAAATTTTAGATCATTTGGAATTGTACAACATATAGGAAAAAAATAGTAAGTAGATAGTAGTAGAGAATGATTCATAATACTAAAGTGTTAATAATTTATTTATGGAATTGAAAAATGAAAATCCCAATGGTGAAATTGTTGTAATAAACAATCTACACCTCAAGTTTTTATTTTTTTCCAAAAATATTAAAAATTGAGTGAAATAAAGGTCTTCAAAGTTTATTTTAGAGTAGAGATTCCATTACTACCCACAAACTACCCACAACTAAAACTCTTCATAACTTTCATCTCACAAATCAAAATGGAATGATTCAAAGCTTTTCATGTATATAAAAATGTAGAAAACCAATTTCAAATTTTTATTTTTTTAAAAAGTGATTTTTCAAGAAGTTTTTTTTGCTGCCCGGGCTGCCCGCCGAGCAATGTAAACAACATATTATACAATAACTTTTTAACCATGTATTCAAAAGTTATGAAAATTGTTGGGTCTTAAAGCTACTCCTCGGGAAAATGTTGTGTGAAAATTTCAAAGAAAAAAATCAAAATTCCATCCGTAGTGAGCTGCCCGAAATTGCTATGTTGCCAAAAAACACCATTTGTTGCTTTAGGGGTTAATTCAAATGTAATTCTTCAAAACTTAAAATATGTGGACAAATTAAGAGTAGATGCTCATTCTAGTTTTTTTTCAAGAAGTCCAAAATCATTTATACAGAAGAATACATACAAGAACTGAAGCTCGCAGTTTCAAATAGACTGAGTGAATGGAAGCCCTCTTTGATAGAAATGGTCAATTTCAAATGTATTTTGTACATAATAGAAACATGCTATGGGAATCCTATACAACAGCTAGACATGAGAGACCGGTAGAAAATGAGAGCCATGGATATTAAATTGTTTTAACCCCTAAGCGTCACAAAGAGTACAACATGAATGATGAGCTTTTTTTGATGGATCTAGAAAATCCAAAATAATTTGAGAACTACTCTGTTACTTAAAGTTTCACGGTTGAGTTTTGAAGCCAATGTAGTGGTGAGTACTAATTTACAATTTATAAGATAATCCGCCTTGCAGATTTTGAAATTGCAAGACTTCATGAACTTGATATTCAACAAATCCTATTTTAATAGCATCCAATAAATGTCTCCTCTCACACATAGGGGTTAATCCTAGCTTCCAACAATCTACAATTGTATCTTCATTTCACTCATTGATCTACTTGGCCCTAAACCTTTTGTACAAAATGAAAGAAAGGAGCTTCTTTCAGAAATTCAGTCATGCACATTTGCAACTCAATTCTCCAATGCACTGATATTTAATTTTGAAGGGTGTAGTATAAATATAGACAGGAAAAACTATTTCGTTGTCTGAAATTGCAAAGCACACTTAAAAATAATGATTTCCTCGTACTTCAAATGCTAGTACCTTTCAATGTGCATGGTGCAAGTTCATGACACTCTCAACACATAATTTCAAGCATTAGAATTATGAGATCCTACAATCCCCCCCAAAAAACTAGGAAAGAAAATTCAATTCTTGTTTGAAGGGGTGAACACAGTGGAAAGAGCAATTTCATGTCGTTTCTGAACTGAGAAAGGCATTGGGACTTCAGAGATGAAGTCATGAATTCTAAAGCTACTTTTTTGGGCTTCATGGAAACCCATCATACGAATTAACATAATTTGGCTAAGCAATGTCTAATTAATGTAACAAATTTTTTATGAAATTGTCGAAGAACTTTGAATTTAACAAAGAAACTCAAATGAAATTGCCAAATGGTGGATGAAAAGAATATTTTACATCCAATATGGCAATGAATGTTGTAATTTGGAGCAACACTGTAACATGTAATATCACCACTTGGACACGTTGTAACAATGCCCTGAAAAGCCCTACTGACTTCCATAGAGAAGATGCACGTATAACAATACAATAACGAGTAGAACGGTGAGGTTGTGCGTTCTACAATTCAAAGCATTTTAATGGCGACTGGATACAATTGATGGCTCGTACTATTCAAAGTTAGGATTTCTACCTGTACCCTCATCTCTCTGAAAATGGGTGTGGTCGGGGTTTGGGAACTCGTCGCAGTTGTTGTCCAAATAAAAGCTCTGTACACATTACAATAGAGAATTGACACTTTGTAGCCAGGCATGGGAGGCAGAAGACTCAACATGAGGGTGAAGCGAGAGCAGAGGGAAACGAATTTAAAATGTAGGTAGAAGTAATGTGAGTACTTCCAGTGAGACCCACGACCTCAAATTTCAGACAGGGCGGCCGCGTCAGAACGTCATCCCGGTAAGCACAAGAATCCTGGCAAGTACGCGAGGTGGGAGGCGGACAACACAGTTGCTGACGGGCTTTCCGGAATCCCAAAGAGAAATCGCAATAAATAGGGGTAAGACCGAAGATTTTCCCATAATTGCATGTCAGACCAAAGTGTAGCCAAGCTACTTGTGTCGTTGGTCTTTTGTCAGCTTTTTGGAGTTGGGTTTATTTCACGTTTCTGAAGAGAAGAGAAAATGTCTCAGAGGAGCACATTTGTCATTCTGCTCATGGGGGTACTATTTTCGGCATCCACGATACTCGTTTGCTGCCTATACTCCCCTGCTAGGCCAATTTTGGCTAATGGGTTGGTGAGTTTTTTTCTGAAACATGTGGACAATTTCCATCAATAGAAGAAAAGGTCCTACGAACCAAGGGAAGAATTCCCGGCGAACATTTCTGACATTTTCTGAGAACAATGGCAATCGAACTAGAAGGCCTAGTGAACACCCAGCAAGAGATTCCAAGAGGAGAGAACCGAACCCCAGAACGTTTAGTTAAATTGTACAATCTTGGGAAGAGCTAACTCTAGTGCATGGAGACTGTAGATCTAGTCCCAGAGAACCTAGTTTGTAACTGAGTATTATGGAAGCTGTTGGGTTTTGTTCTGTCACTCTCTGCAATGAAATTCCGTTTAGTTTGTTTAACGAAAAGGAAGAAATCAACGAAAATCGTGCATGTGTAGTGAAGCGCAGAGAATGAGAACCCTAAACCGAAGTAGTCAGAATTGAATGCACTCTCTAGCTTTGCACAAATGGAGATGTAGGGCATGAAAAGAAATTGTCAGTAGTTGTAATTTGAGACTATTACATAGATGAACAGGAAGATTCCTTGGCCTAGTAATTGGAGTTTGAATAGGTGCGATGAATTTGCCCTTCACCACTTAGGTGAAGGCAAGGGATATACCTTGATTCCATAAGACTTTTTTAACATTTCTTCGTAGGCTACAACTAGAATGGTGAACGAACCATTTCCAAATGGCAGTGGACCCATGCACAACATGATTTGCGTCATTGTACCTTCAAAATGGCCTTAGTGGCCCGCTTCACCGTTTTTGTCTTTGGCAGAAATTTTAATATTTTTAATAAACTCTCATTGAAATTTATTTTTCAGGCATGTTGAAGTTGCATTGATTGTTTGGGTACTATTTTCAATACATGGAAATAGTGCATGTTTCCCCACCCCAAGAGGAGTTTTTTTCAATACTCCTAGAAAAACACATTTCATGCCTAAAAATAACGACTCCACTTGAATTGACCCTTCTTTATTTAATGTGGTACAAGAGAGGATTATTTGGAATACTTTGCATGTCCTTTGGTGTAGTGAAATAGCAACTTGCAATGTTCTTAGGCAAATTTCACTTTTGTATTCGGTGAGGTCAAACTTGAGGAAGACTCAATGGCAAGTGCAAGCTTCAGCAAGTGCTCGAAGGAAGTCAAAAATATTTTGGACAATGAGGAATTCGGGTGTGTAATTTCATTTTTGCCTTTACATTCATTTCTAATTTCCAATACGCTACTTTATGACCTTTTCCCTTTTTTGTAGTTTCATTCAATTATTTGTGAAGTGCACTAAACAATGGCTTTCACTATTGCACTAGGATTGATTTCTGGTTTCTTGAAACAAGGTTAAAGATTTCTCGCAAGGCTATAAATTGTATTGTTTTGCCTGCTATTCCCACTGTGATACATCTAAAGGTCGTTTCGAAATTTGCAAGATGGGTGAGTAAAAGTTGGGCACTGTTGTTCCCAAAAGAATCATAGATTGAATTCATCAGAGAACATGCTTTGTTGTTTTGAATTTGAGATTGCCATAATTCTTTACCAATGACAATTCTGAAGTGCAATATTAGATTTTTTTTGGACATCCTTTGAATGACACATAGTATGGAACAATTGAACTTGGATGATAAACTGAGGACATTTTATGAATTTTATTTTTCTCTTTGCTAATGTAGGTCGAGCAATGTGTTTGTTGCAAAACAAAACCAGCATCACATGGGGAGCACAATTTGATGAGGCAATTCGGCAAGTTTGGGCTATGATGGAAGAATACGTCCACATCATTCATGGCAAGGATTGCACGAACTTGAGGTCAGCTCCTTACCTCCTATTATAAAACACGATTGGTACACTTTTAAAAAAACAAAACAATCAAGCTCTACAAGATTAAAATGTAACTTGCATACAATTTCTTTGAAACGAAAAATAGTATTCTAGATTAGGGTCCTTCATTTATAGTAAAATGAAGGACCAATTGCATCCTCTTGCAACTAGAAAAAGTTTTGTAGTAGAGAGGAAACCTTGCTTCATAGAGTTCCCCTTCCTCAACCAAATATTAGAACCCTCACGGATTTTTACAAATTGTATACAATGAAGCATGGTAAGAGCTATCCACACCTTGTACAACAAAATTCAATGTTTAGAGGTCTACATAGTTCGTGAATTGATTGTGGGCCTTAGTATAATCCACATTCTAACTTTCATTTATTGCATAATTCATTGTAATGGTAACATTTCTTCTATGCAATGTGAACTAAAATGAACCTATCTATTAAACCCTAAACCATGCATGATAGGCACCTAGGAAATGACTGATTATAGTCTCACATGAACCCATGGCAATCTTTATGTAATAAATAAGAGTGGGAGTGCATGAAGTTGGTTAGTCATAGATATCAATGGCTAGGATGTTGGTGATGCAATCATTACTGTTTATTTAAACAACTTTTCTCTTTTCAGTGTGAATTCATCAAAGCAAGTGATTTTTATAATTCTCCATATTTTGGCCATGTTAGGAAATATTTTGAATGCTTTAGGTGGTACAATGGCCATTACACATACAATTTTTGCTTGTGCTAGGATAGTCTACAGACCCTATTGGACCAATTGGTAAGCACAATTCAATAATTCATAATAAATGCATACTTTGCTAGAGAAATGAAATTTCAATTGCTTACTGCTTTTCATTCGATTGTCTTTGTATGGCAAAAACTCCAAATTTTTGGGCTAATTGTAATACAGCAAAATACTTGTTCTGCCTATCATTCATAAGGTAAGCTTATGTGGCTTGTAATTAAGTGAATTTGTTTTAATGTGATTTTAGAGTACGTGGGTTTTGTCATTACTTGGAAACGATTGTATAGTCATATATTGTAATGTTTTCTTTCGATATGCTGAATCTTGTAATTGCATCTACGGCTCTCATGGAAGAATTTGAGGATGTTGAGAATCTATCTATTTCCAAGAATGGTCGCCTACTGCTGCAATTGATTCAGGTTAGTCAAGAACAATCGCCTCTACAAATAACATTAATTCTATCTATGTGTAGTACTAGCCATTGAGGGAAGCTAGAATTCATATGAGTATGTACAAAGCAATTTTTGAACGACACAACAATGTTGTACTACTTTCAAAAAATTAAAAAAATTCTAAGTAATGTGGGTTTCAATAGCCCTTTTCCAAGTGCTTATTCATTTAAAAGTGCCTATTCTCAAGTACGCATTTCAATATATACTTATGTCACTTCCCTTCCAGGACGACGAACAAGGGACAGAACGTCTTCATAGAGATTCTCTTGCCATTCGACTGGACATAGAGATTTTCAAGGACGTCCGTAGTAGGCTCAACAAAGCTCAAGCAAACTTGGCGAACCTTGTGCCCCATCTACACTTAGGCCGACATCGTTGAGGTTGAATGAACAGGTTTTGATATACATAACACTATTTGGAACAAAATGTGATGAGAACAATGCACATGTGTAGTCCAATTTATCGATGTTGCATTTGCATTCGTATGAGTTGATGCCATTGAACATCTATGCCATAAATTCATGCTTGTGGCATTCACTCATACCCAAAGCATCTCCTTCTTTTCATTTGTAAGGTATGTGTTTTCATTTCCAACCATTGCTATGCTTCATGAATAGAGAATTTGTAAGTTTGACAAGAAATCTTGTTTAGTTGTCCATACAGACGGTTCTAGAGTACTTAATTTTTTTTATTGCAATCACAATTAGAAGACTTCAAAACTTGGGATTTTAGTACTATCAAATCAAGGTTTAGTACATTTCCACTTGCCAATACAATACATTATGTACCACATAATGACATGGGGAATTCCACAACATTTTAATAGAAGTGCCCGATTTCACTCTAGGAATCAAATTTCCATATTACAAGTGTATACTAATAACCTCTTGGTTCTAATATATATGAAACAAAAAAGAATTGCTAACAGTTTTTAGAAATTCCAACATCCGAAGGAGAGGTCCCATATTTCTATTGCAATCCCTCCTACAACACAAATGTTTAGGCACCATGAGCACAATTACAAAGCTCTTGTCATCATATTTATGACCCACTTTGCACTACAGTACCAGTAATACAGAAACTTCAATGCATTGGACCTACAATCTTCATACTGTGAATCCAAAACCGTTGAACGTTCTAGGGAAATCAATGCAACTGTTAGTAGTGTTCCGCACATGCGGCTGCGGGTTGGAGCCGCCTCTTGCGGATGAAATGATTTCCCAGCGGGGTCAGAAGGAGGTGGTGTCGACCAAGTTTTGAAGCTCACTATTGCGCGTCAAGAGGTCTGTCAGTAGTGTCCTCTGAAGGCACGGCTGGCAGCGCCTCTCGCTCTCTCAGTTTGCAGGAGCTTTGGAGCAGAGGTTGGCGAAACGACTTCTGCCGATGAGCGGGGGCGCCTGAAGTCGACTCTGAAGTCACATGTGTATGGAAGTAGTTCCTCTGAATGTATCACATGAGCACCTAAAGCCAAGGTCAGCATTTAGCGCTAGGTTCCACCCTTCCCGCAGTATCCCGCTCAGTCTAGAAAGTGCACTGTCCCCCATCCCTTCTCCACAATCGATTTTGTGTAGTCCATTCTCTAAATTTCGTCGCTCATCATGGTCCTTACAAAGGATACTTTCATGCGTATGCAGCGATCTCCTTGCGCAGCAGCTGAGCAAGGGTCATCACCGTGGAAGCGGCCGTCTGCGAATTGCACATTTTGTTACCTCTCTCAGTGAATCTCGGTTGTCGTGAATCCGATAAGTCATTTCTCTTTTTTTCCGATTTTCGCCTTCTTTAACGCTTGTTGTAGGAGTGGCCTCCTCTGGTAGTCGTTACTATCTTGTCAATGTAGGCCACATTACAAATCAAGTTTTCTTTTCCCGTGCACTCCAGTATATATTCAACGATCGAAAATGCATATTGTAGTTGAAATCCAACTTCAAGGCAAGTGAATGACGATACGTACGTGAGTGAGCAAGTGTGGAAGGTCTAGAGACAGATACCCACTTTGAATTGAGGATGTGTGTTACATGGGGGTTTAGGTTCGGCAAGCATGCCAGTCATTGAAAATGTGATTCTTTCCATAGGCTGTTGCTGCCATGTCGTTCAAAATTAATTAGTCAATGCCAACGAGTGGGAAGCACACTGGCGATGGTAGCATACAGCAGTTGTTGAACTAGGGAATACGTTTTTATTGTAAACATCCTTTGGAAGCCAAATGGAGTGAGGTAAGAGCACTGAATATCACGTTATGTGGCATTTGTTCATGGGGACAATTAGCTGATCTGGGCATGTCGGTCATGCATCTCGTGATTTTTGTGAGAGACGATTGTTTGATTGTCCTACATATCGACGTCTCTCTGCCGATTTCATTGGAGCGGATGTTTCTATGAATGGTTTCGTGCTACTGTCACATCTGCCGTGCCGTGGAGGACGAATGTGGATCCTTTCTATGAGCAGGTAGGACGAGGACAACAGTATTTCTAAAATTTGACCAACAATTTCACGGATACAGAGCAATGGAGAAATTCACATTTCACAATTTTGATGTAGGTCATGCCTAAAGGTCTCCGCTAGGATCAGACCGCGTGGTCTGAACCTTACAAGGAGGTTCTTTGAAGCAAACCAAGTTCTTCAGGTCCGTTCCTAAGGTTCGGAAGTCGCTGCGGTGTTCGGATGGGTGATGTAATGGATAATCAGATCAGACGGTGCGATAAGAACTTTGCTGGCATCAGACCGCGCGGTCTGAATCGTGCAGGCAGTTTCTTGAAAAGAGAATATCGAGGTTCATAAGATCCATCCCCAACGACTGATTCCTTTCATGAATTCCAGAGCTCTAATAGGAAATCACTTCAGACTGCGTGGTCAGATCCGTGCAAGGATGAAAGTGAATCCACGCATGGATCTAACCTCAGATTTAGGGCGCACGGTCTGATCCTTGGAATAGTGATTTTGCATTTTGATATAGCCATAAATAAGAACAGGCCACGTGATTTGAACCCTAAACGCTTGTCCTCCCTAAGTCCAGACCGCACGGTCTGAATCATTCAGATGGTGATCGAGACATAGTTTTGGTCATGAATCAGTCCATTAGCCCTTGCGATATCCAGTCCTTGCACATTGACCACTTGCTCTAATTTACTGGAGAATCATTTCTGACTTCAGACCGCGCGGTTTGAACTCCGCGAAAGTAGTATATTTCTTTCTTTATGATTATAGAAATTAGTTTCCAATTCTCTCTTGTTTTTCTCTGTTCTCACCTGCTGCGGAATGGTGATTGCATGGCATATTGCGTGCTCTGTACAACGGAATGATTTTGATCATTATTGGCTGCTTCAGGCCGCACTTCTAGAAGCCAACCAAAGCATATACCGAGACTTGGAATGCTCTCATTCGAAGCATCATGGATGAACATGTATCCTCGATTCATGCATAGAAGGGCATAGAGTTACATGCTTGCCTATTGTCTCGCAGGATTCACATCTTCGTCCGACAGCGATCTCGTCGCTTCATTGTTTCCTCTCTGATCTCCTGCACGAAATGCCGATCTCTTCATCCGACGACGAAGATGAGGTATTCCCAAATCAAATTGACAGACATTGAGTCTTTGCACGACAGCTATTTCTTTCATCAATAAATATTTCAATGATTTGTAATACCCCATTTAAGAGATGACAGTCGCAGTGTTTGCCATGCGCAGGGCCGGCTGCAACATGAGGAGGATTTGGATTCCGAAACACCCTCTGTCGACAACGTCGACACTAGTCCCATTCCTGATTGTGAGGGCATTGGTCGCAACGGGTGGTCCGGAAAGGTGCTCATTGCGAGGCATGCTGATAATTCTGATTTTGCGGAAGTCGTTATAATCAATGCAAATCCAAATGCATGTATTGATGGGGAAAGGAGGTTGGGTCTCGATGACGTTGGCATCGTAGTGCTGCAAGTGTACAACGGGGACCCTAATATTGGGGATACATGTTTACGTTGGCCAACTCGTCGCTTATTTCATGATGGTGAAACCAAGTACGTGAGTGTCTACGACCATGGTCGCAAGCATGATGCCTTAAACAAAGAATTGGAGGCTAATCGTAAAAGCAAGGGCAAACGAAAGTACTATTATGATAGGAGAACTCGTGCTACCCCTGCAGTTGACAAAAGGACTCAACTATTGTTTGATGAATCCATCTTAAAGGTATATTCAGAAGATTGTTGCCACCAAAATTGCACTAGGAAATTCAACCCTCTCACCGTTAAGGCACTTCGGAGCGAAATGCATCTACAGATCTTTCGAGTCCAGTCTTCCAAAAATTTGGACGTTCACAAGATGATGCACAGAGAAGCACATTTTGGAACCATGCTTGTCATGGTGGAGGGTGTGGATATCTGTCCCCTTGGATGGAGGATTGTTCACAACGTCAGCAAGCGTACTTTTCAGAGATATGCAGTAAAAGCAAAGAATAATGAGAGAGGTGCTCCACATGGCAATTCGAATCGATTCAAGGCTCGGGCTGCCACTATTCAAGCAGTAGAAACTTTGCAATTGTTGCTGGAAGCAAAGGCAGACCACATGCCCCATTTAGAATGTACTCTACCCACAGGCGAGAAAACCAACGTCAAAATTCTCCCTACTGGTACAGAATGGAAACAGTTCTTGGCAACAGTCAATGAGGTAAAAGTAGCACCCTATGTTCCATACATATTTGGATGGATGATAAGAAATGCCTAGGACATTTCAACATTTGAAAGAAGACCATCTACATCCCTAATTGATTACATTCTTGCACAAGGGTGTTCACTTTTTGAATGAAGTTTGTGGTTGCATTCCTTGTAGGTGAATGTAGAATCTGGGTTACCAACAATATCACAATCCAGCTTCAGTAAAATCAGGACAAAGCACTTCTCCGACTACAACATCAAAGCAAGAGGAGACGCATTTGCAAGATGTAGCATTTGTGACAACTTACATCAATTACAGGCTACATTTGTGTCGTTAACGGAAGACTACAACCGGATTCAGCGTTGTTACGACAAGCACGTATTTCAGCAAGAGGCATGTCGTCATGTGTACTATCGTAGTAGGATCTTATCCGTGCTCCGACCATCTCAATTATTGTCTATTATTCATGACAAAATGGACCATTCGAAAACTGCATGCCCGGCACTTGCAAGGAAAACCAAAGCACTTGATGGTTTGATGAAGTTACCTGTGAAAGTAACGGGCATGTTTGCACATGGACATGGTGATGGCAAATATGCACATTATAGTTTGGATGTGTTCAAAACCGATAGCAATTTCACCGTGGGGTCAATTGCAAAATTGCTACGGGACTTGGAAAACCCCCCTGTAAGGTCTTCAAGGGCACTTTTCATGGGAGCTGGAAGCACGGACTTGTACCGAGCATTACTTAATGGTAATGACATTTGCATCAATTCTCTTCGAAAGATACCTCTACAACCAATTGAAGCGCAGCCATTGCCACCGGTGCTCCACATCCAAATGGACAACTCGTGGAAGGAAAACAAGAATAGATATGTTTTTTGTTTTTGGTCCCTATTGGTTGCAAGACAAATAGTAAAGGAGGTGGTAGTGTCCTTCATGATGGTTGGACATACTCACGATGACATTGATGCATGATTTGGTCGATGGAGCATGCAACTTCGCGAAAAGGACCATCCAACCTTACCACTGTTGATGCAATCATACATGGAAATGGAGTAGGACCCCGTCATCCCTCACCTAATAGAAGAAGTGCCAGATTTCAAGGCATTCATTAGGCCATTTATTGGGATGAGCAGGAAACAACTTGTAGGGCATTCCAATGGAAGGCAATACAAATTTTTTGTGGATGACAGTGGTTGGCCAATCATGCAATACAAACTGAAGTGTACAAACACAACGTGGGAGCCCAAAGATGGATTGAAGTTATGGAAAGAAGACGATGAGTACAACCCTGTGCTTCCCGAAGGTGACCCCCCCGCGGTGAAACCTAAGAAAATGGCAAATGAAGCTGAGATTGTTCGTGGGTTGGACGGGTACATCCGTCATTGGACAAAAATATCCAATGAAGACACGACAGTGGAGTACAAGGCCCACATGTCATATTTGGTGACATATTGGACCGCAGTGAGAAATGCAATACATGATAACATCGGGCAATTCGATGAACGACCTACTATATTGGAACAAGGATTCTGGCCTCGAACTTGACAACCTGGGGATTACATGATGGATTTCATGCAAGATGGAGGCACACGAGACGAACTTGATGAAGAGGAGCCCTACATTGGCCCTCTTGAAGGAAGGCCTCCACATGCGTACAACATTGCCATTGATGTCCGTGAAGGTTTCTACTTATTTGTGAGACCAAGTGCAAATTGCAATGAGCCCATATGGCTTAGTCGAGCGACGGAGAATCCACAATTTGATCCCCAACTTGACCACTATCGCGAAGTTCGAGTGCGTTGGTATACACCATGCAAAAGATCAAAGACCGTGCAACAATTGTATGCGGGGTGGGATACAAAGCCTAGTTTCAAATGGAAGCTTGACCGGACTTGCGGTGTAGCTGATTGGATTTCAACGGACAGCATTTTGGCATCTTGGAAACCAACAAATAACAACGGGGAGAGCTTCACTGCACCACGAAAGCAAGTGGGATTTGTAGTGGATAATCTACGTCGATGTGCAGAACAAGAAAGGCAAGGCCAATGATTTTCCTTGTAGGGGCTTTTAGAAGAAGGCACCCATGCAAGGGCTACTAGTGTGTAGTGGACAACTAATTTCTTTGGGTAGCAATCTCAGTTCTAATAAATAGCCTAGTTTGTAAATTTTTGTTTTCAATGTGCATGTGTTCTCAAGGGAGAGAAGGCTTCACTACAAAATAATATATCATGTACAAAGTAAACTACTATATGCAACAAGAACTACCAACTTCTCCCCTCTCGTTTCCTATCCATTCCAAGGTGCCATATTCTAGACCTCTTACTTCTCTATTACAAGCTTTAGAACGTTGGTGAACTAATCAATAACACTCACAAACAATAATCACACCCAAACCAAACGGGGTCACTCCAATGTTGTTCATATGAAGCTCACTGAAGATTCCAAGAATATTCCATACTCTTGGATTTGCATGGCATCCAATGCCCTTCACCCCTCTTCTCTACAGTTGCCCTGCAAGGGAAAGTGGCATGGGAATACTGCCAATTTAACGAAATTTCCGTTTGTTGCAGAAATTGCATCCACTTGAGTCGGTCGATCTGGTCCGGTTGTGCCAATACATCGATTAGTGTGTGTAGATCGATCGTAGGGTTTATGGTGGGAATTGTGGCTATGGATGTTAGGGTGGCGATGAAATGGGTGGCGTTGCTAGCGTTGCTAATGCTTTAATTCTACTTCGCGACGGATGTGTGGGTGACATACTCGGATCGCAGTCACTTGATTTCTTGGGACGGCGCGAGCACTTTGGTCCCCGACGCAGAGATCACCCCGTCCACCATCATCGTAGACGAATCCACGACCTACCAAACCGTGGAAGGCTAGGTGCGTCGCTCGCAGACTCCGCAGCATGACTAATTCAATCCAAGCTCTCCTCCTCACAACATGCCGACGCGACGCACACCTCCCCGACTTCAAAGCTGGGAACGTTGGAATCAGCTACCTCCGCATCCCCTGGGGCCTCCAACATGGTGCTCTCCCACTACACCTATGACGACGACGACCCTCATCCCGACTAGCAGCGATTCTCCATTTCGCACAACTTCCAGTCCATCATCGCTGTAGCTCTCTAGGCGAAGACCATCGACGCCTTGAAAGGACGGGCCTATGACCAATGATTTCAAGCCTCATTGTCCATCACTTTGTTTATTGTCATTTCGTAATTACATATGAATGAAAAACTTATATTTCGTTTCTAGACATGAAATCATATATCTACTAAAAATCATAAACTTTTCAAATTTTATTCGAAAAAATTTGAAATCATTGTGATTTTTTTTTAAAAACAAAGAAAATTCATATCAAATACAAAATATACTCGAAAAATCTGAATTTTTTGCCATGGATGTACAATAATTATAGGGTATCACATCATGGTATAATGCAAAGTTATTGTGTCACTCTATAAACTAAAAAATCAACAAACCATAGTCATAGGCCCAAAGTTCATATTGCTATAAATATTGAAATTTATAAATTTTCAATTCTTTCAAAGAAGTTGTACTTGATAAGCTTCATTTCATTAGTTGGACTCAAAATTTGTAATCTCCCCCTGTATACACATACCTAGATAGACACACATAAATACACTTATCTAATTGCTCGATATTTGTGGCATTCATGTACGTATGTAAGGACAATGGCTGAATCTTTATTTTTTTTTGTAGATACAATATTCAAGCTTGATACTATAATATTTGCTTGAAATGTTATATAGTACTACAACACATATCATAGTACATGTGTAAAAACTAAAAAGATTTAGCTCAACTCAGAAGACTTATATAATATCCTCTTTGGATTTGCTATCATTACCATCTCTTCTTTTTATTATGGTAAAAAAATGGGCTTTGTTCCTTGGTTTAGTTAAACCAATGATTTGATTTGCTGATCTCAGTTGATGCTAAATCTATTACCATTCACTCACTTAGTTTAATTACTTCTCATAGTAATTAGCTAACCTTTCACTTCTTACAATATCATTAGTCTACCTTGATATTTAATTTCTTGTTATAAAGTACTATTAAAATTACCTTTGAATGTTATTATTTAATAACCTTGTAAAATTGTTGCCCACACTAAATGTTGGATGGATAATTTTACCTTACACATTTTTTTCATCAATTTTTTTTATTAAAGGTACTTGAGTACATTTTCAATGAATAGTATTGCAAACTCCTTTTACCGAGCCTTTTACATGGTATCATTCACTTTTCTAAAGAAAAAGATGCTCAATCCATGGATCAACCTTGTAGTGTATTTTGGGCATTTCTTACCATTTCTTGTTGATGTGAATTTCAGCTATAAAAATGATGTTTTTAGAATTTAAATCCAACTTATGAAATGAAATGAAACTATTAAGATTTTTATTTTTTTTAAGTTAGAGAATTGAATTAAGAGTTTAAGAAACAAAAATTTAAATCCCTTGTAATTTTCATTCTTTAAGGAATTATTAAGTCAAAACAAGTAGGAGATAGAAAGAAAAACTAAATTGTTGCTAGGTCCCATATGAAATTGAAACACTCTAGTTCCAACAGCAAGATTCTTCTAGAGAGAAAACTAAATCATGTGCAACTTTTGTTTCTACAAAATTAATGAAACTAAGTTCTAGAATAGATTCAGTTTAATATTTTTTCAAGAATTTATTGAGATTGCTCCAAAAATAAGAAGCTTCATAATTTTTACATTACTTATCCATATAAAATGAATCAAATCTTTCAAGATGGACAAAAATATAATTTATGAAAATATATTACAATTAATTATTTCAAATTTTCATGTTGTTTTTGTTGCACACCCTTGCCTATTTTGGACTTATTATGACAAAAAGTTTTGCACCCTAGCACCAATTGAAACAAAAGTTTTCTTCCTAAAAAACTAATAAATTTTTCTATCTTAAAAATATTCAAAAAATCTTGCCAAAAGTTGAGATCATGGGCACCTATTGTCCTATCCAAACCTTCAAGAGTCTCCTAAGGAGTCACTTGGGACTTTAGGGGTTAAAAATCTCATATTTATCATAAAACTTCAACCTTTTCAGTCATATTTAATCATTTTAAAAACTTAGAAACGTATACAACATTTATTCCCCATCTTTGAACTCCTTCCAAAAGAATTCTTATTAGGCGTGTTTGTTAGGTAGTATAGAGTCCCCTTGTAAAGAAGATATATAGTCTTGGTGAAACTCTTGCTATTCAAATGAATTTCAAGTGGGATTCAAGACAAATAGACTCTTAATTCATGCCAACCTCAAAAGTACACTAGAGTTCATCTTTGATCAATTTTTTATAACCTACGATGTGATGTACAATCAAGTTCAATAATCATACAAATTTTCCTTCATAGCCAAATTCAACAAGCAAAAAGTCTTTGAACTTCAAGGTTCTCTTTTATACTAAAAAATGTATAGATTTTCAAATTGTAAATTGCATTGGAATTGTAGTAAAATGTGCTTGAATATCATGTAACCACTTCTAGAGAATTGGAAGCAAGCTCATGGTATGAAGAAGTTAGTTTCGCCTTCTTATTCATCATTGAGAACCTTAAGAAGATAGTAAAAGATTTGTTGCAATAGTAAAGAAAGTTGAAGAGCAATGATATGAACAATTCAAAGGATGTGGGATCAAGTATCTCAACATCAATTGCAAATGCTCCAACATAATGCAAGTTCTAAGTTTAGCAAGGCAACACTAGATGGTACACTAAATAGTGAAATTAGGTTGCCTTAACAATTAGATTGACTTATCCCACAAAAGGTACTTTATAAGCCATCAAAGTCAATAAAAATTTGTACATATATTTCCATTTGTACAAATGAAGGTTCATGAGTTCCAATTACAACACTTAATTCAAAAGTAGTGCATTGTTGTAATGTAATACTAAGTATTTATATAGTGTGTGACAACCTAATTTCACTATTCAGTGTAGATAGTATATAGAAAAGATTCCAAGTGTTGTATGATTTTGAATTTCACATGTAAAAATTTGTTATGATAATCATGTGCTCTTCAATACAATTCCAACACAATTTGCAGGTTAAAAATCAGTCCATTTTTTAGTATGCTAGAGCATCCTGAACTTCCTGAATTTTTCGTTGAATGTGCAGAGAAACAAAATTTGTAAGGTTATTGGACCTGATGGTACGGTATGTCCCGTAAGATCACGGCAGTGAATGCCCACGTGAATCATGCCCAGTAACAGATTAAGACTGTTGAACGCCACCCAACTGAAGCCAAGCCAGCTGGAGAAACAACAAATACACAAACTCCTTATTTTCCAACGAGAAGAGTAGGGCATAAGATGTTGTGACGAAGATGCAGCGGGTTTATTCGGGGCGAAATTTCTCACTCTCCGAAAGGTTTGATCCTGTCAGACTCGGTCCCTCCAGGATTCCAGAATTGCGCCAGTGTTGTGAGGTCTTGTGGCAGGTGAGCTTAGTGTTCCAAAAAGAAGCGCTGGTTGTGAGCAGCGTCGAAGGTACCCCCAATCAGGCTATGGCCCACTGAAAGGCTCCGCTGACAAACGCAGACTTCCAGCAGTTCCCTGAACCTTCCACTGATGTCAATTGGCAACTGCCTTCTCATTGCTCCGAATTTCAGCTCCAGAATCACCACTGAGGTCATGGAATTGGAGGTCTAGGCCTCTAATGGCAACCAGCTCTCACATTTGGCCCCCCCATCGTGATGTTCAAGTGCACCGAGATCTGAAAACTACGACAGAAATAGATTTGAGGTTCCAGGTGTGCCCGCGATAATAATTTCACCATTTTAACTTGTACGGCGATTCGTCTGCCGAAAGATGTGCACGGACAGAGCCGTACGGTACCGGGATGACAAGCACAATCATCGTGTTGCACGCTAAGTTTGACCCCTGGAGTCCAACTGAAACATGAAGGAACTTGCACTTTCCACGGCCAGTCGGGAACAGACGTACGTAAATGCAGTGGAGCAGTCCCACCCGAGGATGAAGCTTGTTTATTGACTACTGGTAGTGTTTGAGCCAACAGCATAAGTGATATCAATATCAGTGGCCAGTTGGAAGCTCGAATTTCTGACCTTGAAATTGATTGCTAGGTTCACTTGCTCTCGAAAGGTACAGACTGTTGAACTGATCGACCTCGCTTATTGTGTCATCGTGTAGTTGTGTGGAACGTCTGCTATACTTGGAATGCTGATTTAATTTGGGCATGGCTAATGAGGTGTCCACGTTCAATTTGTAAGCTTTGATTACTAGTGATAGCTTTATGAAATTAGTATTTATTGCTAGACTCTGAATTCAAGCCACTGTCGACGATTCTGCAACACTGCTACCTATCCTAGATCGCATTATTTATTTCAGTAAAGTACAAATATGACAAACTCAAAATTACAGGTTCAGAATTAAATTGCAGATCGATGAACAAATGAGATTCTGAACCCGGATCGACTACTTCACGTACATACTGATGAGAATTCTGCTTGCTCTGACATTTGATGTAGGAAGACAATCATCGAGGGTCGAAGTGAAAGTATATTCATAGAGCTGACCAGCTGGATAGCAAATTCAACTAGCCGAACGCCATGTTGCCTCTTCTGGTTGTGGTGATAGGAGTGGTGGCCATAGAAGCGGCGGCAGTTCTGACGTCGACAACATTGTGCGCCAAGAAGAAAGTGAAGCCGTCCAAGAAGCAGAAGAAGGCGACAGTGCACCCCAAGAAGATGAAAGGGAAGAAACGGCGTCACGAGGATGTTGACTGGGTTCCCGTCATCGATGCAGCAACGCAAAGCAATTGCTGGGGAAGCTGGATGGATGGCGGAGGTGGTGGCGATGGAGATGGCGGTGGGGGTGGAGATGGCGGGGGTGGCGGGGGAGGTTGTGGAGGTGGAGGTTCATAAGCAGCTAACTTGGCCTTTGTTTAATTAACCCGTTATTTAGTATAGCGACGAGGTTTGGTGTCATTGGGTACTGTACTCAGAAGAGTGTTATATTGCTATATTCTTCTCTTTATATACTTTTAGGTCACATAGAAAGTGTAGGTATTGAGTAGTTCAACTTGCCATTTTGAATCAGTCCTCAGGTGTTATCTGGTCCGTATATTTGGTTCCCTCAACGTTTTATAAGAACATTCATTGCATTAGTGGAATTGCACAAAATAAGAGTGGTGTTCTAAATTGTTGGAAGGAGGGAATCCATTCTCACGGCTTTGAGTTACTTCAAGTGATTTTCATTGTAAGAATTCTTTTGTGGATCTTCATGTATATGTTTTAGAGAGGCTTCTAAAGCATTGAAAGATGAATTGTTTTGATACTATACGAGTGATAAATTGTTGAAGTTTAAAATTATAGGTTACTTTTCAATCATGAGTCTAGATTAATCTAGAATTTTGCAAATATAAGTTATTACAAATACAAATAGTAGTACACAATGATTAAACCTAAAAGTATATCATTTTGAACTAGTCATGTGCTTAGAGGGTGAGTTCTCAAACAATACAAAGGAATTCCTCCCTTTACAATTTGCACTATTAAGCTTAGATTGTCATTGTAGCAACTATTTTGTGAGAAGTACCCCAAACTTAAATTATTTTATCTAGAAATGTTAGATTTAGTTAAGGAATGATATTTTATTAATACATTAGATTTATCTTCATGCTTGATTTGCACATATGAATGCATTTGGTGTAAATTTAATTACTCTTTAATGAACTAGTTTTTAGAAGTTGCTAATCTTTTTTCAAGCTTTTGTTCTCAAATTCTAATTTTGACTCTTGCCCAAATAAATTAAATTGACAATCAAATATTTCGGTTTAGTCAATTTGTCTTGTGCATGCTTTTAAATATCACATTATCAAAATGCCAATTTGCATTATAATTGAATATATATACATTTGTTGGGTTCCTTAATTACTTCTTCGAGGTTTTTTTACTTTTTGTCAATTTGGCTAGTATTCAAATTAACTAGATGACTTGATAATTGTATTTAGATGCTAATTCACAATCAATGAGTGGCTATTGAACAAATTGGCTCAATATGCATGGTGGGTGATTGCAAGAAACACTTGTCCTATTTTTTGTTCCCTTGCCCTTGGACACATGATTTTTTGGTCATAACTTTTGCATTATATGTCAATTTGTCTTGAAATTTGGAATGAAGGTACACATAAAAATTTCAAACATTTTGTAAATTTAAAAAAAAAATTACTTTATTATTTTCAAGGTGCCCCCAATTGGGTGTCTACCTTGGCCATTTTGGATTTTTTTGGTCCAAAGTTGTATCCAAAAATGCGAATTGGAAGCTACAAATTGGAGAAGCTGGAGATGTACTTGCATTCCAATGAGAGACGAAGAGTTTTTTGCAAAAAACCTTTGAATGAGGTGTCTACGTGGGGCCAAAGTGACCGTTGTTCACACAAATTTTTTGAGCAAGAGAAAATTTTCCTTGAAGAAAATTTTGGTGCAATGTGAGAGTAGGCTTGTCTACAAAAATGGCTTTTTTCTGGAATTTTTATGAATTTTTTATTAATTACTAAAAATGAAAAGGTCCATAGACCCTTATTCTGTTATTTTTTGCTCCCAATGGCTTCTGTAGTACTTTGTAGTAGTCTATAGTACTACATAGTATTGTATAGTATTGAATCAACGTTTTAGATTTGCAAGTGACCCAAATTGACGGTTGAGATTTGTAGGCTCAGTTTGATGTATGAAATTGATAGTAGTCCACAGTACTGCCAGTCCTACAACCAGAAATTGGATTTTTGAGCCAAAAACATGAAGTGTTTCTTACAACTATCCTGTTATGAAGTTTAGACTTTCATACATAATTATTGAAGAAACTTTCCCTTCAACAAGTGCTACATAGGAAGCAACAAGCTTGTCTAGACAATCGTTTGAATGAACAAAATTTTATCAACAATAGCCACTTGCAATCATATTGTGCACTTATGTAAGACTAATTGAAATTCAAGACAAAACTTGAGATAAAAAATTTAGTATTTTTTTTCTCATAGATTATATTTTAGTCTCCATTGAAAGATTTGAATCATATCATTTGGATTAGTGATGTGAAAGTTATGGAGCTTCTTGTTTAGTAGGCAATCATAGAAGCTTCTTAAGAAAATAATGGATTGGATTGGTTTTTGAACTCCATTTTTTGACAATTTAAAAACAAAAATCAACAAAAGTAAATATGTTTGCTAGAACAATCTCATTGTTGGAATTAGTGTGTTTCAATTCCATTTCAAAGCTATAGAGGATTGAGTATGTCCTATAACCCCTAAACATCTAGAGTCTTCTCTAGAATTGACCATTTGAGAAAAATCATTATAAAGTGATAATTTCTAAGAATATTTTGGAATTGACATACAAATAAAAGTTGTAGACTATGAGTTTTAGATTCCATCCATAGCATTCAATTCACCAGTGCCATCATCAACATTTTTTTATAGATTTTGAAAGGAAAATTTCAAAATTCATTCAAAATTCGATTTTAAGCAAAATATTATCATTTCTTGAGTAAAATTTGTTGGAATAGATTTGAAATGAGGTTCTCTTGACATGGTGATTTTTTCAAATTTTTGTATTCCTTACATCTATGAACTCATTTTTGCAAGTCTAGTTTTGAACTAGAGTCAATGCAATTTTGGCTTGGTCAAACACTTGACAAACTTACACATTTGTAATTTTAAAAAGTATGTACTCTAGTACTACCAAATGTCCAAATCCAACCATTAGATAGGACAACAATTTGATAATATATCTTCACAAATTATGATGACTTTCATCCAAGAAATAATGAAGATGCAACTTGAGTTCTAATTTGCTCATCATCTAGAAAGTGGACTTGGGAGTGTTGCAAGGTTAATCTCATACATTACCTACTTCTACTTAAAAAATTTATAAAGACTAAAAATCTTGTATTTTTCTTTGAGTTCGAGTGAAGTGAAACATCAAGCATACACTATGGACTACCCATTACTAACCAAGCACCATGGCCAATCTATAGGTAATAGGAAATTCAATAGAGAAATGATTGATTTCTAACCATTAAGTCTTGGTTTCCAGCCATCTTCTAATTGGAATTCTAACCATCAATGTCATGACACATGTGCTTGGTTTTGAGAGCCAAAGTAATCTTTGAATGAATAGTTATGGAAGACTCCATATGTTGGAGATGGATTCATATCAACTTTTGACTAATAAAATTCATAGTAATTTCAATTCTAGACAGAAAATTACCAAAAAAATTGCAATCCCCACGATTTCTATTTTTTTACAAGGTAGAAAATTTTCATTGCCTTTTGCTACTCCAGATCATGCACAAAATGCTTAAGTGGTTGGTAATGGGTGGTTCTACCATAGTCACACTCTAGTAAATTTTTATAACCTACTACATGCACACTGTACATCTGATGGTACGGCAGGTCCGGTAAGTACACGTCATTAATGCTCACGTGAATCATGCCCAGTTGCAGATTAAGATTTTTTGAAGACAACCCAGCTGAAGCAAAGCCAGCTGGAGAAACAGCAAATACACCAACTCCTTATTTTCCACGAGCAGTGTGGGGTGAGCTTCGCCGAATATCACCCCAATCAGGCTATGGCCCACTCGAATGCTTTGCTGACTAACATTTTGTTGACGCAGACTTCCAGCAGTTCCCCAGAACCTTCAACCTTGTCAGCAAAGCCTTGCAGCAGTTCCCTGAACCTTCACCTTGTCAGCAAAGTCTTCCAGCAGTTCGATTGGCAACTGCCGTCCCATTACTCCGAATTTCGGCTCCAGAAACACCACTTACATTTGGCCCCTCCATCGTGATAAGTATGGATTTGCGGTTCCAGCTGTGTCAGCGAAATTGCGCCATTTGAACTTGGACGACGATTCGTCTGCCGAAAGACGTAAGGAGCCAGGATGACAAGCACAATCATCGTGTTGCACGCTAAAGTTTGACCTTCGGAGACCAACTGATCTGAAACATGAAGGAACTTGCACATTCCACGGCGAGTTGGTAAACAGGAATGCTGTCAGTGGAGCAGTCCCACCCCAGTATGAAGCTTGGTGATTGACTACCGTTAGTGTATGGACCACAGAAGTGATTTGGAAGCTCGAATTTCTGACCTTGCAATTCATCGCTAGGTTTACTTGCTCTCGAGAGGTGTAGACTGTTGAACTGATCAACCTCGCTTCTTTGTACGTCATCCTGTAGTTGCTGTGTGGAATGTCTGGTACACATGGAATGTCGATTGTATTTGGCCATGGCTTATGAAGTGTCCACGTTGAATTTGTAAGATTTGATTACTAGCTAGATATATAGCGTCAAGAAATTAATATTTGTCGCTAGACTCTGAATCTAGGCCACGGTTCACTAGCTGTGTGATAAACAAATGGGTGCACGAATTTTGCTTTTTCTGAGTCGATTTCTGCAGCAAGAATAAGACATAGTCTAGCTCCTGGCCTAGCAGAAGCAAAGAGCTTTAACTATTTATTGAAACTGCAACACTGCTGTTTCTGTAAATTACAAATATGACAAACTCAAAATTACAGGTTCAGAAATAAACTGCAGATGAACGAATTAGATGCACCCGCACCGGCTACTTCACGTACTGACGAGAATTCTGCTTGCTCTGAGATTTGATGTAGGAAGACAATCGAGGGTCGAAGTGAAAGCATATTCATAGTGCTGGCCAGCTGGGTGGCAAATTCAACTAGCCGAACACCATGTTGCCTCTTCTGGTTGTGGTGATAGGAGTGGTGGCCATAGAAGCGGCGGCAATTCTGACGTCGACAACATTGTGCGCCAGGAAGAAATTGAAGCCGTCCAAGAAGCAGAAGAAGGCGACAGTGCACCCCAAGAAGAAGAAAGGGAAGAAACGGCGTCGTCACGATATTGACTTGGGTCCTGCCATTGAGGGAGCAGCGCAAAGCAATTGCTGGGGAGGCTGTACGGATGGCGGAGGTGGTGGCGATGGAGATGGCGGGGGTGGTGGCGGAGATGGCGGGGGAGGCGGGGGAGGTTGTGGAGGTGGAGGTGGAGGAGGTTCATAAGCAGCTAAGTTTGTCTTGGTTGGATTTACCCGTTATTTAGTATAGCGGTGAGGTTTTGTGTAATTGGGTGTTGTGCTCAGAAGAGGGTTATATCGCATAATCCTTTTCTTTTTATACTTTAAGATCATCTAGAACATGCAGGCATTGAGCATTCCGACTTCACATTTATCGGTCCTCAAGTGTTATCCAGTCCATATATGTGTCTTTGACAACATTAATTTAGAAAAACCATAGCATTAGATTAGTCATTTATGGAGAGGAATTGCACATAAGAGTGATGTTGTAAATTGTTGGTAGGAAGGAACCTATTCTTACGGCTTTGAGTTGCTTCATCAATTTTCATTACAAGAATTATTTTTGAATCTTGTCTATATTATAGAGAGGCTTGCACTAGCGGAGGTGGAGAGCTTTCTTTGTTACGTGCAGAGTCTACAGGTCAGACAAAACCTTTCCCATCCGTTGAACAAAAGCCTCTTATGTAAACCAGCGGTGTAAATTTGTGTCTTAGAATGTTCGCCTGTAGGTACAAGAGGGCGGAATTGAGTGATAGATGGTAATGGGAGATAATCTGTGTGGGTATGTCTACCTCAGAGAGCATATAGAAGTTTACTTAATAGACTGCACAAATGGTGACAGTTTTGGCAGTTTTGTAGTTGTTTGGCACTGATATTTATTACTTGAGCAATGACCTCTCAAGTCTTCGACTGAACTTTTGCTAGTAGGTCTAAGCTTCTTTAGTCTAAGAGCCTTGAATTCAGAATTTGTGGTTTCCTTGACAGTTCTGCAAGTTTATTAGAAGATCCAATCTTTACAACTTAAGTAAACATCTGTGAATTGAACCACGTCCGCATGCTAGGCCGGCTCAAATAGCAAGTATATATGAAGCTCGTTTCAAGCAGTAATTCCTGGAAAAAGCTCAGTTCGAAGATCTTTTACATGATTGATCTCCTCCCATTCACCTCGCAGTCGACATATCCGTCGAGGACCTGATCAACCTGGCAGCATAAACAATATTTTCTTGATTTTCCGATGCAGCTTCGCAGATTGCTTGAATTCAATTGTCGGCACAGCAACACTTGGATATGATAGTGTAGATGAATTTTGCCGATTTGAGATTTTACTGCACTGGAACTCCTGCAAGCAAGAGAATGTCAATTGCTTTGTAATGGCGCCCAAATTTCTTTGGAGCTCTGAATTGTGATATTCAACTGCGCAAAGCTCTAAGAACTCGAAATTTAACCCCTACAGAACCAAGTGTTCATTCAACATACCCAATAAATCTTGTGTAGGTTCCTACGAAGACATTTTTAGTCTGATGTTCATGAAATTTGGATACAATGTGTAAACATGTACCTCCTTGTTGAAAAACTAATTTTTTTTTTGATCATGTGCTCAGATCAAAAGTTATGTTGCCCTAAGCTTTTAGGGCGGCTTGGGCAATTTGGGAATTTTCTAGGAATTATCTTTTGAAAAAAAGCTCATCAACTTTTGAAATTTGGCATGTACGGAACTAATGAAATATGGCATAAATTTGTCCAAAAAAATATATTTTAATCCTTATTTATCACATTATTTCTAAGAGGAGTCAAACTTTGTTAGCTATGTTGGGGTGGTTTCAAGAAAAATACATTTTCTTCTAACTTCAAGTCATAATATCTTGCAATTTGTGAAGTTGAAATTCTTCAAATTTTTTTCACATATTCCAAATGCTTGTCTATAAGTTTTTACCATTTAGATAAAAAAAATTAAAAATTTCCTCATTGCACAAGAAATCATCAAAAAATGACTAGTATATTGCCAATTCACTTATTAATAACCTGCTTGCTTTGCAGGATGATTTAGTATAAGCTAGACATCTCAGATGCTTCTAAAATTTTTCATGACTGAACCTAAGATCATATACTTATATTTGGTCAAAATCCTCATCTTTGGTGTAGAGCAAAAAAATTACTTCAAGAGGGCCCGAATTCTGCTGACCCTATTTTGCAAGAATGAAAAAAAAAAAATTCTCACTTCAAATGTTATAATCTTTCAATCCGTGTGGTCAAATGGGCTGAATTTTTTTCCACAATCTGGTAAAGTACTTTCATTCATTTTTTTCCAATTAAATTTTTTGGAAAAAGGTTCAATTTTCATTTATGAATAACACCCCCCCAAACCACAGTTTTTGACAATGTCTCCCTGAAAAAAAACCTCAGTCTTTCAGGGGTTAAGTTTCAGCTCTCTATCTTGAAAACTGTTACTGTACAGAATTTTTTCTCTGCCAAAATTAAAGAAATTGGCATTAGACATCCCTTCCCAAATTGGATGCAACACCAATTTTCTTGAATTGGCAAATTTCTATGATTTTGTCATTTTTTGTGAATCTATGCCTGCCCTAGTTTTGGGGGACAATTCAAAAAGAAATGTTTGACAAGATTAAGTTTGATTGCTAAAACAATCTCACCATTGGGATTATAGTGTTCATCCCATCTTAGAGCTATGCACAATTTAGTATTTCTTTCAATCTTGGACCTACTTCTACTTAACAATTTTTTAAAGATTGAAAATCAATTGCATTTGGGGGGGAATTTTTTCCCTAGACTATCAATTCAATTCTTTATCACAAATTTTTTTTAATTCAAAGTTTGTAGTGAAGTTTTTTTCCACAAATGGTAGTCAAAGTCAATGAAAAAATTCTGAAATTGTTGGATAGCATTCCAAGAAAACTTCTTTTTTTCAAAGAATGTTTTTTTGAGAAAAAATCACTTAATAGTATTGAAAAATGCATCTAGAATTTTGAACCCTCTACTATGTATTGAATAGATTTTTCCAAATACTTGCAAAAATGTGCAAGATAATTGCAAGAAAGACCTATTGATTTAGTAGTTCTTTTCCCCCTATCCATGATTTTTTCTTTACAAAACTTTAGGAAAAAATAATTATTTTATAATACATCAAAGTATTGGCAATGTGTAGACCTTTAAGGAGATTGTACCTTGAGAAGATAGAGGATTGAAGAATTTTAATAGTATGTGCCCTCAAGAAAATAAATTATTTTAAGTTATACTTTGACCTGAAGTACTTTGATCAGTTTGATGTTATATTTTGACCTTAAGAAAATAAACCATTTGATGTTAATTTGCATTACTATAGAAAAGTATGGGACCAAAAAAATAGCAAAGTTTCTAAAGTCTAAAACCTTTTATTAGGTGTAAGTAGGCAATAACACCAAGATTGACCAACTCTGTCCTAGTTAATTTTAGTGAACAATCAATATTATTTTGTATAAATTTAATCCTTCAAGGTTCATGACTAAATAATTAGTGATTATTTTTGACATAAATATTAATATAATTTATGTAAAAAACAAAGACTAAATTTAAGTTAAATTTTTTGTATTTTATATTTGTTATATGGACTCAAGCATTTTGTGCTTAGGACAATTAGGAGGACATAACTTTTCTTCTAGAAACTACTTGACATAAAAATTCCATTACAAGAACTCTAGTGCATGTCCTTACCTTTAGAAAAAGTTTCAAAATAATTACAACATAATTGGACATGATTAGACTCTATCTAAAATCCTAGAAGCCCATTCCAAAACTTTGAACCTTGAGTGGTTCTAATCTCAAATATCAATGGTCATTATGAAGTTCAAGTTGATTAAACCATTATTCTCAAACTTGTGTTTGGATACACTTTGGTATACAAGTTGCAAAAAATAATATTACTAATGTTTCTTGCATTCACCGTGCATCCAAAATTTTACTTTGCGCATTTGAATAAGAATTTAATACAATGCACACAATAATAAGATGAAATAAAAATTTGATTTTGGTGTTGATGCATCAAACTCTCAAAGAATAATAAATTCTATATTTTTGGCAAGTAGTTATTCAAAGTAATGAATATGTTTGCTAATACATTTTTCCGTAATGATTAAAAGAAATTGCACCTTGAAAATGTATTTGTATGATCTTATGGTTCATGTTGAGAGTTATTATCATGTAAAAATATCAAATTATTTGATTGTGGGTGTTTGCAAGAAAGATCTAATATACTATTTGTTTTATTTTGGTCCAATGCTTGTAAGTATTTCAAAATTCCAAGTGTACTATCAAAATTTAAAAAAAATATATATATAGATGGATTATGTTTAAAAGTTTAAGAATATTGTATAAAGGGAAATTGTTGAATAATTTTTAGAATAAATAACAATAAACTACAAGATCTAAAGAATATCTAAGTACTTTGACATTTTAATTTCAAAGACAAGACCTAAAATTTGGCCCATTTTTGTGGCAAATCTATAAAGATGATATGCTTAGAAGGAATCAACAATTTTTTTACTTGCACATATGTTTGATGAAGGCATCTTCATAGCAAACTTCTAAATAATATTCAATTAATGTTTGTTTTTTTAAATTTCTGTAGAATAATTGTAATTCTCTTAAAAAATAATTTCTTCTTTATTTCATACTCAAATTCTTTAGAATGGGTACTAAATAGTACTCCCAATCCTAAAATCCTTAAATGTGGCATATTTTCAAAATTAACACCTCCTACAAAATTAATTTTAGACTATTAGAAATACTTGATGAAAGCTTAAAATGGTGATATACACCTAAATTGCTATGAATTTAAGCTACATTGGATCATCACTATCAAACTTAGGCATGCATTTTGATATTCTTGACATTTTATACAATCATAAATGTATCATAAACAAGTACTTTATTACAATTGTAACATAAAAACATGTACTTTATTATATTTTGACATTTTGACATTTTTAGTTAGATTCTATGAAAATCTATTAATACTTGTTAAATCATGTTACTTTAATGAATTTTTTTAAAAATTGTCCAAAAAATCCACTTAAATTTTTGTTTTCCATTTCAATAGATTTTTGGTAGAATTAATTAAAACTTGTTAGGAAAAATGTAAATGGTCAATTTCATTAAAATGGCATTATTCCATTGAAATGGCGGGCCATTTCATTACTTTGGCATTTTTCAGGTTTAGACTGCGTAGTCTAAAATCTAGACCTATCATAGATGTTAAGAATCTAAACTTGTCCTAGATGTCTAAAATCTAGACACGTACTAGATAGTTTAGACCACACATTCTGAAATTTGTATTAGTACTAGATTTCTGAAATATTGAACTTTCCTATATTTCCAAAATCTATACCACTCCTAGATGTCCCTTTTACAGTTTAGACTGCATGGTCTGAAAAATGGCACATGGAATACCACCATTTTAATGAAATTGACCATGTAAACAAGATAGTGGTTTTGTACAAGTTACTCCGTACTATTTAACACTTAATTCAATGTCAAAAAATTCTACAAGGCAAAATTTAATTTGATGCCATTGGATTCATTACATAATCTATATACTCAAATGGTTTCACTCTTAAGAAGATTCATAAAATTGAGAACAAAAATTTCAAAAGATAATAGCAACTTTCCAAAAATGGTTAGTTGAGGGATAAGACACATTTTTACATGAAATGAATTCATACTATATGTGCAAATGAAGCATCAAAGTATATCTAATGTTCTGGCAATATATCATTCAACAACTAAATCCAAATATTTATAGACAAAATACCTTAAGTTTGGGGTACTTCTCACAAATGAAGAAAGTTTTCTACATTCATAATCTAAGCTTAACTTAGTAGTGCAAATAAGAGAAGGAATTCCTTTACTAAACTGATCCTTGAAGTACATGACTAGTTAGAAATGATGTACTTTTGGTTTTATTCATAGTCATTAATTCTTTGTACATGCAATATACCATATTTGCAATATTCGAGAATAATCTAAACTCATGATAGGGATTCTATAATTTTAAACTTCCACAGTATATCACTCATTCATATATCATCAAAACAACACATCTTTCAATGCATTGAAAGCCTCTCTAAAATATAGATAACATTCACAAAATAAATCTTATAATCAAAATTAATATGGCAAATCAAAGCCAGAAGAGCTGGTTCCTTCCTTCCAACAATTTCCAACACCACTCTTATTATGTGCAAGTCCTCTACATACATGACTAATCTAATGCTATCTCTTTTCTAAACGTTGTAGAAGCCACATAAGTTATATGGACTAACTTAGATAACACCTGAAGACAGATACAAAATGTCAAGTCGAACTGCTCAATACCTGCACTTTCCGGATGCACTATACGTATAAGAAGAGAAGGATTTTTGTGGGATATATGTAACACTCTTCTGAGTATAGAACCCAATGACACGAAACCTTGCCGCTATACAAAATAACGGGCTAATCAAACCAACGCTGATGATCATTCTCCGCCGCCACCTCCACCTCCACAGCCTCCTCCTCCACCTGCACAACCTCCACCAGCACCGCCACCATCTCCACCGCCATCTCCGCCGTCTCCGCCGTCGCCACCATCTGTGCCATCGGGACAGCCTCCCCAGCAACAGCTTTCCGCTGTTGCCTCAACGGCGGGACTCCAGTCCATATCCTCCTCCCTGTGACGCCGTTTCTTCCCTTTCTTCTTCTTGGGGTGCACTTTCTTCTCGTCGGCGCACAATGTTGTCGACATTAGAACTGCTGCCGCTTCTATGGCCACCACTCCTATCACCACAACCAGAGGAGGCAACATGGTGTTCGTCTAGTTGAATTTGCTACCCAGCTGGCCAGCTCTATGAATATGCTGTCACTTCAAATTATACCTCGATTGTCTTCCTACATCAAATCTCAGAGCAAGCAGAATTATGTTGGCTCATCTGCAATTTATTTCTGAACCTGTAATTATGAGTTTGTCATGTTTGTAATTTACTGAAACAAATAATGTGACCTAGGATGGGTAGCAATGTTGCAGTGTCGTCGACAGTGGCCTGAATTCAGAGTCTAGTATTAAATGCTAATTTCTTAACGCTATCTAGTAATCAAAGCTTGCAAATTCAACGTGGACGCCTCATTAGCCATGGCCAAATTAAATCGGCATTCCAAGTACAGCAGACATTCCACAGAGCAACTACATGATGACACAATAAGCGAGGTCGATCAGTTTAACAGTGAGTCTGCGCCTTTCGAGAGCAAGTGAACCTAGCAATCAATTGCAAGGTCAGAAATTCGAGCTTCCAAATGCCCACTGATAAGGATATCACTTCTGAAAGGTCCAGACACTACCTGTAGTCAGTAACCAAGCTTTATACTAGGGTCGGACTGCTTCCACTGCATTCATGTATATGCCCGATTACCGACTGGCCGTGGAATGTGCAAGTTCCTTCAAATTTCAGGTGGTCTCCGAGGGTCAAACTTAGCGTGTAACACGATGATTGTGCTTGTCATCCCGGTTCCTTACGGCTCTATCAGTGCACGTCTTTCAGCAGACGAATCGTCGTACAAGTTCAAATGGCGAAATTACAAAGACAGAGCTGGAACCTCGATCAAATCTATTTCTGTCCTAGTTTTCAGATCTCGGTGCACGTGAACATCAACGATGGAGAGGCCAAATGTTGCGAGTGGTGTTTCTAGAGCTGAAATTCGGAGCAATGGGGAGGCAGTTGCCAATCGACATCAGTTGAAGGTTCAGGGAATTGCTGGAAGTCTGCGTTTGTCAGCAAAGCCTTTGAGTGGGCAATAGCCTGATTGGGATGGTATTCGGCAAAGCTCACAACCAGTTTGTTTTTAACATTAAGCTTACTTGCCACCAGTCTTTCACAGCACTGGCGCAATTTGGGAGTGACGGAGTCTGACCGGATCAAACCTGTCAGAGAGTGCGAAATTTCGCCCCTCGAAGAACGCTGCTCACAACATCGTACACCCTGCTTGTGCAAGATAAGGAGTCTGTGTACTGCGGTTTCTCCAGTTGGCTTTGCTTCTGTTTGGTGAAATTCAAAAAATCTCAATATGTAACTGGGCATGATCCACGTGAGCATTCACTGCCGTGTACTTACAGGACATACCGTACCATAGATTTGTACAGTACAGTAGGATCCAATAGTCTCACAAATTTTGTTCCCCGGCAGATTCAACGAAAGGTTCATGAACTTCATGAAGCTTTAATTACAAGATTAAAAAATGGAGAGATTTTCAAACCAAAAATTGCATTGGAATTGTATTGATGAGCATTTGATAATTATAACAAATATACACATGTGAATTCATAACCAATAACAATTTAGATCTTTCCTAAGTATACACTATCTTTTGCCTTGAGCTGGTTCCAATCTTTGCTGAAATTATAGCGTGCATTCTATTGAGCATATTAGAAATATGATCAATTTCATTATAATGGCGGTGTTCTAGTGAATTGGCAGTAATGGCGGTGTTCTAGTAAATTGGTGGTACATTTCACTACTTCGGTATGGTCTGAAATCTAAACTTGTCTTAGATGTTAGAAATGTAGATTTGCCATAGGTGTCTAAAATCTAGAAATGGCAAAGATTGTTTAGACTATGTAGTCTTAAATCCATGCTATTTCTAGATGTTAAAAATGTAGAATTGTCCTAGATGTTGAAAATCTATAATAGGCTTAGATGTTCCTTTTACAGTTCAAATTGCTATATCTGAAAAATGGCATTTGAGTACCACCATTTTAATGAAATTGACCATAAATGAGCATTTGCAATTGCTTTAGAGATACTTATCCATATCACTTGAATTGTTTATATCATTTCTTGCTTATTCTTTGGCCTATTGTGGTGTTGCAATAAATCTTTGACTATCTTAACCCCTAAATGTTTTCAACTATGTTTTCACCAAAAACGCTCCAAAACTGTCATTTCTAGAACAAGTACCAAATTTTTGGAAAAAAACATTTTTGGAAACATGTAACCGTAAGATCTTGTATGAAACTTATTTGAGAAGATGTGGAAAAAATTTCAGGATTTTTCACCGTGTAGATTGTAAGATATTAGCGTTTGAATTAGCAAAAATCCTTTTTCTGGCCTTGTGAAAAAACGGGCAGCTGCACTTCACAAGGCCACATTTGTTTGAAAAAAATTCCAAAATGGTGGTTACTCTTTGGATTCATTCTTCAAGGCAAGTTGGCTACATGCTTGAAAAAATTCAAATCATTTGAAATTGTACAACATATAGGAAAAAGAAAGTAAGTACAAAGAAGTAGAGAATGATTCAAAATACTAAATTGTGAAGAATTTTGTTATGGAATTGAAAAATTCCAATCCCAATGGTTGTAATGTTTTACTAAAATATCCACACCCTATGATTTTATTTTTTTCAAAAAATATTGAAAATTGAGTGAAATAAAGGACTTCAAAGTTTATTTTAGAGTAGAGAATCCGGAACTGCCCGCAAACTAAAACGCCTCATAACTTTCATCTCATAAATCAAAATGGAATGATTCAAAGCTTTCCATGTACATATAAATCTAGAAAACCAATTTCAAATTTTTATTTCTTAAAAAAGTATTTTTTAAAGAATTTTTTGGGCTGCCCGAAGAGCAATGAAAATTACATATCATGCAATAACTTTTTAACCATGAAGTCAAAAGTTATGAAAATTGTTGGGCCTTAAAGATACTCCTCGGGCACATGTTGTGTGAAAATTTCAAAGAAAAATAAGAAAAACTCCATTCGTAGTGAGCTGCCCAAAATCGCTATGTTGCCAAAAAATGCAGTTTGGGCGTTTAGGGGTTAAAGGTTCTCTATATTGAATTAGAAAGTCAAACTAACTTCTTCAAACCATGAGCTTGGGGCCTTCACTTTTGTACAAGTGGTTGTATGGTATTCAAGTACACTTTACTACAATTCTAATACAATTTGCAATTTAAAAATCTACGCATTTTTTAGCATATAAGAACATCTTGAAGTTTGTAGACTTCTTACTAGCTATAAATCTACCTACAAGAATGATTCATAAGATTATTAGACTCAACTATATATACATTACATTCATTCGTAGGTTATCAAAAACTTAGAAGAAGAAAAAAAGTGTAGCCCATTTTTGAAGCTAGCATGAATCAAGAGTCTGTTCATGTTTATGTTTATTTGTCCCACTTGAAATTCATTTGATTGAATAAGAAGAGTTACATAGAGACTACATACCTTCATCCCGACCTTCACTCAGTAGAAGGGAGACTCTATACTAACTAATTGATAGACCTTACAAAAATTCTTTTTGGAAGAGTCAGTTCATAGATTTTGAGTAAATATTGTATATATTTTTTAGTATTTAAAATGGTTAAGTATGAATAAAAATATAATATTTTGATTATAAATATAAAATTTTAAAGAATATTTGTAAATGTGGATAGAATTTGGTTATTCTCAAGATTTTTAGTGGATGAGTATATACATAGAATATTTAATTGAAATTTTATTTATGTTATTTTATGCATATTTAACCCAGAAAGAACAAAGGGAGTATTTTAGAAGAGAAAAAATTTTAAATTTTAAATTTCTAGTGCATTGTTTAAAATCCATTTAAAAAAATTCCAAATGTACACAAGTGCATTAAAAAATTATGTCCATGTGAAAAAAATTAGACCTTTTGACCATGTGTATTGAAAGATTATAGCATTTGGAGTTCCAAAATAAATAAATTTTGGCCCTCACTAATAGTGATAGCAAACTTCAAGCTAGTCCTCTTGGCTGAATATTTTTGCTTTATACAAAAATGAGGATTTACACCATTCATAATTATTTGTTGTTAGCTACATTCATGCAAAAATTCCACAAGGAGCTTGAGATGTTTAACTTACTCTAAATCAACTATAATATATGGAAGACAAAAATAATGACTATACACTAGCTAATTTTTAGAAATTTGTTGTGTAGTCATAATTTATTTATTTTAGAAAATACATATAGAGACATGATAGAAACCCTTGTCTTCTATGAGTAGGGATTTTTTCATTAAAAAATTAGGAAAAAACAAAAACTTATGATGATTCACCCTAGCTTCCCCATAGACCCTCTACCCATTGTCTTTAAGTCTTCATTATGAATACAACACATTGTAGAAAGGAAGATTGACTTCCAATTTAGTCTTCTATGGATCAAATCAACTCAAAGGGACTAAAAAGGAATCAAATGACACTTTAATTAATATTTAATTAATATTTTCTTACTTTTCTAAACATAATCAATCAATTCTAGTTAGTTTAGTCCTTTCCAACTAGTATTTCACCATATGCTAAGATTGGCATGATTATATTTTATCAAAAAAATATATCTTCTTAACTAAAGTTCCAATTTAAGTTTGAGTATTAGCTTACTAGTTTTTACAATGGTTGAATAAATGTCTATGACCTAATGAATATCAATGTGATTGATTCCAAAAAATTATGTGATTACATAATCATATTATAAAACAAAAAAGGACTTTTCTAATACAATTTGAATACTTTCACATTTTGTATAATAATCAAGAGGAAAAATAGTTGAATGTCCTTTTCAATATAAAGATCAACCCAAATGTTGATCATATCCAAACAAAATTCAAATGTATACATTATTTATATAGAGGTCTCTGTATGTACAATGACTATTAAAACTGAGTTCAAAATTTGAAGTGCCAACTTTCATGAACAACTACAAAATTTTCAAAGATTGCTTTATAAATCTAAAGGTGGAGTGAAACAACATATACAATCTTGTATATATGTACAAAATTGTACATACATCAATTGATAACAAAATGTTCTTCTTCAAAGCCAAATCAACAACAATATATTGTATGCACTATTCTTCAAAGTAAATCCTCAAACTCCAATATTTTGTCCAATTATCTTTTGCTTTAAAATACAAACAAAATCCTTCTTGGAATACCTTTCTCAATCTTCTACATCAAAACCAAAATAAACACTACACACATTCTACTACAATTCTTGAACTTCTTTAGGCTTTGAAGTGATTTGGTTTAGAAGTTGCTTAAGAAGGGCCCCAAAAAATTCCATTGGATTCAAATCTAGCAATTGTGCTTGCCATTAGAGGAGATGAAATAGTTGGGAAGAGAGCCATAATTGAATTCTTTTTGCCATATGTTTAGGATCATTATCATGTTGAAAAAACATCCTACTAAGATCTAAGTTATAATTTTGCATGTTGCTCCATAAGCAAGTTTTGAAAATATTTTCATATATTAAATGTTTCTTCATCATGTTATGGATGACTAAATACAAGATTAAGAGTGTTCCAAAAAAAATCTCGACAAAGGCACAAGGTTGTAATTTTACTAGAAACAAAAAATGGATTCAAGAGAATAAAAATATGCAGAATAGGACTTTGGATCAAAAGCTAAAGCTGAGTACTACAAACTAGGACATCAGAGTGAGTTGTCAAAATTAAGGAATCTTTCAACCTCCACTCCTATATATTCAAGGATTCTAAGCTTCTTTGTCAAGCTTGGAAGATGCTTGAGAAACTTCCATAGGCTTCCACTAGCTTGAAAGCTTCTTGGAAAGTTTCCACAAGCTTGGAAGCTGCTTGAGTTGCTTTTGCCAAAGAAAAAGTTTCTTGAAAAGTTTCAACAATCTTTCTACATCTATGATAAACTCATTGAATATTTGAATGTTTGCAAAGTTTTGGAAATTAGTGGTATAGAAAGACAATTTATAAGGCTTTGTTTTCTAGATTTCAATCAACACAAAAAATGATTACTTTGAAAGTTACAATCAATAGTGCCCAAGGTGCATTCACTTTTTGGATGTGCGGACATTTAGGGATGAAATACTGTATTTATGTAAAGAATAGAAAATATAATTATACAAAAGTTAAAAAAATATTTGGATATTCAAAGGTTACTTAGGTCAATGAGGACGTAGATGATTAACACATTGATGTTGAATAACAGTAAACAAAAGTCAGGTTTAATAAGGAAGTACTAAAGTAATGAAATTGAATTTCTATGATGCTATTTGAAAAAGTTCACATCATCTTCAACCCATTTCAATCCACAATATGACACATGACAAACTTTTTTTGGACTACCATGATATGATTTATGCCCAATCTAACCAGAATATTCTATATTAGTGATTATGGGCTCTTTAAATACAAAAAAAAATCCAAGAATAAAGACTAGTGAAAAAAATTATCCCATATACAAGCCATATACTTTAAAACAATTCATCTCATTTTTTTCCTTGTTACCAAACCTTGCTATCATAATTAATATTTCAAGCCACTAGTAGATAAGGTGGTCTTTGGGCACGAAGGATGTAGTTCAATTTTCTACGACAACCCAAGGCAATTCCAATTAGGTTCGTTTGGGGGAAAACTCAAATTAGCTTAGTGTTTTTATTAGCTAATGTCACTTTATAGGTAAATTATGTCGTTAATCTAAATATATTAGGTTATTTGGTATATTTCATACTCTATTTTAGAAATGGAAAAGGAATTATCTCTCTAATTTTCGTCCAATTATAAATATAAATTTCTAACCACTAAGCCCGCCTCAATCTTATCTTAAAATAAAATGCGAATCTAAAATTATAAACTAAGGGAATCTGCATCCACACATCTCATACTTTGAATTCACTGAAATATATTACAAATATATCCATTTGCAACCTACATCTTACAGTATATAATTGAACTTTGAAAATTCGGTTCAACCAAGAATTCTTTAATTGTGTTTCACAACTATGATTTCAACATCTAAATTATTTTAAGCGTTAATGACTCAATTACTTCAAGTAAATGTAACACATACCCTTTTTAGGGATTGAAAACAACCAAAGACATCGCTTTAAGCGAACACATTATCACACATATGCTTTAAGCAATTCTAAAAATAAATTCCCTTCAAGGATGTATAATATGCTTTGCTAAATTATTTTAAAGAATTTCAAATTCTTTCCTTTCTAAGTCTCCAGTCTTTATTTGACTTTATATTCTCCTATCTTTAGCTTTAAGCTTTCTCCATTTGCATCACTATGATATGTTTGATCTCCTCTTTTCTCCAATTGTAATACAAATTCTAAATTATGCTTTCTAAGTTTACACAACTAAATACAATTTCTAATGGAAGAATTTAAATACACATTCAAACATTCAAACATGTACTCATGTCTTTATTTGGAATACCATTTATTGAACATGCAATAATCATTCAATCATTAGAATGTACATCAATGGTTTATAATTGTTCAATGATTTCTTTTCACTAGAAATGTAAACTCATATTCTAACTCAAAATAAATCTCAATTACTAATTTTATTTCAAACATATATGTCCATTTGTGATACAAAGATATTCCAATCCTTTAAATGAAAATAAATACCAATCACTGGTTTATCTTTAAATTTCAAAATCCAATCCAATCACTGGATCACTCAATTCCAAACCAATCCCTAGTTTACAAATAATTTCCAATTACTAGAATTATCAATTATTAAGTCAATCACTAACTTAATATTTTTCTCCTTTTAATACTTCAAATCTTGCTTTAAACATTGACACAAAAATTCTCTTAAGAGATAAAATATAAACAATAGACAAAATCTATTCAGAATGTCATCAAATTCTCTCTCAAAGAGATTCTCCTTTATATAATGCTCTAGGCAAAGAATACTTACTCATCATTTAAGTGATTATTAAATTATTCAATTTAATTGATTTGACATTCATAAAATACTCAAGGTAAATTATCATCAAAATTCAACTTCATGCTTAAGCAATAATCACTATCACTTAAGTGAATAAAATAACTAAGAATGACACTTATAAATTTTCTTAAAAAATAATACAACAATGGAAAGCATAAAAACACAACCCCACGTCCCGAATGCAATAACAAATTAAGGAGAGAAAAATAATGAGAGAAGAGAAGACTATATATCACCATCCTTCCTTGCATACCCCTTCCAATCTTTTAATAAAAAACCCGTCAAAGTCCACAACCGCTCAAGCTAAAAAGTCATTTCACACTTTAACTCCAAATATCATCACATTCATACTTAATTTCACAAAACTTTAAACATCTAATCCATTTCACACTTAAAAAAACAAAATTTATCTAGAAAATGTAATTATCCTAATTACAAAGGAATAGTGCTAAAGCATGGTATTCAAGGCCCATATTAGCACTAGGAATGGTGACAATGTAGGCCTTTGGCACCATACTTTGACACTATTTAGTGGTGCCCAAAGACCACCCTTTTACTAGTACATTGAGTATTTAATTAAAGTTGAAAAATCAAATTTACATAAAAATATCATTTTATAATTTGTTTGTTCTCTGTATAATTTTATTTAATTCATAACTAATTTCTTTAAACTATCAACATATTATTTTAGAATAATTTTTTTGCCAACCTTCATGGTATTTAGATTCTCTAGAATGCCATAGGAACCCTCTAGCAAAAGATTACAAATGTTATGACCCTCTCTTGCAGAAGTGGCATTGAATAAAACTAGTTAAAATGACAAATCACTCTCTTTGTCCCAAAATGCTCTTTTGATTGGATAAAATGTTCAAGATTAAAGTTGAAGATAACATTATTTCAACCCATTTCTAAGTTTTTCAAGGAAGTTGTTATCCATTCACTAAATCTTCAAGAACAATAATGATAATTTTTGAGCCACTCGTTTTAGAGCATAAAAATTAAGGGAAACGAAAAGATCATTTTGGGAGTAAATTAAAGGAGATCACCCATTTCTGACTAGCCTCCCATTCTCGCAACTTAGGCTACAAAATTTCTAATCAGTTATGGTGTAGGTGACAGCTCATGTAGAGTAGGAATAGTAGAAGCAACGAAAATGTCTGGGAGATGAAAATTAAAAATGTACAATGATCAAAACATGTACATTGAAAGCCACAACAATGACTTGCATTGGTTTTCTAACCAGCCTATGGTTGGAAATAGGCTTGCCTACATATCAAGAATGGGGTGAATAGAATTTTCAAGAAAAAAATTCATCATAATTCTGTTTTTGAGGAGAAAAGTGTAAAAAATAATGAAATCCTTCTGAAATCTATTTCTTTACATGGGAAAAAAAATTCCTCAACCTTCCTCATGCCGCAGATAGGCTGAATTGCTTAAGTGGTCGGAAATAGGGGATCATCCTGATATAACTTTTAACTATCCAAAGGGCAGAATTTCAGGCTTGTCATTGCGACGTCGACAATCTAAGAATTTGGCCGTTTTGTCGGCATGGCATTCTATCCGAGCCGCAAGCTGCCATTTCCATCACCCCTGCCTTTTTGTCCATTGAACTATTATTGAAGCTTCAGCTTAGGCGCCTCTGCACTTCCGTGAATGCACGAGATTTCATTCTCGTTCAAATCCACAGACCTGCATTCCGATTTGCATTGCTCCGGAGTGCAATTCCATCTTTCGAGGTTGGTGAAATTCAATGGCGGAAGGAGCTGGCACAGTGATCGTGGGCGCAGGGCCCGCAGGCTTGTTGCTGGCGCACTTGCTGTTGCAAACCAAGCCCAAGCCCCATCTCCTCCCTGTGCGCATCTTCGAAGCTCGCGATGACCCGCGCATCCCGTTGCCCATGTAAGTTCCGTCCTTACATTCCCCAAAGCAATTCGTATTTCGCAGGGGTTCAAATTCTTTGTAAGCATCAATTTTCTTGGAGGAAAGAGTCAGATCGTGAAATCGCTTTTTGCTTTTTTGCTTTTGATCCATTCATGCTATGTTCTGGTGACATAAATTTGGTCAACCCCATCTGAATTATGGTCAATGAAAGCGTGAATTTTGGGGCATTTAGGGGTTAAGCGATTAATGCAAACGGGGAATGTAGGTACAAGGAGCGGCAATACTGCGTGGGGTTGAGCGCTCGCGGCCAAGATGGCATCAAGAGAGTGGACGGGCTTTGGGAGAAAGTTGAGAAACGCGGCATGCCGAGCTCGCAATTCGTTTTGCACTCGGGCAAGCGTTCTATAGCTTTGAAGAGGAACCCTGGCAAGCCGTCGCTGCTGATCAATCAAAGGGCCTTGGCGGCCACCCTTGTTGCTGAACTGGAGAGTCGCTATTCCAAAGACCATCTGGAGGTCGGGAATGCATAACCACTCTACTGGATATGGCTGTTGAATATTCCCTTTTTCTATGCATTTCAACATGGTGAGAACTGCACAACTGAACAGTCTCGGTAGCGTAATGCTGAAATATTATGCGTGTTGAGATTGTGCTTGTGGCCATGAGGACATTGAAGACTTTGAGTGTGACTGAGATGTGGAGATCTTGCTTCCTTGCCTTTGCTGAAATGCCAAGAGAAAAAGGAAAGAATTTACAGAGGGAATGGCTTGGCAGAGTTTGTCCTGGTAGATGAAACACCATATCAAGCCTGATTAGTTGATTTGGTTTATTCAGAATGAGACCTATGTGTAAGAATCTTCAAAGCAAAGTTTTCATTTTAAGTAGACTGTTCCGGGAGTTTTGAGACAATATCTTGAAGAGAATCGTCCTTATGAGGGGTATAATCACCGTGACCATAGGGTAACCTTCCCATGAAGCATAGGGAAGACTCTCAATATTTTGTCTAAACAGGGTGTTGAAGTAGTCTAATTTTAGTGAAAACCCTATTTGAAGATTGTAGAATACTCGACTGAGTTCTTTGAGTCTTTGATGTGCACTTGTGTGCCAACCAGGCTTGTATATGGACCAGGATGTTGAGGGTTTTTGAAATTCTGATTGTGGCACTGCGAATTCTATGCAGGTTCATTTTGATGCACGCTATGAACGAGTTGATTTCAAGTCTCATTCGGCCACCTTCGAGGGCAAGTCAGAGAACGGAGTGTCATACAATCTTTTGGTAGGTGCAGATGGTGCAAAATCTTGTGTGCGCAATGCATTCATAACTCAACGAGGCTTCGATTATCAGCAAACCAATATGCCTTATTCGTTTAAGGTCCTGTACGTTTCTAGGCCGCCCGATCTGTCTGAGGAAGCCGTGCACGCATTCAGGTGTGTTTGTATTTGCAAATTGAGTCTGTGTTACTAGGAGAAATTCTCATCCCCAGAGGTGTTCTAGGAACCCTACCTGCTGTTCCATACTTTAAGGCAGTTTTCTAACATAAACCGTACCAAATGTCATGCGGCTAGATTTTCTAGAACACCTTAGAGGGGTGGGGATCTGATAAGAATTTTGATAAGAAGGGATTTTAGCTTGTGCTGACAAAAGAGACGTGTTTGACCGAGGCATGTTTTGCAGGGTGACTAAGGAGGATGCTATTGAGGAGGAGGGAAAACAATCTTCTTGGTTTAGGCTCCCCTTTTCTGGCACCGCAGAGAAAACAAGCTTGCGGTTTTCATGTTTTCCTACGCCTGGAAACGGGATGTCTGTGCTAATAGAATGGACACCGGGCACCACCCCAGTTGAGCTTCTTAGCATTCGGTCAGCAGATGAGGTATACTTTTTTCTTGCAACAATTCCGTGATTCAGCATCGTTAAGATTATTGTTGTTCAAAATATATTACGAGAGTGTCTAACAGTGAGTGGTATCGACACGCCGTGGTTTTGCAGTTGAAAGCGTTCATGGAGAAGTACATGCCACCTTTGAAAGTGTCCATAGAAGCTGCCGAGGCCTTTATTAATCAGCGTCCCACATCCTCCATGAAGGTTCACTTATCTCAGTTTCTGATCTTTTCTGTTGCGGCAGGAATGTGTTCTTGTACGATCTTGGAGGTAGAACTGGGAGAATTTCGTAACATCAGTGCAGTTGAATAACAATGCCTCTTCTGAATGCTGCATGATATTTTTTACGTCAACCTGTCTGAGCTGCTTGTAATATGGCGGTGCTTCTGTTGACAGGTCTTTTGTAGCAGGTTCCATGATGATGGAGGAAAGGCCGTCTTGATAGGTGACGCTGCGCATGCGATGTCTAATGCCCTTGGTCAGGGTTGCAATTCCTCTCTCCAGGTTAGGATTCTTTTCTCTATGTCAAAGCACCATGGGAGCTTGCTGGTAGGTAGAGGATACTAACTGTGTGCTAGAAAACCTCTTACGTCGAAATTACTTAAGAAATTCGTACATAGTGATGAAAATTTGATTAACAGTATCGTCACTATATTAATAGTGCCGCAAATAGTATCCTGTACCTTATTCAAAAGCGACTCCACTTCTTGTCGCCATGTTTGAGAATGGATTTGAGAGTGGATTCATGGTATGTTTGCAGGATGTTGTGACTCTGTCGCAAGCTCTTCATGAAGAAGATGACCTTTCTAAAGCTCTCGAGAGATATACCCAGAAGCAGACCCAGGAAGACCACTCGGCAGCATATTTGTCAGAGTTCGCCTTCCCACAAGCGAAGTGGGTGCTTCCGTTCTTCTACTTGGGAAATATTGCACAACCTGCATTAGGCAAATTCCTTCCCACATCCATTCTGGCACCTCCCATTCAGAGTCTCTGCTCAGAAACTCTTACACCCTATTCCGAGGTACGATTTCGAATCCCTCAAATCATTTGCCAGTTAAGGGAACAACATTTAATTGCGACTATTACTCAAAAGTGGCCCCTGCACATTCTTGGTAAAATGTGGATGATCTGAACAATCATAGGATTGATTTTTGATATGCCTATTATCAACACCTTCAAAATTCATAGTTTCTTCATGCAATACCCAAAATAGATGTTCTAAGATGTGATGGAATCCTCATTCAATTGCCAACAAAAAATAACAGTCTAAAAATAGGACCCATTTTGAGATGCATATTTGGACGCTTTTAGGTGTACATAGCTTACTTTTGTGATCTATCGTTGCAACACTGATAAGCCTTACGGTGTATTCCTTATAGATCAAGCGGATCCATCAGCGGTGGCTATCATTTGTGGAGATTACTAACAGGCTGGCAGCTTCGAAAGGCCCAAGCAGCTGAAGCTTCACTCGTATGAGGTGCAAGTGTTAAATATTAGTTTTCTCCGTTGTAAGCCTTCAGCAGCTATGTCTTTTTCACTGTTATGGAAGTCACTTACGGTAGCCTTGAGGTGTTTCACAAAATCCAAATTGTACAATGCATTTCTCTATCTTGAGATTGAAGAAGTTGCTTCAGCTTATTCAAATTGTATTTCGAATCCATACACAGCTACAGTAGTGAAGAATGCAAGAACCGGCGTTGATGTGAGCATGATAAACTAAATGCTCTCACTTTTTCCCATCAAAAGAGTGAAAACGTGGAAATTTTTCTTTTGCACCTGGAAACTGGATTTTTCACGTATTCGCTATATTATAATTCTTGGAGAACTTTGCTTTTGCACAATAATAGATACTCTGTATAATTCATAATTAGAAATTTCATTGCTGGCAGACTTTGAATCTTGATAATTTTATGACTTTTTGACATATGGACAGTCAAAGATTTGGAATTGATTGGAATTTATGAATCCAAAATTTCGAAAAAATTCTTCAAATGTATATCTGATTATAGTAATCTTAAACCATATCCTTAGTGTTTAATATTATAAACTACTTGTTTTCTCTCTAATGACATCTTTATATTCTCTAAATCTTTCTCAATTATTCTATCCATCCTGTAAAGAGATGGAAGAAGCATTTGGGGCCAATTAGGCACTTAGAGGCTAAATGTAATTAAGAAGTATACAGTGTCACAACCCCTATCATGGCTCTTGTCACATTAGATGAAATTTTGGTTCTTTAAAGGGCCATTTCAGGGTTGTTTCATTTACAGTGAACAAGGGCACAACTATCCATATATTAAAAAATACAAAATATTTAAATATTTAAAAATTATTTAAAAATTTGATTGATTAAAATATTATTAAAAAATATCATCTAACCTAGCAAAACTCCAACCATGTTAGACTATTGATGTGGTGCAATTCCCATAGTTCTCCACAATCTAGGAACTCACAATCTTGTTCACTAATTAATCTCATCTAATGTAATATTCTTCACGATTTCATCCTAGAAAATATCATCCAATTATGTAATTTGACTTTCACAATGAAAACCTTACCTAAAAAAAGGATTGATGCAAGCAAATTTGTAAGTAACAAAGTGTACAATGGTTAAGGGTTGTATTAGTCACCCTTAGAAAGTACAACAATTTGACTTGAGTATGTGATCATGTTTTTTTACTTAAATATACCTTGGCCCAACCTCACATGCTTTATTGAATTATACAATATTAGAACCGAAATGCAAGTATGCAATTGCATAATGGACAAGAAAATTCATCCTTGAAAATCCACCTTCATTCATATTTTATAAAAATTAGACAATTTGCATTTCCAAATAGGGCAACTATACATAGTTCAAACTATTAGAAGAAATTTAGCTACTTTCGAAGCCTATGAGTTCCCAAGAATACTTGGATTGTGGAAACTTGGCATCACCAATAGGCTAACGTGGCCTAACAATGGCCACGTCAAATAATAATAATTAAATATTAAATATTATATATTCATTTAATTTCTAATATTTTGACATTTTGGCATGCATTGACTAGTTCTTAGCATAGGAAACCAGCTTGAAACGGTCTTCTAGTATAGCTACATCTCTTCTAATGTAATATCCAATACAATAATTTTCCTTGTCAAATATCAGGTTTCCAAACATTTCAAGGACTTTGTTAATTATCAAAGACCTTGAAGAAATAACTCATATTTTTATGTATAAATTGAAATGCATTGAAATATACATAAATTTAAACATGGACTATTTCTTTTCAGCATGGACTTTACCAATCCAAACTCAACTAAGCTTGATCTACCACAAAATAGTGAAATTAAATTGACCCGTACTAATTTCTCAACATTTGACACTATATAAATATTTTCAATTATTGTACAAGAATGCACTACTTTTGAATTAGGTATTATTGTAACTGGGACTCATGAACCTCCATATATACAAATGAAAATATTTTAAGAAATATTTATTGACTTTGATGGCTTATAAAGTAACTTTCTTGTTGTAAGGCAACCTAATCATTAACCTTCAAGCACTCCAATGTCCAATTTTGGGATGATGAACAAAATCATATTCTTGTTTCTTTAGCATTACTACTTGGATGAAAGTCATCCTAATTTGTGGAGATACTTTATTAAGTTCTTATCCTATCTAATGGTTGGATTTGTTGATAGTAGAATACATCTTTTTCTAAAATTACAAATGTGCAAATATGTCAAGTGGTTGCCCAAGTCAAAATTGCATTAACTTTAGTTCAAAACTAGACTTGCCAAAATGAGGTCATAGATTTGAAGAACACAAAAATTTCAAAAAATCACCATGTGAAGAGAACCTCAATTCAAATCTGTTCCAACAAATTTTACTCAAAAAATGATAATATTTTGCTTGTAATCAAATTTTGAAGGAATTTTAGAATTTCTCTTTCAAATTTTATGAAAAAAGATTGGGGATAGCACTAGCAAATCTACTAGTATAGATGGAATCTTCAAATCAAAATCTACAACTTTGATTTTTACATCAATTCCAAAATATTCTTCCAAATAGCACTTTATAATGATTTTTCTCAAATTGCCAATTCTGGAGATGAATCTAGACATTTAGTGGTTAAGGCAACCTAAATTCACTATTTTGTGTACTGTAGATACTGGAGTGAATAACGTTGCATTTCTTTTTCAATATGAATTGAATTTAAATAATACGAAAAACACATTCGGCAGGTGAAGTAACTTCAAATTCTCCCAGTTTGCCTGATGCCACTGACAAGCCCGGCGGGCACTTGGGTTGACGAGACGTTTGAAACGTTCTGCCGGTTCTGGTGGGAAAACAACGTCGACTGCAAAGAGCGACCCAAATTCAAACGATTATTCAATTCTAACGTCCGTCCCCCGCCGTTCGGCGCACGAAGCTTCCTGTCTCAGACCGCAACAAGCACATCTGAAAGAAGTATTGCGCGCAATTTATTCTCCCAAGCCAGCATTCCAATCTTCGCATTCCACTCTTCCAGCCACCATAGCCACGGTCACTCGAAAGCAAACATTTGGTAAGATCAACACTCTGCCACTCTGTGTATTTTTGAGCTGCAATGCATGGGAGGCTTGCGTAGGACAGCACTTGTTTTAAGTTATTGCTTGTGTTTAGGGTTTCAGGTGCGGTGCTGTCTTGCACTGCATTGTGAGTAATTTCTTAGGGTGTGGATTATCTCGGTTGACGTTGATGAGATGCTGTGGAAATTTGTAGTGTGTGTGTGTGTGTGTGGAGAGTCTTGCTTTCAATCGGGAGTGCGAAGCAAGGTGTTCGCAGCGATGACGGAGTTTGGCGCTTCCCCGTCTCCCTCGAGTTCTCCGGAGAAGAATGTACGTCTTTTTACTTCTTCCTGGTTGTTTTTCTTTGTTCTTTAGTTATGGAGAATGGCGATCGGGAACGTTCTTGGTTTCAGTGTGAACGTTTTTCCAATGTTTGTGAATTAAGTACATCTGAGAGTGGCAGCTCAGGAATACGTGGTGTTGGAAGAGGACAGATGAAGACGCGAATCTAGAACCTGGAATATTTTATTTTTCTTTGTGAAAGATTTGTTTAGCCATGGTTATGTACCTTATTGGCTTGCAATATGGACATCTCTGTTGTTTTCTCTTTGCAATTGGTGTTGTAGCTTGTTTAGCTTTGACTGAGAGCTATTGTAATGTTCGAATCATCGCGGTTCGCGTGTTCTCATGTACTTTTGCTTTATGAATTGTTTGATTTTGACGCCATGCTTGAGCATGGCTTCATTGTCGGTGATGCGTTATCCTCCACTGTGCTCATAGAATGAAGCTGAGTTTCATTCATGTTTCGATTCGTGTGACTGATTGTTAAGGGAAGCTGAAAGCTCTTTTACTACTATCTGACTGATTTCTCTGTTCAGCTGTGGCTATCTTGCCGTGGTTGGTTGTCTAACTTCCGCCGGGAGTGATTATAACGTCCTAACCTGTGCAGTCTTTGTGTCTTCATCTATTTTTGGTTCATTTCATGATAGGTTAATGTCGGTTCCTCATTGTCGTTGTGAAGTATTTGAGTTTGATGCCTCGAGATGGTTTGAGGGTCACGATTGCCGACAATTGTATGGTTGTTGATTACTCATTGCTCACAGTTTTAAGGTGTAGTTAGTTGGTGACCTTCATGAATCGATTCTTGTGTCACTGACAATGTAAGGGAGCTGACAAGTATTTGTTCCTATGTTCGAAGGACGTGGCTCTAGAGGGGAGCTCTTCTGAAGCTACTGATTCAGATCCAATCGTTCAAGCCATGGATACGGACTCTGAGGCTTTGAACACCGGAGCAAATGAGGTCGCCGTTGTCACAAGCTTACGCGAGTCTGCGAAGATGGGAGAACAGGGGATGAGCGGTGACGAAAGTCATCGCACCGAAGCTGTGACTCCATCGCAGACACCAGCTGCAGCGGTAGTTTCTGAGGGTCTCTGAGTTTGCTATCACTTATGACCGCATGCTTTCCCATCCGTATTTATTCTCGTAATACTGTTGTAATAATGATAGAGAAGATGTTCAAGACTCCCGCACTTGATTTTGCTTGGGATTATTAAATAGGGAGGTCAAATGTAGAAGGGAGTAATTTATACTTTGTCATAGGTGTTACCCGATTTTAGAATGTTTCTCAGAGGTTCTACCATTCTTTGTGTTCCAACCCTTGGCCCCGAGAACATGACCATTTCTTGCCCCATATAATTCCAGTTAGACGTCAATTTTATGTACTGCTTCTTTCTTATTTCAAGTCTTCCTAACTAAGGAAACGTTACACAGGACTTCCCGGCATCGAAAGGGCTAAATGAGACGAGGGCGGAGCTGCTGCAACGGGTACAAGCCTTGAAGAAGGTAAAGGGGTTCGCAGATAAGGAGAGTTCGTCCTTTTTGTCTTGTAGGCTGTGCACACTGGATGTTACTTGATTTGCAATTGCTAGAATCAACAGAAAGTTGCATCAGAAAACACTCGAGAATTGTTGTGCCCATTACGTGAGTATTCGATCGATTGTTCGGCAGGATCTCGAGAACTGGCGGGGAAAGCTGGATACTCAAGTCAAGTCTTACAGGGAGGTTCGTGTTTTTTCCCTTTATGTCCGATTTTTCAACGAAGTTATTTTGCATTATACTTTCTGACACTCACCCAGAAATAGAGTTGAGGAAGATTAGCAGCATTTAGCTTTCCCAGTATATGCAATGTTGCATAATCGAATTCAGTTTTTGATATGCTCTTCAGTGCATGCAATATTTGGTACGTGGTGGTGTCCAAGAATCTGAATCTTAGGAGCTGTAAAATGCTTTTGAAAATTATGGGATTTCATCTGTCCTAGCGGTTCTTTTTCCAAGATGATTGTAATGCCTATCTTGATACATTGCCTCATGCTAGTAGGTGTTGCACTTGCACAGGAACTTGGAGATCTTCGGAGCTCTCTGAACTCAGAGGTTGAGCAACTCCGAGTTGTAAGTTCATATTCTTGGTGACATTATTTGGTCGAAATCCCTAGAGCGCAGTGCTCTGTGTTTGTTCTGATTAGAATATAATTTCTCAATCAGGAGTGCTGCTCTTGTTGAACATTGACTCGTCATTGCAACCAGCTATCCGTTTGGCCGGTGTTACGTGTTTACTGTCTGGTTCAACCCTTGTAGAGAGGGATCGGAGGGTTTTTCCGTTTAGCTGGCAATTCTTTTAATGAAGAATCGTAGTTATAAATGTGAAGGCAAGCCAAGATCCGGTTATGTAGGGATAGTTTGGGAAATCATCCTATTCGGGTCACTCTCAACCATGTTCGCTAACATCGTGTTCTATACTTTTTCAGGAATTTCAGGATTTACGGAGCACCTTGAAACAGCAGCGAGAACTCACTTCCGCTAAATTTAAAAAGCTGGTATTTGCACATACTCTTCAAATTTCAAGTTATTGAGTAGTCTGCGGCATTATTTGAAGCATGAGTCTCAAGGAGATGATCAATGCATGAGTAATCCTCTATTCGAAAAAAAATGTTGTGCTTTGATTTCAGAAGACTTAGGTCTCATAAACGTGCGATATGCTAGAATTTTGTTAGTGATGCAGTAGATTGAAATTGCACCAGGTAGAAAGAGTCTGAGGTTCGAAGGATACTGCTGACAGAAATTCTGTTTTGTTTACAGGATGAGCCTTTAGAGACACAGATAGATTCAAATCCTCCACTTCCAATTAAGGCTGAAGTCACCGATTAGAGCTCCGTACATCAATAGTTACTCGTACATAGTGTCCTCTGAGATGGTAGTCTTGACCATCGACTTCAGTTCTAGTTTGGCAAGCTTCGTATTAGAGACCTGTACAATTCAAGTCTGTATTCCCCCTCGGCTTGATCCACAAAATTGGACATGTTGTAGGTTTAAAGGTAAACAGATATACGCATTCTATATGAATTCTTGGCTTCACTGATTTTTGCGCAGATCTTCCACATTGGATCATAATAAGACTGCAGATTTCAGAGTAGTTTTGCGAACGCTAATGCCGTATCTGACAAAAGATTTTGAGTCTCCTCTACCTTCGACGTCTCTACATGGGGATAGCTGGTTTTGATACGAAGTAGGTTCTTTCTACGTCTACCTTTTCATCAATGACTTAGTATCACACTTTCCGTCACTTACTGCTTGGGTAATGCACATAACCTAGTCAAATAAGTGCTTAAATATGGAGGAAAAGAAACGGTACACAGGGAGTATGGCTTAAGCTGCATTCCGATATTGGAGTTCTATCTAGTGAAGATGGACAAAACAGTTATCTTGATTTTGAATAGCGGGATCATTTCTTGCTCAGGGACAATGCTGTCCATCGTATGAGAAATTACGTTCAAATGATCAAAATCTAGTACGTTACAAGACCATGGTGGTTCTCACTCCCAGTCAACTGGATCTTCACTAGGTGGGGTGGGAGGCCGCAAGGCAAGAATCACTCTCCCCAAAACCTTATTTCCTAATACCTTAGAAGGAGAAACGAGAGACAAATGTAGACTATCACTTTCCGCTACAAGATATAAGCTTAGGCTGTCATCAGTCGCAGTCACAGACTTATCAACTATCACTAGAGTGGGCTCTTGCCACTCGGGGACACCGTTTTTGTTGGATTTCAAAGGAAGCTTCGATCCATCAGGGAAACAAACCGCCACAGGGGCCCCAGCACCTACAATAGTATCCCAACCAGGAAGAGCAATCCAAGATGGCCACATTGCGGTGGAGAAAACATTAAAAAGCCCTTGACCCTGCGCTTGGAGAGCTGGAACAGCTTCTAACGATTCTAGGGTTGCGTCAACTACGGGTAACAAGGTCGGGAGCTTGGTGCCCACAGTCTCACCTTCCAGAAGACGAACGACTTGCAGGTGCACTAATTCTTCCACCTCGGGCTCCTCAGTCACCGAGAGATTCGAAACCTTCTTCAACGTCTGCTCCAGCTTCGCTCTGGCCTTGTCGGAGACGCACACTAACAGCGCCTTCTCCAGTGCCGATATGATTTCGTCTTGGTTCTGAAACTCGATGCTCTGCCGATAGAAAGCGAATGCTAGGCAGTCGCCCGGGGCAGACGTGAAGTCCTTGAACCCCTCGCTGTTCCTGCGTCGTTCGAAATCCTTCACGGAGCGCGCGAGCTCGCAAGCTTCCTTGGGACTCATCTTGCGCTCGATGATGAACTCCGCGGAGGCTTTCCGCTGCGTGTTGGACAAAATCCGAAGCTCATAAAGCAACTCCCCGCCGCCGAGGTCGAAGAACCGAAGCTTCTCCTCGTCGAACCCCGTGCCTTTCAGCGAGTTTCGGACCTGCGAGGCCACCACGATCATGTTCTGTTCCACGCCCGTCATGCCTGTGGCTTCATCAATCGAGGACGGCGTGTAGCCCGAGCGAGACAGAATCGGAATGAGGCTGGCGTACTCGTGCCACAGCCCACGCCGCTCTCGCAAAATCTCTAACTGATCCTCGGTGGTGGTGGCGCCCGCGGGCGTCTCGATCGAAATTGGAGGCCGAAAAGGTTGGTACAAACTCTTACCACCATCAATTGCCCTACAGCAAAACCTCATTCGGCCATTCCCCCTCTCGGTCCCCTGATCACCTAATTCCACTCGCAGCTTCAAAGTCTTCTCACCAAAGCTTGTCGTCGGAAACTCTCGTGCCCGCGAGCTCCGAATCCCGGTTGTTGCAGCACCCGCACCGGAAGCGAGCGCTTCCACCTTCATCACATGGCACGAATTCATATTCATGACCAGACGATTCCCCTGGTGCGCAATTCAAGATATGCCGCTTCACTGCAATGCAACGAAAGTCAGGGACAGACGCAAAGGTATCACAATTCAATCACACAAAGCGCAGACTCTGTCCACCATTGCAAGAAACTCGAGAGAAAAGAACAACACCAACACGGGAGCTCCAAGTAACACCACAAAACGCGACGCTATCACCTTATCCGTCTGCAATGTAACTCAGTATGGAAAGGGCGTACAAATATCTTGGAACTTTTCGTTGAATCTCACAAAAGGTAGATACCCCAAGGTTGTCACTTGGGGCATGGAAATTTGACACGAGGGACCTTAGTCCGACCCTTTGGGCCTGGAAATTGAATTTGTGAACTGTACGTAAAGTAGGGAGAGAGAGAGAGAGAGAGCAAATTTCTATGGAATTGGAAAAGAATTTTTGAATTTTTTAGAGTCCGAACCAAGTTACCTTCACCAAATTTCATGCTACTTCATTTTTATGTAAGCAAGGAGAAGCTACATTTTGGGAGTAGCTTTGACTTGTCCATCTAAAAGCAACCAAAAAGGTCGAGTCTAATGTTAAGATTAGTTTTCTTGGAAGTTGAAAAGTTACCCCACTTGTTTTTTGTAGGGCTAGCCTCTCCCTAAAATCAATTGGCCAACCAACATTTCCAATTTTTCACTTGCAAATATTGCACACTTAAATGTAGAATTCAGATTTTTTTTTTCCATCTTTTATGCAAGGTTTGATTGATTCAAGGTACATGGAAGTTTGCCTTTAGATATAAATTTCATAAAAAGACAATCAAAATTTTCATTATATACAAGTATATATTTTCTAAAGGATATAGACAATAAATATAATTTGATACATACAACCAACCTTCTCAACCGATCATAGAGGACAATATTAATTTTCAATATTATAAAACTTTTTCAAGTGTCAACAATAAAATCAATCATTTTGGAAGAGAAATCGTTACCCATCTAAAAGTCTTACTTTACTTGATGATTATCATCTACATTTGGCACCAAAAGAAATCTTTCAAAAAATCATCCAATTTTGCCTTATGGCAAAATTTCACTATTAGAATTATCCAAATGTTATAGATTGTCATAGGTGACTCCAAAACAAGAATTTAATTGGTCTATGTGGTTTAAATTGGATTTTGAAGGAACATGAAAGGGATAGTTAGATGGATATTTTATTGTATGAATTTGAGTTTGGAAGAAAATAAGGTCTTCCTACCTTAGTTAGATTCATCAAATTATTAAAAAAAAAGGTAACGAGTAGAAAGACAAATTGAATATAACTTCAATTTTCTAAACAACTTAATATCAAAAAATAAACAAGTGTCATAGGCTGTCAAGAAAAACCATTTAGCTTCCCATCTTCTCAGTTATAAAATTGAAATTTTTATAGTTTAAAAAAAAATTCTACTTTATACTATTTTAATAAAAGAATTATTAATTTTGACCAAGCCTTTCTGAAAATTTGATAAATTTATTAACATTTTTTGTTTTTTATTCTTTGAAAAGTAGTCAAAAGAATGCAAGGTGTAGAGGTCTTTCACAAACTAAATTCTAAGTTTTAATTATTGGTATGCTTATTTTGAATTCAAGTAAATAAATCATATTTAAGGTCCAAACTAAGTTTTCTACATTCTAATTCTCATTGAAATTTGAAGTACAGATATTACACTCATGAAACAAGTAGTTATAAGAAATAAAATATCTATTTTCAAACAATAACACAAATGATAGACAACAATGTAGTTCAAAACATTTTGAGCAATACAATTGGGTTGGTCTTATGGTTGTAATATATAGTGTAATACCATCAACAAACTTAAGAAGTAATATGCTTTTCAAGAGGTAACTCTTGCCCGTTTGATGAAAATGAAAAGTCAATAAAAGATTGTGTAGAGGATTTTCTACACTAGGGACAATAATTAGGTTTTCTTGGTCAATTTGATTTATACAACACCAACTACCTAAGACATAGTACCCCATTCACACTCATGTCTACCGGTATATTGATTAATGGAACCCTACGCTACAATGTTTAGAAAAATACAAAGTTAATTGAATAGGAATTTAATTGCAATTTACAAAAAGAATTTTTGTATGTTCAAAGTAGGCCCCAAAGGAGTTACAATGAGAGATTAAAATCCAAAGTGCACCATGGCCTTTCAAACAATGTAATAACATCTAAATGCAGTGTGTATGAATAAGGTTTTGAGCATTGTTCCTATCATTGAATTGTTAAAATTTTTGTTGGATTCTATTGGTAGTTGCGAGGGATTCTAGATTCTCTTATGATGCAATTTTAAACTCCATATAAATGAACTATAAATTTTCAAAGTGTTGAAAATAAGAGTACCTAAGATCGACCCTAGACTTTCATTTATGGAAGGTATACATTTTAAAACATTTTAAGCTAGAATCTACATGGGACGTTTTTTCAAACAGGTCGAAATTAGGTCACAACCAGGTGCTGTTTTGGTACCCAATAACGCAATTGCTCGTTTTCATACAAATCAGTGAACAATAGGGTTCCTCCTCTCGGCTGGAAAGAGCAAGAATGCTAGTTCTCTGTGATCGTCAATGTGTCCTATCGGATAACTCTAGGATTTAGGGTTTAAGAATTAGGGTTTGGCAAGTTGGATTGTTATATTTTGCGAGCTTTTCGTACCGACTCGATCCGGGTGTCCACCTGCGGAATAAGAGATGAAGTTTGGAATTGGTACGAGGTGGTGACGCATTTCGTGCGTGGAACGGATAGAGAATGTTTCTGAGGAGCAGGATTTGTGCTAATCTTTCTTGAAGGTGGGAAACTTCATCATGAGTGGAGGCACTGCCGATTTTTTCTACCGTGAAGCTCGCAGGCTGAAGTATGTAGCCCGCTCAGCATTCAAAGTAAGTACGAAGCGTTTCGTGCTTAAGGTCACTGCACCTAGTCTAAGGCTTTGTGAATAATTCGGGTTGGAAGTGGTTGTATGTGAAACTGAGAATTGGGAATTGCACTGAGTTGGTTTTGATTCAAATTGAGTGAATTATTCAGTCAAACTGTAAATGGACGTACCTACTTTGGTTACACTGCAAATGGACGAAAAGAAAGAAAGTAGAAGATCATAAACAAGTACTATTTGAGCAAAGCCTTGCATTAAAAGAAACTGATTTGATTAAGAATGGACAATTGTTTAGAGTAATGGATGTACCCCTAATGTAGTCATTGACACTTATTTTTTAAGAATTCGATTGCGTTTACTTTGCAGTTGGTGGAGATACAAAAGAAACACCGAATCATTCGACCAGGTGGATCTGTACTGGACCTCGGGTGTGCACCCGGTGCCTTTCTACAGGTTTGTTGACCATCTCCTGTTCTCTTTCTGTCGGCTGCTTGTGAGGAATTGCAGCGTCTTTTTTGATGTTTCTGATGAGAGGAAGTCTCTTGTAGGTGGCGTGCCAAAATCTGGGTCCAGTGGAGAAAGGGGGTGCGGTGGTTGGAGTTGATATCAAGGTCACCCTCTTTTACCTTGCAAATCTGGTCAACTGAACAAGCGCATGTAATGCTTCTATCGTTGACTGTTTTTCCATTTGGACTGTAGACTCATTATTCAGAGGCGTTGATGGCTAATTTCAGAGCAGAAGGTGAAAGTACCTGTGGATCATTGCGACTCCCGCGTACGGACAGTTTGCGGTGATGTGATGCAGATGTCTGCTGCTGCTCTTGCATCTCTCTCTCCTTCGGTATGTTCTTTCCGTTTGAGCTCCATAAAAAATTTGTGAACATAAACAATCCAGGTCTACTTACCTTGACACTTATCAAACTTAAAAGCCCGACGGAGTCTAGGTGCTATTCATTTTTGGTGAAGTATGTTGTAGAAACCCCAAATTTGGGTATTAGCAGCGATGGTTACGACCACATCAACCAGTTTTCAATACTTTTTCTCTCATGGGCTTGTTTGCAAGCCTAACCTCTTTCCTATCGTCATGTTGGCGAGACGTGGAAGCTCTTTGGAATTGAACAAACCAACCATCCTAACCCTCTACAAATTCATCATGTGAAGGCCACCCACCAGAGCTTGTCTATCAGTTCACAAAATTTGATTAAGATTGAGAAAGTGTGTGAATTCAAAAGAGATGGAAGAGTGTTATGGCAGTTGCACATTTCCTTTTGAGTTCCTGCAGTGGTGTAATTTATGGGTTTACTACCACTTTGTATTTAAGTGCTGTTAGCTTTGTCTTCTCTCATATGATTTACGCGATCGAATTGAAGACTTACAAATTCGCAGCAACCAAAGAGTAGCAATTCCGTACTCTTTCTCTCAAGTGATGTAAAGACTCTTGACGCCTTTTCATACCTGGAGTTCCCCTGTAAGCTACTCAATAACAACTGTTGAATCTGATGTTTCCTCAGGGAAAAGGGTATTCAGTGCTGGTATCAGACATGTGCCCTTCAGTATCAGGCATCGGATCAAAAGATGCCGCACTCTCAGCAGAGCTAGGCATGTGTGCCTTGCACCTTGCTCTTGGCCAGTCGGAGGCAGATGGCTCCATACCTTTGACTGGGGGGATACTTCTACCGGGAGGCAATCTCGTCATTAAACTTCTCGAAGGTGAAGAGAGCCAAGGTACTTTTCATTACAGTCTTCATGCAGTGAGTTTACATTGAGCTAGTTTGTTTTTGTGAGCATTTTATTGTACCTCTTAGCGAGTTCCATGTTGTGTCTTTACATTACGGTTGTTCATTTACTATGAGCAAAGATGAGTGCCAAATTTATCTCCTTTCTCAAGGTCTTTCATGGGAAAGCCATATCACAGACTGTTTACTGCAATCCAGAAGAGTAAGTTGATTGTTAATGCTTGATGGTGTTTGCAGGCTTTCTCAAACTCTGCAAAGGGAGATTTCAGCAACTAAGTTGGCTGCGGCCTAAGGCAACACGTAGCACGTCCAGAGAAATTTATTTGATTGGAAAAGGCAAAGTGAATAAGCACCCTTCCGCCTAGGAGAAACGATTCGGTGATACTTTCAGTTTTGCGGTTTCTTAGCTTCCTGGCGCTGGAGGTTAGAGCATTGGCACCGCTTCTGGCCTTCTGCAATGGAACCCCTCTTTCCTCGTCTGAATGTGTAATGACTACATTATGGATGGAAGAGAGGATACCTTCATTCGAGGAGCAGCATGTTGTCTTATCACACAAATCAATGTATTCCACTCGTACGCAGATTATTTCATTTTTTCCCCATCTTTCTGATTCATCGGATGACTAAATCTGAAATAGAAAATGAATTCTTCATCCTTGGGCATCAATTCCATTGAATTAGTTGCACTTGGCAGCGACAAATCCACCTGTCCAACTTAATAAGGCCAATCGTGTTCGAGAAAACCAAAGTTTCTTTGATGTTCAAGTGAGTCAGTGAGCCGAGGTTTGCAAGTTATATTGGCATTTAGAACTGAGATACATTCTTTATTTCCCAGAAATTTAGTTACACAATCGACTGTCAACCTCGATCCTGTCCTGGAATTCTCTGCACAACTATTCTGCCTGAACTGCAATGCGCATCGCCTAGTGGCAGTGTACAAAATATGTCTAAAGTAACCTAATACGGTATACCCAGAAAACGTGCACTCCTGATTGACCACCCCAACGAGGTATGAACACGTCTTCCTAGACTGTAGACAAAGAGAACATGACGAAGACGGCGATAATGGCGACAATGATGGACTTCTGTCGCGCCGCGCGGTTGTGAACTACCTCCAGTACCTCCCACGCGGAATCAATAAAATCTTCAACACCTGTGTTCACCTCTGCACCCACTTTGATTGTGCGAAAATCTGTCTCCTCCAAATATACAGAGAACCCCTGGTTTGTGAGGTCAATTAAACGGGCTAGAGTGAAGCAATGAGACCTTTTCCGCCCAATCTTCTTCAAAATCCCTTGGTAAGGTCGTTTCTTCCAAGCCTCCATCATCCCTATGAAATTACATTTCTGCTCTTCCGTAAAAAGTTCCATGAAGGTCTTTACAGCCCTTTCCTCAGCTTTCTGTTTGATTGTCACCCAATCGTCATTGTCCGAATAGCTGACCATCATTGTGCCAATTATCCACCTTATTTTTTTCTGCGCCCTGAGGTTAGCCAGAGTTTCAGCAGAAGCTTCTACATCGCTGCCATCAGTTCCTAGTTCGCTGCCATCAGTTCCCAATTCGCTTACAGACGTTCCTGATTCGCTTACAGACGTTCCTAATTCGCTCACAGACGTTCCTAATCCGCTCACAGACGTTCCTACGTCGCTCACAGGAGTTTCATGGTCGACCTTCCCCAATGTGTAATACTTACCGCCTATTATACGACTTTCTTTTATCTTGTTTGTGGCCTCGTTGCAAGGCAAAAGGCCTGATATCCCTATGTCTTCGTACCTATCCCTGAACTGCTTTGCCCTCATGAACTTCTTAACGTTCACTTTGATCGGAATTTGAATATAGGGTTGAAGCCACTCTACGGCCATATTTATGAAGTCGAGTGACAAAGAGAAGACGTTGATTGCAAGTATTACCGTCGTATTATTACCCCACAAGCCAAGAATAAGGCCGATGACACCAGGATAAAAATCAGTCAGTAAACTATAGAAAGTGTCAAACCCCCCTTGCACCCTGTACACTTTATAGAACAGACGGAGAATGTTCGAGGCAGTTAACAAAGATCTATAAGCCGTAAGGTATCGGGATTCAGTACCAACAAAAAAATACCCAAAGAATCCCAACGTTGCTCCCCATATGAGGAAGTCAAGAACCGACATCACAATTTCCACTTTGGACGCATCACGCACGTCAAAATATCCACGCTTAGGAAATGGCCTTCTAACGTGCACTCTTGTAGGCGCTGGATTAGCAACGCCCAGGTCAGGAGTGTTCGATGGCGAGGAAGAATTGGACTCCGACTCGGACTCCAGCTGTATTTCGTCCTGTTGAATCAAACACTTGCCTTCTGTTAACAAGCGAGATCGGTTTTGAAATATGGTGAGCTAATGTTATTAAAGTTTCTTTTCACCCTACAGAAGGGAGAGATTCCATATATTTGATCACCACACAGGTGAACCTGGAACCTTTCCCAACAACAATCGAGAAATTTGCACCATCTAATAGTTTGCACTTGGATTTTGTGACATGGTACGTTGAAAACGAATTGAAAGAAACGGAATGTCAGTTTTCGCACTTGGCACAAGTCAAAAGCTCACCTGTATGGTCAATGAAGACTCTAATGTACGGTTCAGTTAACGGAGTCTCTATCTTAATGCAAGCAAAAACATAATCTAAACATAATTATCAGTTGCTTAGATATACTAACAGCAGATATATCAACGGCCAATAAACATACAATCAACATGGAACCCAAGCAACACATATACACAGCGCATTTCCCTTGGTACCTGGCCGTCTTGTGCAGCAGTCGGTGACTCAGGAGAATCTTCCATTGCTGCAAAGAGGCCACCGCAGCTTCGATCGCTCTCGTCCAAATCAATAATCGGCTTGGGGATGATCAGATGCAGGTCTCGATATCTCGAGATTCTCACCGGGAGCAGCACGCTATAGAATTTTCAACTGATACTAGCTAGCTAGATGTCAACGACGAGGCTGGCTTCCTCTTGCTTCCTGCTAAGTACCGCTGCCCCCTCTCGATCGTTGCGTATTAAAGCTGCAAGCTTCCCTAGCTAGCTAACCTCTCCGAGTATGCCCGTGAAAACGCTAACGCACCACAAAACAAGTCTGCTCTTGTAGGGAAAGAAGCTTGGGTAGGTAGCTTGAAAATCATAGCTATAGCTTGAGAATTCACATCTTGCAAAAATGCGATTCGAAATATATAGTGTCGAATGGTGCAGAGTCTGAAAAAGCCATGTGTCGGTGCGACGGCCAGAAAGTTGGACAGATAGGTTGAAATTGGTACATAAAAGACGGAGTCTGTACAGTACAAGGGAAACCTGAAATTTCTGGAAAATGTCTTACTTAAGAACAAAAATGTCTGTACCGCGTCTGTGCATCATAATTATCTCTATCGCATCATATCTGTATCTGTATTACTGTTTATATACACGGCGAGACGTTACGCATGTACCTCCGCCCATCTTGCAACTCACGCGGCCTTGGCCCCGTCGCATCTCGGCTTCATCGCTGCCCGGGCAAAGGCTTGCCAAGCTGCCTTTCACGGCATACCCGGCTCGCGGAACTTCCAGCATTCGGTGATGTTCACCACAAAATAAGCTATTATTTTATGCTCCTCAAAAAGCACCACAGAACAAGTCTGCTCTTGTAGGGAAGGAAGCTTGAAAATCATAGCCGTAGCTTGAGAATTCAAATCTTGCAAAAAAAGAGATTCGGAATATATAGTGTCGAATGGTGCAGAGTCTGAGAAAGCCGTGTGTCGGTGAGACGGACAGAAAGTTGGACAGATCTGTAATGGGTTGTTTTACCTATCTGTCCGCAATGGGTACATAAAAAACTTAGTCTATACAAGTTCCAGAAAATTTCTGGACCGTTTCTGGACATCACAAGGTAAAACAAACCATTGCGGTAAGAATGAGGAGTCTGCGTGCGTGCCATTGTTGAAATCTTCTTAATGTTTTTTCAACATAAAGATAAGTGTGAGAAATGGCAAGATCAATTGAAATTATATTTTTTCCAATGAAGTATGAATTTGTTATGAATTTTTGAAGTGTGCTTCCCATCATGGCCCGGAAGAGTTTCTTTAGACTACCCAAAACCAACAAAACTTGTATCCATAATGCTCATCTAACTCACCTAAAGCAATCACGATGTTTTCTAATGTAGAAGGCCTAAAAAAGTCACTTCCTAAAATGATTTTACAGTGAAGTTCTTAATGAGGTCACTAATCATTTGATTATTGTTAGGTGAGACATTGATTGTGATCCTCATTTCATTTATTGAAAAAATTTGTAATGGGGCCATTTCGTAGTGTCCACAAAGGATCTTTTGACCACAATGGATTGTACTACCTTAACCCCTCATCACTGGAGGGGACGAAAAGTGTCCTCATAGTGTTTGGCAGTCAAATTCAAAGTTTTGTTATTTTTGCAACCAATGTCCAAATTCAATAAAACTTTCTAGAAAAGTTGCGCATATTAGTCTAGTTTCATTGGTAAAATTTTCAAATCAATCCAAGATGTACTAAGTTTTTGAGAGCCCTTCAAAGTTCACAGGTTCAATTTGAATTCACCACATTGCATTCTAATGGCTACAACTTCGGGGGCTTGTAACTATTTCATAAAATTTTTGTTTTCAATAAAATTTATTGAATTTTGTTCTTCTTTAGGTCTAGTTCTTGTGGTAAAATTTTCATGTCAATCCAAGTTGTTTTGAATGTTTGTGAGCAATTTGAAGTACAAAATCCAAACATTTTTTCATTATAGTGAACTTTTGCCACTTATAACTTCTTCATATGTGGTCTATTTTCAATCATTGTTGTTGGAAAAGTTTTACATACTAGTCTAGTTTTTGTGGTTAAAATTTCATATCAATCCAAGTGGTAATGGGTGATTGAGAAGCATTTTAGTAGAGGGAGGTTCAGCCATAGATGTAATTTTTTGCTACTTTTTTCACTATTTTTTTACATTTCAGAACAATTTTGCAGACACAATGAGTCAATTGAATGATATTTTTTTAACCAAAGTTTTGGTTTTTGGTTTTGAATCACTTTGTAGTTTAAAGTTTTTTCATCTGATTAGGTTCAAAAATCGAATTTCACCTCCAAATGTGTTTTTAAGAAAATTTCAGCTTGTTTTTTCAACACTAAAACATTATAATCATTCAATCTATGCAATCAAATGACCCCAAATTTGTTTCACACCATCTACAACATGCACACTACAAGATTGTATGGTTGAGATTTTCTTACTTCACTAAAATTTAGACATATAGCACTTGAAAAGTAAGGATGCTTTTACACATGTTTGGACTTTAGGTGATGAGGGGTTAATCTATATCTTAGGTAGAACAACCCAATGTCATTGACTAGTCACCCAATTCCATCATCTATTGGACCCTCTCATTTGCATCAATCACCCACCCATTACCACAATCTTAACAACCCTTTAGCATCATGACAATGCACTTGGGGAGGGGACACATCAAAGTGTGGTTTAGCATGGGTCTACCTATGCTTTACCAATTTAGTCCCAACGAACTTTGAAAATCACAAAAAATTCATTTCTTGTCACAATGTCTTGATTCTACTTGCAAATGGCTTCTCTAAAACTTTTCAATCTCTAAAAAAAATGGGGATTGGCAAATAGCTTCTTCAAAGTATCTAGAAAGCAAATCTAGGATTCTAGGTGGTAATGGTTTGATCTACCTTCTATGTAGATATGAAGATATATATCCCCATTTTAGAAATGTCATAGTGAAAATGATTAATGGAAACGTAGAAGTAGCTTAGCTAATCCGAAAGACTTTGGTATGTTGGCATGCCACTAAGCCTTAACCCTGGAACAATGATTTGGACCCAAAGTGTTCGATGGATGCATTAGAGGAGAATTGAGGGCTTCAAGAGCCCGTTCAGGACTGTTCCCTGCATTGTTCTTTGTGCTGCCAAAAATTGGGAATCAACCCATAATGAGCTAAATTTTCAAAGTTTTGGAAAAAAAAATTAAAAATTTCATTTTCCCAAAATTTCTATAAAGTACTAATAAACTAAAAACAAAATTTTAAAAATAATTTAACAAATAATAATAATTAGAAAATAATTAAAGTTATTATTATTATTTGACATGGTAGTGTTTGTGCCACATCATACTACTAATGTGGCGAGTTCTTACACCATGGGAACTCAAAATTACTTGCGGCCTCTTTATGTTCTCAAATTTCTTCTAGTGACTTCATTGTTAATTGTAGAAACAAAGAATGCACCTAAGTATTGGTTCAATAATCAAAACATTTTGGTGACTACCTTGGTCATGGGGGAGGGGCATGGCATTCTAGGGTTAACCCTTAAAGGATAGACTAGTCACCATGGAATTTAAATTCAAAAGATGAACATTTGTATTTCTATCTAACATCGAAAGATTCTTTGTTGCCCATTAGACAAAAAACATCCATTGCATTGTTTAAGGGTTAAATTTGAAGGGCATCCTTGCTCTTCCCCATAAAGTCCAACCTAGTGTTTAAAAAATTTTTGGAGCTCCCTCGGTTGATACCCTCCTTCCATAAAATGGATTGTTTTTTCTTCTATAGTCACCAAATGCATCCTTAGAACTACAAAATCTATTGGTTCCATTCCAACAATGTCAAATCTTTGCTGTCCAATTTTTTCCAAACTCAAATTGTCATTGGCTAAAAGTCTAATTTCAAATTAAAAGTACTAATGAATATTGCATTCTTCCTGCATTGGCTGAGATTTTGCAACATAGTTAGTCATGGTCAAGTTACACATTTCAATTTGACTATGGATGTCAAGGATTTGCATATTGAAGCTTTAGTGTCTCCTCTTTACTCTGCACAGTTTTTGATTGTCCAAATTTTTTTCTCTCTTACACTCACTAAAAATGATCCATTTTGTAATGTTTTGATCCAATTCATACAAAGTTTGAACCTCGATTTAACTAATTATGGACTTACACAAAAATTATGGACATTCTCTGCAATTGAAAATGTATTGGCTAGCAACCAATACTTGTCAATATTTTAATTTTTTTAATTTCATTTGATCTAAAATGATGATTTTGCTTCATTTTAATTCAAAACCTTACATTTGAACTATATATAGATCATGATTTCATCATTCATCCATAGATGTGATATTAATTTTGAACTATATATAGAAAGTCTAAAATTAGTTCAATCAAATTTTTTGGAGTCTCTCATTTGACTCTATATGGTGCTCTTTCTTAAGGAGATCCCCCCTTGTAATTGAAGTTATCCATTTGAGTTAAAAAAAAAGGATCCTATGTGGGGCTATTTTCCTTAAATTATTGTATTGAACCCCTGAAGGACCAAACGTCATTACGAGGCAATATAGAGATTTCAGGCAACTCACTACAAAAGGAATTTTTCTTTTCTTTCTTTGAAATTTTCACACAACATGTCCCTAAGGAATAGCTTTAAGGCCCAACAATTTTCATAAGTTTTTTTTAAAATAAAAATTTGAAATTGGTTTTCTAAATTTATATGTACATGCAATGCTTTCAATCATTCCATTTTGATTTATGAGATGAAAGTTATGAGGAGTTTTTAATTAGTTGTAGGCAATTTGCAAGTAGTTATGGAATCTCCACTCTAAAATAAACTTTGAAGAACTTTCTTTAACTCAATTTTCAATATTTTTGTAAAAAAATAATAACTTTAGGTGTAGATTGTCTATTACAACATTAAAACCATCTAAATTGTCATTTTTCAATTCCATAAATAAATTCTTAACAATTTAGTATTTTGAATCAAACTCTACTTCTTTCTACTTACTAATATTTTCCTATATGTTGTACAATTCCAAATGATCTAAACTTTTTCAAGAATGTAGCCAACTTGCTTTGAAGAATGAATCCAAAAAGTTACAACCATTTTGGACATTTTTTCATAATGATCTTCCCTTGTGAAGTGCAGTTGCCTAGATTTTCACAGGGCAGAAAAAAAGATTTTAGTGACTTCAAACTCTAATATCTTGCAATCTACAATGTGGAAATTTTTAAAATTTCTTCCTCATCTTCTCAAACCAGTGTACTACAAGATCTTACAGTTACATGTGTCCAAAAATGTTTTTTTTTCAAAATTTGGTACTTGTACCAAAAATAGAAGTTTCAGAGCATTTTGGTGAATATATAGTCAAAAACCTCTAGGGGTTAAGATGACTGTATTTTAACATAAAGAACTAAGAGGGACATATTCCAATGTACCCTATAGATTTTGTAAATTCTTTCATGTAGTTTTTGAAGTGGGGCTATCTTACATATAAAATCTAAGTGTCCAATTTATTCCCACATCTACCCTTCTTCACAAATTTTTCCATCCCTCTACTATATATACACATAGGGTATACACATTGAAACCAACAACAATCAATTTAATTCAAGTATCATTGACCAAGTGGCGGTTTTTAATAACAAATTTACCATTGAACACTTCGGATTCCCCACTCAAACTATCCCGTGAACATTCCATTCAATATGAGTGTGTTTAACACATATGGCTTCAAAGATTGAAGCTACATGGAATATAAATTCTATCTTTGTGTTGTACAATTTTCAATTTTTTGAACCCACTAAGGTAAATAAACCTCCCTATATGTAGAATGTAACAATTTTTGCTACTTGTGGTCAATGTCTTATATTTTCTGATATATACACTAGTAGTACCATGGCACAATTTCAATCAAACACCCTTCATCATAGATTTTCTTGATTGTGTCTATTTTATTATCCTTAATTAATATTTGTCTAATACATCTATACTCACCATACTCTGAAAATTTTAAATGGCCCCTATTTGTCAAGGCTATCTTATTAATAAAAATTCCTACTTTATGATGTTATTACATAGCCTAATTTATATATATTAGAGTATGTAATATTTCATGGATACTATAGTAGCCCTACATATTAAATAAAAAAATTCCTTTGGAATTAAATGAACTCTATCATTAAAAGAGAAATTGGGTCTAAAGAAGCCCTTGAGTTCCCCAAAGTTCCTAGACTATGGGAACTCACCACATTAGTGATCTGACGTGATCAAGAGATGGCCACATTAGATAATATTAATTAATTTTTAATTTCTTAACAATGTTTGAAATTTTTTGGAATTTTTTTTTAAATTAAAATATTTTTGGCAACAATAGTTGGTTCAAAGTTCCCAAACAACACGTAGAACACCTAGGGGAACAATCCTAAAACAACCCTCCCTTGCCCCCAAATCTTTTCTAATGCTTGTAGTTTACTATCATGTAATTAATTATTGTAGTACACAACAAATTAAGTGCCACAACCAACATCAAATATGCAATAAAAAACTAAGCATGAATTCCAAGCCTAGCAAAGTGTCTCCACTATCATCCAAAATGAGATGCCAACCCAAGTGAGTTGCCAATGGCTCTCAACGCTCCCAAATCAACTAAAAATCACATCATGCATGTGGGATGAAACTACATTAGATGTGGCATAGCCTTGGATACCACTTCATGGGGTATCACATTTTCTCTAAAAAATTGATAGTGATCTCACCAAGATTAGTAATAAAAAACAACTGAAATGGAGAATTGGTCAAAGAATGATAGTGAGCTAGAAAAAGAACATAGTTTTGATGTTGCAAGCACTACTCTTGTTGGATGGTGAGAAGATGGGATTTGAACAAAAATTTATTTCATCAATGTTTTTCTATACATCATGTGCTACCATTACTAATGTAGATTATACTTAGTTATATTGTGATTGTCTAATAATGACTCTTCACAATAAATGATTGTTGGGACAATGTAAATTTTTGGAGTTTTACACAATAATCCCAAATTAGCATGTTTGATTGGAACTAGTTGTAGTATAGTCATTCTATGAATGATTTTTTACTTTCTATATCCAAAATCATATACTAGTTGGATTCTTGGACATGGGTGATGACAACATCACTCCTATGTACTCATTGTATAGTCATTATGTGCATAGCAATGGATTCCAAACACCAATGATTGCAACCATTTAGGAAAACATTTGAAGTACATAGCAAGCATTGCCAATATCTTTATTTCAAAGGTATTGAAGGATAACATAGGCTCAAAAATTGAGCTAAGATTTTGAAATGCTAACAAATAATCCTCTAAAGACAATTTTATGGACCCATGAAGAGAAGCACTATTTGGTAGTCCAAGCACAATCTTTTGAGCGGTTGCACTTCATAGTTATTGTGATGAAAACATCCAATGTGTCCACTTCTTCCTTCCTTGACCATGCTTCTCTTCGCAATACAACTTTCCAGGTACCTTGGGTTTTGTACAACATCAAGACACATACTTGGGTTGCTTGGTTGAAAAATATGAAACACTCTAAGTCTCCAACATTTGTGGCAACTAGAAATTGATGACCAAAAAACCAATATCATCTATAGTATACTTTGGGTTCCCTCAATTATATTCCCTTTTAAGCCATTCTCATCAAAAAAGCACTATAGATGCATATAATAGCCCATAATCTAGCTTCAAAATGTCCTTCAACACTTGAATGTAGTTGATGGCTACATCCCATGCACCAACGGTTGAGATTTGAAATATTGGCGCAATCCCTCTATCGTATGTTAGCATTTGAGTTGATGATTGATGATTCATCCTCCACTTAGTAGTGATTTCCAAACGCACTCATCCTGGTATAGTGTTTTGCTCTTTGCAAGGATTTGTTGCATAGTAGTAATTTGTCTATCTGCTTTAGATTTGAAACATCAAGTACTTTGCTTCTTAAATATCCTCTCATCCAATGTTTAAAACATTCCACGGTAGCATTCATTCGGTTGTAGCAAAGTGGTATACAAATGGCTAGGCAGCTGTGACTATTGTTGTCATTCCAGACAACAACTACCAAAAAATAACTGATTATTGCAACATGAAAATTGTGCAAAAAGAGAATACTGATTCTAAACTCTAGTCACTCTTGCATCAATGATACTTTGAGTTTTGTATAATCAACTACATAATGACTAGCTACTATATAACTTCTCACAGTTATAGGGTAACTATTTTCATACAATAGATTGGATTTCCCCACGATAACACTATTAAATTTTTTTAAACTACACTACAAGTAGTAAAAAGATAGAATTCATTAATTCAAAAGGGAAATTTTTTATTTAATATGTAGGGCTACTATAGGATCCATGAAATATTACATATTCTAATATATAAATTAGGCTACGTAATAACATCATGAAGTAGGAATTTTTATTAATAAGATAGCCTTAATAAATAGGGGCGGTGTAAATTATTCCGAAGTGTTCAATGGTAAATTTTTTATTAAAAACCACCACTTGGTCAATGATACTTGAATTAAATTGATTGTTGTTGGTTTCAATGTGTATACCCTATGTGTGTGTATATAGTAGAGGGATGGAAAAATTTGTGAAGAAGGGTAGGTGTGGGAACAAATTGGACACTTAGATTTTATATGTAAGATAGCCCCACTTCAAAAACTACATGAAAGAATTTATAGAAACTATAGGGTACATTAGAAATATGTCCCTCATAGTTCTTTATGTAAAAATATAGTCATCTCAAATACAATAATTTAAAGGTAAATAGCCCCACATTAGATCCTTTTCTAAACTCAAGTGGATAACTTAAATTACAAGGAGTGATCTCCCCAAGTATTTAAGTCACACAGTGGTGACCTACTACCTTTGCCACATCAACAAAAGTTGTCCCCATGAATAGCATCAAACTCATAAATACTAAACAATGATTGCTTGTCTTCCTGCCATGTTGGACAATGCACAGTATGTTAATCAAGCCTCTTCAACGGCTATATCCATATGAGCAACCATGTCAAACAACACACACCAAAATGAAGACTCAAGCAACTTAGGTTCCAATTCCCACTTCTTTAGTGCTAAAGCTTTCCAAAAGTGTTACCATGTTGGCAATTTGAAGTTGGCATTGGGACTTGGGATGTGGTATGACGTTCCAAGTCCCAATTTTTAACTCTCCACCAATCACATTTTGAAAATCCAATTGGGACTTAGGCCTTCAAAACATATTGTGAAGTGGTCATTATTGAGTGAAGCTTGTACAAATCATATTGATGATCTACATTAAAAAGACAAGTCCAAGGTCAAACTTCCATGTGTCGACGAAGTTGATGAGGTTCCAACAAGATCACCAAATTTTAGTAATTCAATAATCTATGTGAGTGCGGGGATCTAAGTGAAGGAGTAAGAATGTCTTGTTGTCAAGGAAATTTCAAATGTATTGATTTTCATAATGTGATGCTTTTAATCCTCTTACAAGGTTTGAATGTTTTATTCTATAGATACTTGAAAAATGCAATTACAAATTAAGCTAATGATTCACAATTTGACACTTTGACACTTCCTTGTGAATTACAAGATTTATGAAATGTTTATTCACTTTGGGGATCCTATATTAAGGTATTGGTTTCTATCTGCACCCAAAACTTTATAATTTAAAAATTAGGAACCTACCAAATTGAATCATTTCATTGCCTAGCTAGTAAGCTCCCTAGAAATGTATGAAGGCAATAAGGATCATACTTGCTTTCCTAACTTAGTGCTAAGAACTCACTCATTCATAGTTGAAGGACAATAGACCTTTTTTTTTATCAATTGAGGGCCTAAAACAAATCTAATAATTGAAGGCCATGTGTGACCATCATCATCTTCTACACACTTTTCCTAGTTTTTTTGCAAATACTTCACATTCAACTTCTAGCTAAGAGCTATCTTGAAATAGTTTTTGAAAGAAGGTTTTTTAATTCCTACATCTTTGCAATGCATATTTTTTCACCAATTTATAAAAAAGATATAACCTGGGGGTATAACTTATGCATACATTAGAGTTTAAATAAGTCAATTTACATGTTCTTCATTTTATAAAAACTCATTACAAAACTTCTTTCACAATGATCATTTACATGATAATTTCTCTAGGTGCACTAAAATTGCAATCCCAATCCCAAAACCATTGATATACCTTAAGAGTGAAAATGGGTGATTGCAAGAAACACTTTACATTTTTGGCTCAAAAACCCGATTTCTAGCCGCAGGACTGGTAGTGCTACAGACCACTATCAATTTCGTGCGTCAGACTGCGCCTACAAATCTCAATCGTCAATTTCGGGCGCTTGCAGATCTTAACCGTTGATTCAATACTATATAGTACTATGTAGTACTATAGACTACTATGTAGTACTGTATAAGCCACTGGCAGTAGAAAATAGCAGAAAAGGGGTCTATGGACCTTTTCATTTGTAGTAATTCAAAAAAAATTCAAAAAATTCCTAGAAAAAAAGACATTTTTGTAGACAAGCCTACTCTCACATTGCACCAAAAATTTCTTCAAAATTTTTTTTTCTGCCCAAAAAATGTGCATGAACAATGGTCACTTTGGCCTTACGTAGACACCTCATGCAAAGTTTTTTTGCGAAAAACTCTTCGTCTCTTATTGGAACACAAGTACAACTCTAGCTTCTCCAATTTGTGGCTTCCAATTCACATTTTTGGGTACAACTTTGGCTCTAAACCCCCCAAAATGGCCAAGGTAGACACCCAATCGGGGGCACTTTAAAAATAGTAAATTAATTTTTTTAAAACCCCAAAAAATACAGAATGTGTGAAACTTTTATGTGTACCTTCATTCCAAATTTCAAGACAAACGGACTTAAGATGCAAAAATTATGACAAAAAAACCACATGTCCAAGGGCAAGGGGACAAAAAATAGGACAAGTGTTTCTTGCAATCACCCAAATGCCCTTTGTCAAATGGAATTTTTATCCCAATTGTACATATGATATACCATGGAATACTTTCAACAACACCTTTCTAATGATATATAATGAACTCAATTGGAAGTGTTCCTTTGATGATTTTAGGAAAGGTTGTTGGATGGAAAAAAACAATTCAATCAATTTTGGAGGGGAAGTTGACTGAATGCATTTTACATGAGGGGGTTGATTATTTCCTAATTGTTAATAGATTTTCTTTCCAACATAAGGAAATGCACATTCATAAATCATGGATACTGGTAGTGTGTTTTGGTACCTTTAATATCTTTGTACTTGATGAGAATGTGAACCATACAAACTATGATTTTTTTTTGAAACACATGGACAATTTCAATTGCAAGGGGAAACAATACATTGAACCAAAGGAAACAATCCTCGGTGGAAATATTTACATTTTTGGACAACTAAAAAGATGGACAAAAGGACGCAAAGGACACACATGAAGTTTTGGAGGGATTAAGGTAGGAACACCCATAACCATGAGTGTATCCACATTTGAGAGTAGAGTTTCCTCAAAGTGTTCCCTAATGTACTTTGAAACCGTCTTCAAAGTACCTTGAAACCATCTCCATACTTAATTGTGGTTGGTGGGCTTTGTTTTTTTTCAAATTTTGGTGCTAGAATCAAGGCAGATTTAGTAGAGTGTGGCTATGGGTGCCCTAGGGAGCACAATTCCTAGAATGCTTTTTCAGAATTTGCTAAGAAAGCTACACTCGTGTGAAAGGGGAGCTATTTTTGCGACAATATGATTTTTTGGTAAAAATGGGCAGATAAAAATGGGCATAAAGTAGTTTTTTGACTTGCTTTTTTTTCCACTACTATAAGAGTTGTGATCCTACCCATATTGTAGGAGTTTTGTTATGGCTACTATTGGTATTATCTAGTTGGTGATATTGCTAAGTAGTATAATCATATGTCATAGATTGGTGATCAATATGGCAAGTGTTGTAGAAATTGTTTAGTGCTTTGTTTTGTGAAATGGAAGAATTTTATGTTTGTATTTAACTACAAGAAAACTTGGGTAAAATTTTGATGAATGTCACTAACAAGGGAGTTGAACCCTTCTTGCCATATGGCAAGACTGCCCAAATTGCAGTGTTAGTGATCTGCAAAACATAAAAAAAAAGCCACATTAGTAGTAAAGGTTAGTGATGTAAACAAATTGTCACCCAAACAAGTTGTCGAAGGCGCCATTGTCGCAAACTAGGAGTAGCAACAATAAACTCCACTTTCACAGTACAACCCAAAATCATTAGTACAACTCTAAGTAGCAGCGTTCTTCCCGTCCAGCAAAAGGTATTCATCAAGGTCAACATGAGTGGAAGAACTTGCAAAACCTCATGAAAAGTTGAAAACTAAGGAATAATACTAGAATGGGAGGATACTTGGGGAGGATACTAATTTGATGCTCCTAGTTCACAGATCCCCTTGCCTACCAACCTTGATAGCACTTTTCCAAGAATTAATTGCTTCCTTGTAGGGAAAATTTTCCAGGGAAAAATACTTCTAGCCAAACATACGCACAACAAGGGGCAAGTGCTTGCCAAGTCTATTTCTATAGCAAGATTTCAAGAACTTTAAAGTGGAAAAACAACACTCATCCTCAACAGACCCAAGTACCAAGCAGCACCCTATTTCAGCAAGCTTGAAATACTTAGGGATCAACTTACATAGGTGGCGTGACTGTAAGAGTCTACGCCAGAGCTAGATGACCAAATTGACATCCAAAGGTGGGCCACATGTAGCTTCATCGTTTGCCTTCATGGTAACTTTGAATAATCTTTGTTGATTATCCAAGTCAAAAGCTGAAAGCATTTTGGGGGTAGTGTGAGGCTTTCTACCCTTGTATAAAGGTTGCCCCTTCCTCACAAGTTGGGCTTGACCATAGAATTTTTTTAGAACCACCAAGTGTTGTGGAAAGCTTTCCTCCGCCCCATCTTGTCTCCAATATTGGGGATAAATTATGCCAAAGGCATCTAGAAGTTCCTGTTGAGGAAAATAGCAATCCAACTCATCGCATAGTGATTGTGCGATATTTGTGAATAATAAACCGCAACATTTAAGAACAAAATCATGAAGTTTAGATGGATGTAGGAAGAGAAGCAATCACCCGCACATCAAACACCGCAATGAGTAGACCAAAGTAGTGTTTGATAGTTGCACTGCCGACTTCCTGAGTTCCAACAAGTACAATGACTTAGACTAGTGACTGAAAATCATACTTTTGACCCTATAGCGACTCACCAATGACTCGTAGCGAGCAAGAATTGCAAACAACAATCAAAAGACCACAATGTTCACAACCTGCACATACCAATCCACAACATTTTGAAAACCAACCTAATAGCTACACATTCTAACTCATAACATTCAAAAATCAAGTGACACACATGTAATGAAAGGAAAATGAAGCCAAGTGAATTGAAATCCAAAAATGAGAATAGACTTGAAAGTTGAAATTGCAAAGAAAAAAACCCCGGAAAAGCAAAACAAACAATTACCTCCAAACTGGCGTTTGATGGTGTCTTGCACGCAATGAAAGTTTTGTTGCGTGCCAAAAATGTGCTCACTAGTTTGTTTATCGTGGTAGTGAACATACACATGAGTCACAACCAAATCAAAGAACAAGTGTGAAATGCCTAAGCCGCTAGGCAACTCCCACCACTGCATGGGGATAACTTTACTTTGCAAAGATACCAAATCATAGTATCTAGGGAAATCTTCCTTGTTGAATGCAAAGGATCTATCGATGAACAACTTGGCCAACTCATTCTAGCATAGTTTGATTGCTTGCATGAAATCACACACAAATATGTCACAAGCTTGGGAAAGCTTCATAAGACAATGCACTACATTCACTAATGGTATAAAGCATGTCAAGGATAGAAGTACTTCAATATCAACAAGGAGATCGAAATTATCACCTGCCCCTACCTGAGACTTCTAACCAGGACCACTAGTCATGTCGACGCCCATTTTCATGATGAGAGTTGTGTACTCATTCATGATCCGCAGAGCTAGACTCCTCATGGGTATCCATCGCATCTCCATGTTACTCACCATTTTATTTCCCTTAGTTTCCATGAGATTTGTGAGCTTCTGCAGCTCAACATGTTGCTTGTTACTGTAACAGAAATACGAATAGATATGGATTGAAAGTGGCTCTCAAGCCTACAAACCAACAGATATTTTGAGAGAGTCTCCACAACCAAATTTATCATGTGACTTACACAACTAGCTCCCAACGTGAAGGGAGCCCATTTCTCCCGAATTTAGGTTGTAACACTTGTTTTCTGCCCTTGAAAAGTACTAACCCTATCAGCCCCAAAACATACAAGTTTAGAAGCAATCTCCTCATGTCTAAGACCTCCCTCCTCAAGCAAAGCATGCATGATAACATTAGTTAGGTGGTCCGCAGTGCTACCTTCATAGATGCAAGATAAATGCAGGAGGTGTGGAATTCTTTCCTACCGGTCCATTGCATATACATGCACACTGACCCAGCAGGTGTTGTCCACTACAGTGACCTCATCGGCACTTATAGAGATGATTCTTGAAGATTGCACAACACCCTTCAGAGTAGTTAGAACATAAGTATGTAAATGCTCACTCATCTCCCAATCGGTACTTTCAGACTAATGTTTTCTAGGGAAATTTTTGACTTTAAAAAACCTAAGCAAGAATTGTTCCCTCTCGTAATCACACATGGGTCGACCGTAACTGAGGATTTGGAATAGTGTAGAGAACTGTACCCCCTTCCGTTTGAACTTGCCATCCAAACCAGCAATCAATTGATCCATGACAGTGTCGACGTGCTTTCGGCCAGTCCAAAGTTTGAACAACTTGTGGTGCATACAATCCGCCTTCACAAAACTCTCACCCTTCCTCAAATGTGGCAGTGGCATACCATCTTCTAGGCACGTCCTCTTGCCCTCATATTTCTCTAGATTGTCGAGTTTGGGGACCATAACTTTCTTCTTCCCCGTCATCGCATTGCAACTTTGGCAAACAACACCACACAGATCTCCATTAGAATCACATTCTCCCTCAACCCAAGAGAACTTGCAAGCCCATACTTCTTGCCACCTCCTAGTGATGGTCCCCACAGCAATCTTCCTCCTCTTCTGTGGATTGTTTGTTGCCCTTCCCTTCTTCCTCTTCCCTGTCACACAACGTTTGCCATCATTGGATGCATTGCACTTAGGATCAGAAACCCTAGGGGACAGAACGGTGTTTTCAAAGGGTCGATTGCGTACTGCCAATCGGAGTAGAGACTGTGACAAGCGTGTCTTTGATACGTGTGTCACCTCGAGCTCCACCATCTCCATCTCCAAGCCACTATGTGCAATGCTGGGATTTTGAACCAAATTCTTCCCAATACCATTTGTGTTATGGCTAGAACCAAATGTGTGCACCTTGAAATTATCAAGAAGTTTCAATCGAGGTGCCATTGAAACCTATTGTCTTGCACCAAAGAATCCAACTACCCAAGAATACGACAAAGCAGTGACGTGAAATTGATAGAGGAACAACTGTAGATCACAAGTAATCAAGAACAACAACAATCGGTCGATAAAAACCAAGGCAAGCAATCAACACAAGGGCAAAAGAGCATAGACATTCAACGAAAATCACAGGAATCAAACAGGGAGTCACAAGATGCATGACAATTTGCAACAATTGCCTAGAAGGCTAGAACTTTAAATTGAACGTGAAGATGAATTGTTGATTGCTGAACCTAGAAGCCTCCGATGCCGCCTCTACCAAGCAAGCAAGCACCAACAACTCTTTGTAGTTTGTAGGTTTAAAATTATGGAATTTTGCATTCAATGCACTTAGAGCCACCATTTCTTAAGTGCAATGAATGCCAAAGAGACAATGCGTAGATTGCGCGCCTCCAAAATCTTCACAACAATCCGGAAGTGGCGCACTGAAAATTGGAAAATCAAATTGTAAAAGATGCCGCTTTCAAACCAAAATCTGAAATTTTGAACAAATCGCTTAAGGCACGAATCTCAAGAGCTTACGGACATGAGTACATCACTGGAGGAGATGCCACCATGCCACCTCCAACAAGCAATCCAACATTGAAGACAAGCATGAAGATGAAGATGTACAGGAAGGGAGGAGCCATTAATGCAAACTCATGAAGTGGAGGAAATTAAGGGAAAAGAACCTGGCTAACAATGCCCTAAACATGGAGCGGCTTCCTAAACCCTATCCGCTAAAAGCAAGGGTCCAGATGTTGCTGCCAAGTAACATATCAATGGCTCAGGTAGTGCCAATGCAATGGATGGAAAGTGAATGGAGTGGATGAATGCTACAACATTCTAGGATGAATACTGACTTTGGCCAATGAACAAGAAATCTCGTATACACTTTGGCTCAAATCTTCATTTTAGATAGATTTTCTACAATGTGCATTTAGCACCTCATTTTTTTTGGTAAAAATTAGGTGCAATATAGCGAGTTTTAAGATTGCTGCTAAGGAGTTCTACTTTGAAAATTCATAGAAATTAGTTGCCTTATCCAAAAGTTCTATTTTTTTTAAAATTCATGATTTTCAATTGCTAATTCAAAAAAAATATTTTTTGTAGAAAAATTTGACCCCAACTATACTTAATTGCTTAAATTGTTGGTTATGGATGTTCCTACCTTAAGTACTATTGAGTATCCATTATAAAGAATTTGGAGTTCAGATTTAGTAAGCTTGCTCCTATAAGTGACATATACCTTCTCAAGAGAGGGATTGCTTTAAAGTGTGCTTCAATCAACATGAATTTTTTAATAATAAAAATAGATAATTCTATGTTTTCTTAGGGCTTACCTTTCTTCAAGGAGTTGGAAACAATGGCCACTTCAATTTATCCTAAATTTTTTGGGGTGGATTTTGTAATTGAAAAATCAAAAATGTAGAAGTCTCTATTTTTATCGAAAATGGTAGTCTCTATCTTAAAATAATACTTTAGGATATTGTGTGGCTATGAATAGTACTAGTGGGGGACAAAACACAAAGGTAGATGACATCTTCCCATTGAAAACTAACGAACACTTTGTCATCCACTGTATCATCCACTAATAAATGTATATATGTCATGTTGTTGGGCTAGCAAATCCACATTCACATCAACAATTCACTTTTCTTATTCCATGCCTTTGGTAGTATTCCCAGTACTTATAGTACCCATAGTAGTGCTAGATGGAAAATCTAAATGCAACAAATAGTACAAGTGTTTTTTGCAATCACTCCAAATTCCTAAAATTGAATATCTTATTGCAATTTGAACTTTAGGCCTATAATCACTGTCTTTTTAATTTTTTTAATTATATAAAAACATTGTAAATCTTTCTACTCCATGATATTCTAGTCTATTAAAATACACCTATGGAGAAATTTTCAGATTTTTTAAATAATTTTATATTTGATGAGAATTTTTTCACTTCTTCCCTAAAAAATCTTTGTAATTTAAATTTAAAAAAAATTGTATGACCTTCAGAAGACATGTGATTTCACATTTAAAAAAAAAATATAAAAATTAGCCAAAAAATGGGAATATACAAAATAAAAGAATTTTGAAGTTAAACTCTATAGTCATGAGTTCAACTTTTCGAGGTTAACTTCTAATTAAATACAATACTAAGTACAATGGGTCTTAACCAACCTTTTTTTTAAATTTTGAGAAAGTGCTACAATGGCAATCACTTAAAATTTGGTGAAGGGTCGTTGCAAGAAACATCATCCGTTTTGCGTAGCCTTTTGGAAACCACCTTCTATCAATTGCTAGAACTTTTGAATTATGAACTCCATGCCCAAAACAAAAAATCTATTTCTAGGATTTTTGATTGTCATTGTACCCTCTATTTTTCAAAAAATTTAAAAAATCATTTTATATTTAAAAATCAATTTTGTGTGGTAGTCATGCTTCTAGATTTAGGGGTTTCTTATATTAAATATTGGTTCAATTTAATGATTTTGGGTTGAAATTTTTGTGGTATATTCCTATAGTAGGTAGACATGTCCCTATCGAAGGGCATCTATAGAAACATTATTTTATGTCCTCCACGTTTGTGCAAAGAGGCTTCTCTTGTATGTGCACTTGTAAACATTAGAAATGGTTTTGACCTCATTTTTTTGGTCAAATCTCATCACTATGAAGTACTCACAAATTTCTGATTTTTAGTTTTATTTTAAATTAATTTTCCCATTTTTATAAAATAAAAATGTCCAACTATGTATTTTCTTCACCAAAATTCTATGTCCAAAAAGTTGTCCCAATAAATACAATTTGGACATTTTAATTTGTAGAAAATAGGAAAATCAATTTTTAAAAAAACTAAAAATTGTCCATTGGAAAAGACTTCATGGCGATGAGATTGGATTAAATAAATAAGGTCAAAACCATTTCTAATGTTTACAAGTGCACATACAAGAGAGGCCTCCTTGTACAAACGTGGAGGACATAAAATAATGTTTTTTTGAATGCCCTTTGGTAGGGACATGTCTACCTACTATAGGAATATACCACAGATATTTCAAACCAAAATCATTAAATTGAACCAGTATTTTGTATAAGAAATCCCTAAACCTAAAAGTATGACATATTAATATAATGGAAATTTAAATATAAAATGATTTTGTAAAATTTCTAAAAAATAAAAAATAATAATGACAATCAAGTTAACTAGAAATAGATTTTTTTATTTTTGGCATTGGATTTAAAACTCAAAAGTTACAGTGGCTGACAAGAGAATCACATTGATTGTGATATAAAAACAGTCGGTGTTTCTTGCAATGACCCTGAAGCATTGTATTTCTACATCCATCCATCTTTTTGACCAAAAATTACTTTTCAATCATATTCATGTACTTTTTCATCCAAATTTGATGACTCATCACCATTTTTAATAATATAGAATTTTTTTGGCAAAAGAAGTTTACTTTTATCTCATAAAAAAAGGGGCTGGTCTTAACTCAAAGATTCAAAGTCTTGAAAAAAAGATTTTGAAATTTTGGGTAAGTTTCTAAAATGTAAATTTTTTTGAAATTTTTTTAAACTATTCTTGCAGGTAAAAATATTTTCTTAAAATATGATTTTTATTTCCTTTGGTGCATGAGAGAAAATGTTATGCCCTCCTACAATCCTACTTTAAAAATGCTTGACTATGGGCAACCAAGAAAAACTCCAAAAGTCAAAATTAATTTAAAAAAAATCTTCTAATAGATTATAATTATGTCTAAATGCAAATTTTGATTCATTTCATTTAGATTAGTGAGGTGAAACTAATGAAGAATTTTATTTTGCATGCAATTAAGGCATCTTCTTGAAACAACAACTTAATTACAAGATTTTGTTTTGAATTCAATTTTTGAAATTTAAAGCAATTTTTGAAATTTAAAGAAAAAAGGCAACATTAGGATGAATAGAACTTATTGCATCAAGCTCATCAATAGGATTGACTTGTTTTAACTCCATTTTAGAACCATTAAAAATATAATTTCCTTTTTCCATCTTGTACCTACTCCTTAACAATTTTTTCAAGGTTGTAAGTTATTAATAAAAAAATAAAAAATTCTACTAGATTTTCAATTCGATTCTCCACTATAAGAGACTTGAGCCTCAAAACTTTGTTGTGTAAAAATATCTCGTTAAGGGAATTCAAAGTCAAAAAAATATTTTCTTTTCACTTTGAACACTAATATTTTCAAATCTACATGGCCAAAGTGTCTAAAAGTTATTCTACACATTTTCATACATGTCTAATGCAAGATCCTACACTGGAATATGCAAAAACAATAGTATTTTTTCATTAAAAAATGGTTTTTGGTGAAACATAGTTATCAACCTTTAGTACTTAAATTAAGTAATGAATTCTAGTAAACATAATTTGTGACAAGCTTTGTTGTTCATTCACTGTGAGCAAAGATGAGTGCCAAATTTATCTACTTTCTCAACTTCTCAGGGTCTTTCATGGGAAAGCCACACACAGACTGGCTTCTGCAATCCAGAAGAGTACTAAGCCGTTGATGGTGTTCGCAGGCTTTCTCAAACTCTGAAAAGGGATCTCGAGAGATTTCAGCAATTAAGTTGGCTACGGCCTAAGGCAACCGCCCCGAAGCACATCCAGAGAAATTTATTCGATTGGAAAAGGCAAAGTGAAAATTAAGCACCCTTCCGCCTAGGAGAAACGATTCGGTGATACTTTCAGTTTTGCGGTTTCTTAGCTTCCTGGCGCTGGAGGTTAGAGCATAGGCACCGCTTCTGGCCTTCTGCAATGGAGCCCCTCTTTCCTCATCTGAATGTGTAATGACTAGATTATGGATGGAAGAGAGGATACCTTCATTCGAGGAGCAGCATGTTTTCTTATCACACAATGTATTCCACTCGTATGCAGATTATTTCATTTTTTCCCCTTCTTTCTGATTTATCGGATGTTCTGCTCGGGATGACTAAATTTGAATTTAGAAAATGAATTCTTCATCCTTGGGCATCAATTCCATTTAATTAATTGTACTTGGCAGCGACAAATCCACCTGTCCAACTCAATAAGGTCAATCGTGTTCGAGAAAACCAAAGTTTCTTTGAAGTTCAAGTGAGTCAGTGAGCCGAGGTTTGCATGTTATATTGGCATTTAAAACTGAGATACTTTCTTTATTTCCCAGAAATGCAGTTAGACAATCCACTGCCAACCTCAAAACCTGTCCCGGAATTCTCTGCACAACTATTCTCACTGCCTGAACTGCAATGCGCATCGCCTAGTGGCAGTGTACAAAATATGTCTAAAGTAACCTAATACGGTATGCCCAGAAAACGTGCACTCCTGATTGACCACCCCAACGAGGTATGAACACATCTTCCTAGACTGTAGACGAAGAGAACATGACGTAGACGGCGATAATGGCGACAATGATGGACTTCTGTCGCGCCGCGCGGTTGTGAACTACCTCCAGTACCTCCCACGTGGAATCAATAAAATCGTCAAGACCTGTGTCCACCTCTGCACCCACTTTGATTGTGCGAAGATTTTTCTTCTCCACATGTAATTCAAAACCCTGGTTTGTAAGGTCAATTAACCGGGCTACAGTGAAGCAATGAGTCCTTTTCCGCCCATGGGGAATTTAGTTAAAATGGCGCCATTCCGCATTAGACCGCACGGTCTGAAATGCATACCTGTCCTAGAGGGAAATTCTTCCGTTTAGAACGTGCGGTCTGAAAATGGCGTTTGGAATGGCGCCATATTAACGAAATCCCCTATGCCCAATCTTCTTGAAAATCCCTTGGGAAGGTCGTTTCTTCCGAGCCTCCATCGGACCTATGAATTTACATTTCTGCTGTTGTGTAAAACGTTCCATGAAGATCTTCCCAGTCCTTTCCTCAGCTTTCTGTTTTATTGTCACCCAATCGTCATTGTCCCAATAGCTGACCATCATGATTGTGCCAATTATCCACCGAGCTTATTTTTTCTGTGCCCTAAGGCTAGCCAGAGTTTCTGTACTGCGGGCAGGAGTTTCTACGTCGTTGACATGCAGGAGTTTCATGATCGACCTTCTCCAATGTTTAATAGTCACCGCCTATTATAGGACTTTCTTTTATCCCTGGTTTGCTGCCTCATTGCAAGGCAAAAGGCCTGATATCCCGATCTCTTCGTACCTATCCCTGAACTGATAAGTTGCCCTCATGAACTTCTTAACGTTCCCTCTAATCAGAATATTAATATAGTTACTTAGGATGCAAATGACTGTATGGCAATATTAATGCCTTGGAAACGAACAGAGAAGATGTCGATTGCACGAATTATGGCCTTCTGAGTACCCCACAAGGCAACAACAAGCGCTATGACACCAGGTTGAAAGTCATCCCGCAAACTAGGGAAAGTGTCAAACCCGCCTTGCACCCTGTACCATTTATAGAACAGACGGAGGATGTTCCAGGCAGACAACTAAACCGTGGTGTGATGGGGTACAATGGGAGCAATTAGTGTCAAGACTCAGTCAGCTGCGAAGATTAGGATGCTAAGATACATCATCACAATTTCCATTTTGGACTTGTCACACTCGTCAAAGCATCCACGCCTAGGATATCGATCGATATCGCCTTTCATCATGGATTCTTGAAGGAGCTGAATCAGCAACGCCTCGGCCAGCTTGTACGTTCCAATTCGAGACTAGTAATTAAAGCTGCCGAATTGGACTCCAGCTGTATTTCGTCCTGTTGAATCAAACAACTGCCTTCAACAGATATTTCGTTAAAATGGCGGTAATCATACGCCATTTTTCCATGTATATTCTAGGACTGTTATAGGTTTCAGACCGTATGGTCTGAAACCTAGGAACAGTATACATTTCAGACCGCACTGTCTGAACCTCAAAGTGCGAAGTTTGTGGAATACCGTCTTTTTAACGAAATATCCGTTCTTCTGTTAACAAGCTAGATTCCATTTGAAATACGGAGAGCCACTGCAAGTTAAAAACAAAATTCAAGTTCATGAAGTATGATAAATATATCGACAGGCGACCACGGGGCGTTTCCAATTCCCTTCTTACCTGGCCGTTTAATTTCTGCAGGCAGTAAAGTCTCTTCCGGAATCTTTTCCATTGCTACTCAGAATCCGACCGTAGTCTGGATCTCGACCAAATTCAAATTGGACTAGGAATGATCAATAGCTAGATTAGGTCAGCTCTCGAAATTCTCACAGGTCAGCAGCTATTGCAAATCCAATACTAGATGACGACGAGGCTGGAGACTACACGTCGGACTGAGATTCGTCTTGCCCTCAGCTCGATCAGTGAATGCTCTTAATCACTGAGTAACGCTGCTAGGTCCCCCAGCTAACCTCAGCTCTTCCAATCCTTGAAAACTCCAAATGAAAGAAGTCTGCTCATGGCAGCAATGAAGCTTGAGAATTGCAATTGAGAATTCACTCTTTGAATTGAATCGACTATATACAGACTGTATAGGGCGATGCTTCACAATGCGCACTGGCCAAGGACGTGTCAACAAGAATGAAGGAGAGGGCCAAATTCTGTTCTGACGGAAACGCAATTGTTAACTCAGAACATTTTCGGACAGTCTCCGACATTTCGAGAAGATAAGAACTAGAATGTCTGCACCCGGGCCGTCCCGGTGCAGCAATTCTCTGTCGGTGTCATTTGAATAATTATTTCAAACAGACTGGCAAATACTTAAATAGTATATCATTGATATAAGAATACCTATTCATTAACAATATATTTTATCAAACATGAAGAATTTACTAACATTTAAAACATTACTATAATCATATTTCTTTATAATTTCACTATACCATATTCACTAGTGCAAAACTCCTTTTGAATCAACATTCAAATGTCGTTTAGGATGTTGTTTGTGGGATAATGATTTCTTCTAAAATCTACCAAGATTATTGGTTGAAATGACATAGGAGTTGAAACGTTATCTTCCAAAAGCCACCAATTTTTTGGTTGAAACTACATTTTTGAGAAAATGTCATTTCAAGATGTTATTATTGTTATTATGATTATTATTATTTTTATATTCTTTTCAGTGTTCAAAACGCAAAACTGCATAACCATCCAAAAGAAAATTCTATTCGGAGAACAAAGATGAATTCTGAAATACATTTCAAAAGTGAAGTACAGACCTGCACTCCGGTAAAGCTGACTGCTGGTACGCACTTTACGTACCACTCCTGTAGAGCTTTGTTGAAGAAAATGCCAGCGACATAATGCCCCGGGGCACGCGGGCATCTAGCTGGTTCGAAGCAGCTCGCCGTCGAATTGATATTGCAGGATTTGATTAACCTCTACATTGTGGGTGATGATTAAATTAAAATAAGTAGCCCAGTCAATCCTACACAGGTAGCTGGCTGTCGATCTGGCACTGAAGAGCAGACTTAGGGAGTCGTGACGAATTGAGCGAAGCTTGCGGGGAATGCTCGTCAAGGATCGATCAGTACGCGTACATGATCGACATGATCGAGCAACAGTGATCGACCGACCCTCCGGCCCACATTCAACACTGACCGCTCTAACCGACTATTCTTCGATCATTTCTATGAGTGCGAGACATCTCGCACTAACTGAAAGTTCTTTGGATGAACTAATGTCAACTGGTGGCATAAGTACCGACTGTACTGTGAAGAGAACAACTGAATGGAAGAAATCTACAGTAGATTAGAGGCTATTCGCATGTAGGACCGGACCGGAGGTGGAGCTCCAGAGGCCACACTACTGCGAAACCCGTCGCTTTTCATTCCTTGAAATAGCGACAAAACTAGGGGTGAGTGAAAAAAGTCACGAGGGACAAATCGTGGGCCCGACTTAGATACTAACAATAGATCATTTTCAGTGAGAAGCGACACAGCGCCGGATCTCCTCAATGAAAAACGACGGGTTTCATTCTAGTGCCAGTTCATGAACATCAATCTTCCGCATGTGAACCGGTTCTCCAAATAAAATATTTCCAAATTTTTAGGATTGATTGGCATGTGGCAGTGATACTTCTGTAGAAAAAATACTTGTAGAGGGAACTTGGGAACTCTCTGTATATTTGAAAGGGAGTTTGACTAATGACATGAGACAAGGAGACATGTGGAGGATAATCTTCATTTATTTTAGTAAGTCGGGTTGATGGGGAGGAGAGTTGGTTTGAAAATCCTAAATTCAAGGATGGAAGAGCCAGGGAGGGACCGGAGCTCCATATCGGAAATCAAGTTCACAATTTCATCATGCGAACCCCCCTGGGCCTGGTTGGAGGTCCGGTCCGGTCCTTCATGCTAACAGGCCTTTACAGTTTAATGGATGTGGATCACAATTGAGTATGGAGTACACTATTTGAAATACCATGAACATAGTGTAAATCACTTTATTATATTATTTCATATATTGGTCTTGGGTACGTAACTTCCATATTATATGGCCCTAATTATAATCACTTCTAATGCATTTTAGTCCAATCTCAAGGGATTTAATTTGTTTTAATGTAGAAAACTTTTGTAGCAAACGGATATTTCGTTAAAACGGCAGTATTCCACAAACTTGGCACTTAGAGGTTTAGACCATGCAGTTTGAAATGTATACCTCTACAAGATTTCAAACCATGCGGTATGAAATCTACACCAGTCCTAGAAAATAAATGGAAAAATGGCATATGAATTTCACCATTTTAACGAAATATTTGTTAGCAACGGATAATTCGATAAAATGGCGGTATTCCTATACTATTTTTTCATTTATTTTCTAGGACTAGTATAGATTTCAGATTGCATGGTCTAAACCTCAAAGTACCAAGTTTGTGGAATACTGCCATTTTAACGAAATATCCATTTAGCCCTCTTAACAAGAAATCCAAAAATGTAATTATATACATTAAATGAATATTATTTGAGGACAATAATAGCATTAAAAAACTAATTATATGAGGGTTTTTTAAACATGTATTGTGAGACAAGCTACCCAACTTTTTGGACTTTCCAATAAAAATTTACATTTTGTTTATTATACATAAAACACTATGAATGAATTTGAATTTTAAAAGTTTTTGGTCTTTTTAATTTGATATAATTTTTACAAAAGTCGTCCTCTAACTAAGCCGTTTAAATGCTGACGACCGCTGCATACAATACAAGAGTTGAGTTGCGTACGTAGCTGGGCGTCAAGTGCACCAGTCTTGAATTGCCCCCATGCAAGCATTTTGCAAGACGAATTGAAGAGAATATATGGAAACAGCCAACGAAGATCACCGACGGCGTAGTCTGTGCCTAGCTATGTATCGATCGAGATGGATCTGTTCAGGAAAGTCCCGAGGAAACTATCACGGAAAAGCCATGACACTGGATTTTGAGAATACCGTAGCCGCTAACAGCAGTGAGGTTCGTTGAAATTTTGTTCCCAAGATTCACAGAAGTTCAAGAAAAAAATTTGAAATTAATGACCATGAGAGTTGAATTGTAGAGCGAGTTCAAATCAATTTCTAAAATGATTTGAAAATCTTTCAAAATTCAACTTAGTGGGTTGAGAAAAATGAAAATAATTAATGTAAGGCTAGCTAATTACACAACCAATGCAAGCATCTTATTCAAAGTAAGGTATATTTTTACTCTTATGAGGAATCAAGTATCGTTTCAAGAGGGTATTTAATTTCCGGGACTTGACATCGAGCAAATCAATCTTATGTTCCAAATTACTCCCGAAATTACTCCGAAATTACTCCGAAATTAAAGCTAGCAGCTTCAGTATCAGATCTCTCAAGTGTAGTCTTCATTGATTCTGATCTTTTGCTGTGTGATTCCGTAGCTAGATCCAGTGAGTGCAAGCTGGTTGTATCAAAGTAGGCGGGGCGTGTGATCTGTTTCCATATTTCCACTTACGTAAGCCCTCAAAAACTTGTGTGGAGAAAGGAAATGTTCAATTCATGGCAATATTCAAGTAGAAGCAGCTAGACTATGTTCCTACTTAGAGTAATTGGAACTCAGGGCAATACATATTGTCTCTGTGAGTAGCTAGAAACTTAACAACTTCATGTTTCCAAGGACCATGATGAATTTTGTTAAAGTGGTCAGTGATTCCAGCACCAAAAATTGTGACATGTTTGAACATAAAGGTCTAACATCTAGGACAAGTAGGGACTTACATTTCAAGAACAGGTGTTTTGAGAGTCAACAAAGTAATGGAATACCAAGACAATAGTTCAACAATTGAAAATTGACGTTAAGGTTGGTGGATCGTATTGGATTACTTTAATATTTGGTAGGCTCTTATACTTCAACCTTTAAACTTCATAATTTTTAAAAATACGTTGAATGGATAATTCAAGGGTTGTTTGTGACTATTAATTAAGGATTAACTGACTAAAACAAATATTTTGTTAAAATGGCGGTATTCAGATGGCATTTTTCCATTCATTTTCTAGAACTAGTATACATTTCAAACTGCTTGGTCTAAACCTAAAAGTGCCAAGTTTGTGGAATAGTGCCATTATAACAAAGTAGTTGTTTTAAGTTGGAAAGAAAAAGAAGAAAATTGGTCTTTTATTTTATAGTGATTTGATACCTATGACGCTAGAAGTAGTGTAAGTGCATTTAATATCATTTATTTTCTAAGGCTAGGTTTTTTGGGTATAATGTAGAAATCTATTGATATGCAATACATGTAGATTTGTAAATCTTTCAGAACTTCAAAAATCTAGAAAATTAGGCTAGGAAATGGTTTGATTGTATGATTTGAAATCTTCATGATGGATAGATTTGAAGAAATAAAATCTATGCTTGTAGAAGAATTGAAAATCTATGCATATTGTTTGATTTTGAGACTAGAATCATAATCATAGATTGATTTTGAGAAACTAAACTCTACTTGGTATTTTGATGTTAAAATGACATCACTCAAAAGGTCATCTTAACATATTGTTTGAAGTGACTCAAAAATGGTCTATCATTTCAATGTGTAAATTGTACTACATTGAAGATTCAGACTAGTTAAACTTGGGACTAGAGCATTGCTAGTTTCTTGAAATTCAACCATTTAAATGCATTGTAAAAGATTAAGTTTGTTGCCATATGGTCAAACATTGATCACTTTTAAGTTCAATTTAATGGACATTTTAACTTCTAAAGGACAATTGCCCCCCAAACAAACATTTGAGCATTTGGAAACATGATCTTGTAGTCAATTTTTTCTAGGCATTTCCATAATTGTTAAATTTGACAATTTTTCTTGAAAAATACCTCAATCCAACTCTTAAGCAAACGAATTCCATTACCATTTAAGGTCAAATAAGTGAAACAACATTTCTAAGTTTGATTCAACCTTCTCAATATACTTAAGTTTCAATCTTATATGTTTAATAATATATGAGTCAAACTATAAGCAGGACTATAAGTTGCCTAAAAATTGTGAGAAGACTTTACTACTTTTACGAAAATTGATTATCATTTTGATAAATTCAATAACAAATAGAGAAACAAATTGAATAATATTGCAAAATCAATCCAATTAATTTGAAATTTCTTCATGAGATACAAATAGCAATGAAGAATAGTTTGAATAGTTTGGTAATTAGCTATATAATTTACTATTAAATTTTTCATATTTTTGACATGTGAAATAATATTATTTCTATTTGATGTTGATTATTTTCAGATTTTATATGGAAAAATCAGATTATAATGTTTTTTGTGAAGTGTAATGAGTAAATCACATTGTATCAAATATAACATATACTCAACAAGTTAGGCTAGGTTATACAACAAATGAAGGTTAGAATGAGAAATACTTTTTTATAATTTAACTTTTTAAATTATATTTAACAAAAAAATACAAATGAAAAAAACATATTTATGTGAAATAATGTTTAATTTGGATTCTAATTTATATAGCTTGCAATTCCAATAATTCATTGAGATTTTTGTGTTTGTTTAGCTAAGCTTCCTTTTTCAATTGAGGGGCTAATTGTTGCATCTTAGGAGCAATCCCAAGCTTCTAGAACTTAGTTGTTCCAATTAATTCCTAGTCACATTTACTATACCTTGTGGTCGGTTTCAATAGGTCATTGACAAAATAAATTATTCTTACAGAAATTATTTTCGGCATCACAAAATAGAAATTACAAGAATTCAAAAAGGTTCGTGGCCTTTACTTCATCTTTTTGCCCACTTGAAGGTTAGGAGATTTCTCTTTGATTGTGTGGAATTGCCAACATTTGATCAAGTTATATTTATGAGCTCAAACTTGCTATACTTGTCACTAAGCAACTTCATTTATGATTTGGGGTGATTATAAGAAACACCAGTACTATTTTTTATGTTATACATAGCATGACAAATTTGTCATCTGCTATAACTTTTGAACCATGAACCCCATGAACTTGCAATTTTTATTAGAGATGGGTGTTTCCATTGAAATGGCATATCCCTTATTTTTTAGAAAATTAAAAAATCATTTTATATTTAAAAGCCAATTTTGTGAATTTGTCATACATTAAGGTTTGGTGGTTTTGAGTACTCTAGAGTATCCAAAATTAATGATTTGAAGAAATTTGGGTGGCTATTTCTACAATGGGTGATTGTAAAAAACACTTTATGTTTTTTTGTTCAAAAATGAAGTTTTTCGCTATAGGACTAGCAATAATATGTAGTACTACTAGTAGTATATGTCAACAATGCCCCTATAGATCTAAACTATGAATTCAATACTATAAAGTACTATAGACTATTGTAGAGTAATATAGAAGCAACTAGGAGCAAAAAAATAGCAAAAAAGGGCCTTCAGACCTTTTCATTTTTAGTAATTCAAAAAAATTCAAAGAAATTCCATAAAAAGGCCATTTCACTAGAGAATATTGCATTTGCATTGCACTAAAGAATTCATGTGGGAAAATTTTTCCCTCTTTGTAGCCTTCATGCAAAGGAAGGTCACTTTGACCCCATGTGTACAATTGACATGTTGTTATTTTCATAAAAACTCATGGTTAATCCTTCTAATGTTAGTAGACCTCCAACATATTCAATTTGTGACTTCGAATTTGCATTCTTGGATTAAAAAATAGGACTAAAATCCTCCAAAATGGCCAAGGTAGAGATCCAATTGGGCTTAGGTTAAAAATAGTAAACTAATTTGAAAAAAATTTAAGAGATTCTTCAATGCTTGCAACTATTGCATGTACCTTCTTTCCAAATTTCACACTAAATAGACAAATGCAGGGACAAATGATGCAAAAGTTATGAGCAAAAATACACTTGTCCGTGGGCAAGGGGACAAGAAATAGGACAAGTGTTTCTTGCAACCACCCCATAAGGGAAGCATGTTTTGTAGGGAGCATCTATAAATATATGATTTTATATCCTCCACAGTTTTGTAAGTAGGGCTCCCTTACATGCATACCTTTGAACATTGAAGATGGTTTCAAGATCATTCTTTTGGTGAAATATCAATGCCATCAAGCCCTCACAAATTTCTAATTTTTTGTTTCTTTCTAAATTATTTTTCCTATTTTTTACAAATTAAAAGGTCAAAATACCTATTTTCTTGAGCTTTTGCACTTTTCCAGTTCTATTGAGAGAACTTTTGATGCTTTTCTCATTTTACTTCTTAAAGGTATATAAATTGGCCATTTAAAAAAACACTAATTGATTTTATAGTATACTTGAAAAAAACATGAAAGTTGCCAAAATGCTACAGAATTAGTTAGTCTTTCTTGCAACTACCTTTTTACCAAAGAAATTCAATTTCTTTTGTACCATAGTGTAGAGAGGATATGATGCAAATTTGCAATATACCAATCATTCCCTACATATTGGGATGTCATCTCCTCAATCTAGTTGCTCATGTAACTATTGGTTGTTAATTAAGTAGATAATTATAGTGATGATTTGAAATTGACAAGAATACTTGATTTTGTTTATTGCAAATTTTGATTAGTACTCAAGAAAACATGTGAAGCCTTTGCAAATATAGGAAAAATGAAGAAAGTCCAAAATCTCTTGACAATACTGAAGTTGAACATTGAATTGCTTTGGATTTAGTTGATGATTTAGGGTTTGCATTCACACTTTTTGCATTTTCAATCACCCACAATCTAATAAAAAAACCAAGCATAATGAGCCAAATAAGTTTGCACTTCCAAAATATCATTATTTGTAATTTCTCAACCCATTCAACATCTTCAATTTCAATTAATTTTTGTTATAATCGATCATGACTTAGGGTAGATTAATACATTTTTAATTTGTTTTTCTAATTTTTGAAGATTATTTTACATTGCTTTCTTTACTTGGTATGGTAACAAAACCTAAAATTGTTCAAATAAGGATTTGAATATGGTTCCTATCATTGAGCTAGAAATTTTTTTGTTGGGTCTTGTTGGTAGTCAAAAGGGGATTTTAGATTCTCTTGTTATAATGCATTTTTTAGAATGTGATATGAATAAATTGTGAATTTTCAAAGAGCTGGAAAAGGTATACCCAAAATCAACGTAGGCTCTCATGAATGGAGGTTGTATGTTGAAGCCAAGAAATCAATATGATGGAGGTTGGTTTTACAATTAAGTGCAACTACCTTAACACAATGGAAAATCTGCGGTCGAATTGGATTTTAGGATAATCTAGCATAAGTAACTTGGAAATTTGTTATTTTTGTTAATGAGATTGGAGCGATTTTCAGCCCCACAAAATGGTGACATTCATTAGTGCAAAGCTTTACAAACTAAGACTGATACAAATTTGTTTTCTTCGAAGAGATCTAAGGCAGGCACTCTGAAATGTGCCACTGACCCAAAACCACCACCATCACTCTGTGTACATCTCTGAAATTAATATGTATATAATTATGTGGAAGAACAATTTTAGAACCTTTACCAAAAAAAACACTTTGACCCTTGACACTTTTGCATACAATATCCAGATGTGGTGTTCTTTGGTGCATTGGAACCTCCTTTCACTTGCCAACAAGAAAAATGTGAAAAATTGACCAATCTAAAGTACTAGTAACTAGTCACAGGAGTGGAAAGTACAGCACCCACCTTCCTTACATTTCAGGACACAATCTATGAAAACTGCCAAAAGTGGAGAAACTCGGTCAATTTAACGAGATTGCCGGTAGGCCAAACATTCAAGTACTGTAAGTTGTTATGTGTTACTGCTGAGTCAAACAAGTTGAAGGTATACTTGTGTCAAGCATACCAAGTTGTATCACTTGTGTGATCAAGTTGTTGTCGAACTATTTTGACATAACATCATTCAGCACTGTCTGGTACACACAACATTTTTCTTGAGTCTACAGTGTTGGCAAGGTCTCTTTTGGCTTTTGCTTTCGTAGACTTTCCCAAACTTTAGGATCAAATAATGACTTGCATTTAAGACATCAATGGAATTCAAAAATCTTTTCATAAATTTTGGGGTATATATCTTGGGGTATAACTTAGTTGATGGAATATTTCATCTACTATAGCACTGTGCGAGGACATCTAGCTCAGTCATTACTTTAGGAATGTTATATGGAAGGGCATCTTTGAGGTTTGTGTTAAAAAAAGGTAATTTATTCATGAACATGGAGAAAAACAATTGATAAGAAAGATGATGAGATATTGCATTAATTTGATGTCAAAAAATCTAAATATAGTCCATTTATCCAACTCTAAAGTAATGCAATAATTCCATTTCAATCTCAAAGGTTTATTTTTTAACTTAAAATGATCTTGAATATATTAGAAGCAAAGTCTACTCGGGACATATGCAAAGAATGGAATATTTATCAAAGTGGCGGCTTGGCTTGTCACATACAAGAGTCAAATGAAGTCATTTCAAAATATTCAAATGAGGGAATAAAATGTACTAACAAAAAGAAGAAATTGTATCCTATACTTTTTGAGCAATTAGAAAGTGAACAAATCACAATATATTTTGAAAGTTTAAATCATCAATTAACATCTTTTAAAGTGGATTTTCATTATCAATTCAGATACTTAAGAATTCACATTGAATCTAGATATAACAAAATTTGTAAGCATTTAATACATCTACTTTTATTAATTGTTCCAAAATATGTTTAACTAAGATAGATAGATATTATAATATTATATTCTTGAAGATCTTTGTCAATTATAAAATTATATGTGAAAAATAATAGCCAATATCCTTTTCACTCAATCTTGAGCTCACTATATTCTTTTACAAAGCTTTGAACTTAGTTTTGAGGATTTTTATAACCTCATTTAATAGTTCTTAAATACAATGGTTGAAATGTTTTTTTAACTTGAGTTTAGAATGAAGAGACAATTGTCTTGACCCTACTGCCAATAACATTATTAAATACATAAGAAATTTCTATGATACAATTAAAGAAATAAAATATTTTGTTGCCTAGGTTTTTCTAACCTAATTTAGGATCTCTAATTCCAAATGTAAATCCTAAATTTCCAAATTTTACCACCCAACGTTTTCTTCCAAATTTTTTCCTTGCAACAAAGACTTGTAGGATTACCACAATGATATAAGAAAGTCCTCTCTCCCATGCCCCTAAGTCAATTTCAGCATATGTGTTGAATTGGGTTAATTTTGGAATTCCAATTGCATGAATTGTCATTATTAATTTTCAAATCACAAGAATTTTTTTTTAATTCTAATGTTTCAGATTTCAAACCTTCAAATAATTTTTTTCCCCAAATATTGACCAACAAAGTTACAATATTTTGGGCATGCTTCAAATTTTGCTCGATTATTTACAAAATTGACCTATCCAACTGACCAACCAAACATGAAGGTCTAATTTGGTGCTCTGGTACTGAAATTGAATTTCCATGTCAGATTCTCCAGGGTCCACATCACCTCACACCATTCACAAGATGACACGTGGCACTTTGAAAAAAACAAAAATGACTTAATTTATGCCGAATCTGACCTTCATGTAGGGTACTGTGTGAATCTTGCTGCTTTCGCGAAGATACGAGGAAGGGAGGCTAAATATTTCAAAGTTGGAGTGCACATTTCCTGAATGGTAGAAGTCAATGCTTGCGTTACCCGGCACCGGCCTGGGCCGCGTGGATCAGGACCCGTCCCGACCCATCCCGGTCCCGACCCGTCCTCCTGTCTTCTTTCCTGCCTCCTTCGTTCCAGTGAGCGCCTCTCATGAAACCCTCTTGTGCTCCACCATCTTGCTCCATTTTTGTAAGTTTTCGTCGGTTTGCTTGGTTTTTGCTGCTGCTGGTAGCGTTGCCGTAACGCAGACTATTTCTCTTCGCGACGACGACGTTTTGCAGGAGTCCGAGAAGCGGAGGTAGCTTGATTTTGGTACAAGGACGCGCATGCACGATTGGTTTTAAGGAAGCGAGGTGGAGTGGGATTAAGAGAGGAAAGGACGAGAAGTCTTTGGTGACGAGCATGAAAGAAGAGACCACAAAGTAGTGCAGCCCGGATTACGATCATATGTTCAACAGTATGTTTAACTCTGTGTTCAACTCCTCGAAGGAGGGAGCTCAGCCCTTAAGCGGCGGTGGCAGCAGGTGCGTTTGTTTGAGTTTATGTTTTTGGAGACCCGGGAGGTGAAACTGTGTTACTGCGTAACGGCAGTTTCCTATGACCAGTTTGATCGGGATATGGCCGCATCTTTCGGCTCGGGCTTGAATCGTGTATTGTTCTGAGATAGATAGTGTTCCTGTCTTGATCCTAAGAAAATCTATTTCAAGACGAATAAGGTCGGGAAAGTATATTACAGACGATCAGGAACCAGATCACTTTCGGTGAGCCTCCGACGTTATTTTACGGTCGGTATAAGATCTGGTTCTGATTGCTGCCGTGATTTGGCTCTCGTAGTAGTCGTTTTGTAGGGTTTGCGTTCTTATAATTTGACGCCATCGTTTTATCTCGATTTTCGTGCTTTCCCCCCTTGGTATTGAAAATAAAAACGGTTGTCCTTCTGGTTTTTCCCCAATTAGACATCTGTCTTTATTATGAATATGAACCTCAGCTATTGTAGTACTAACCTCGCTCAATTGCTTTACCTTCCGTGATGATGAGCATTGAATTAATCGAGACATTTCGCCCAGCCAGGAGGTTGGGAAAGGCACTGACCAGTTTAGTTCCTGGTTTTTGAGCTCTTCAAAGTGTTCGCGGAAGTCGTATTTATTAAGCACAACCAATTATATTCCATAATGAGTTTATACCTAGTTTCACTTTCGTACTGTTGTAGTATACATAGAAGTCCAATTCTGCAATGCCCTAAAATCTATTCGCGGTGTTTTTCGTGCTTGAGGACAAGTCCTACCATATTATCCTAGATCATTGATGGACTTGTTCCTGAGGTTTAGTATTTTAAACTGAGTTCCGCAAATATTAGAATAACCTGTATCGAAATATTAGAGTAATTTGCTATAATTTATTTGTAGTGCTAATTAATCTTCCGTAGGTCGCCTAATTAGTGATCTTCGCGAAGAACTAGGTTAGGTATCTGAGCTGCAGGTGTTCTCCCTTATTCGATTTCTGAATAGTGAAGTTTAGTAAAATGGCTCAATATGAATATCGGCGTAAAATCTTATTTTTCACCAGAGGAATTCATCAGCATGTCTGTTTTGTGTAGCGAAAACAAAAAGTTTAGCTATGGCTATTCTAGCTTACGCGGGAAGAGGGCCTCAATGGAGGATTTCCATGACACCCAAATCTCGAAGGTTGGGACTACACTGGTTGGATTGTTCGGCGTTTTCGATGGTTAGTTTCTCTTACCCGTGAACCAGCGAGACTGTGCTCGGACTTCAGTCCTTGTTTTGCGGTAATAAGTAGGTTGTCCTCGTCGTTTCATCTATGGTCACTTTTGTCGTGTTCATTTCAAACGGTTATTAAATCAAACGTTGATACTGTTAGTCCGATGTATGATGTGAGCAGGTTGTGACGCGAAAACAATCTTATTATGGTGATTATGCAGGACATGGTGGCTCCCGAGCAGCTGATTATGTCAAGCAGCATCTTTTCAAGAATTTGCTAAAGCATCCTCAATTTCTTACTGATACTGAGCTGGCAATTGGTATGGATTGTTCGGCACCTGGAGCACTGTTTCTGGCATACAAATGTGTAAAATGAAGTGGTACTGACTTCGTCAGCAGCTGTATGATGTATCAGTAAACATGGACAATCATCTATGATTTGCATTTCACATTGAGAAAATGGTTTGTTATTGATTTCGCTAATATTTAGAATTGACTTGACAGCTGAGACGTACAAGCAGACAGACTTGGAGTATCTAAAAGCTGAGAACAACCAGCACAGGGATGCAGGTTCAACTGCTTCTACAGCAGTTCTGGTGGGAGATCGATTACTTGTTGCCAATGTTGGCGATTCAAGGGCTGTAATTTGTATTGACGGAAAAGGTGAATTATGCGAACTTTACGTAGCTTGAGCTTTTCTTCAAGAGCACTACCGCATTCACGAATTTTGGTAATCTTGAATTCTGGAGCATTTTTGCTCCTTTCTTTGTGGGTGGAGGGTCCGTACTCTGAGAATCAATCATGTCTACCCATACAAGTAATGTCTGTAAGTGGCAGTTGCATAGTTCGTCAATATTATAAACCAAGAATGTGGAATTCTGCTGATTAGCCTTATCGACGTTGACGTTTTCTATCTAACACTAATTTACTCACGGCCCTGATTGCGTGTTTTACTCTTTTCATTGTTTTCAGCGACTCCTCTGTCCGAGGACCACAAGCCCAACCGAACTGATGAACGCCAACGTATTGAGGATGCTGGCGGAGTCGTCATGTGGTCTGGTGGGTTCAATAGAGTTATGCGAATATTCTCATGGATATCTTTCTATATTCTTACATTTCGTTTTGGAGCATGGAATCCCTTTTCCTTGGCATCTATTGCGGGCAACTCAGTGTCGTGCTTAGTTCTATGTAATTTATAGTTACTTTTTCACTCGGTGTGCTTTAATACTTCTGTATGAAATTTATTATCTCAGATAATGGTCAGTCTATTGCAGGCACTTGGCGTGTAGGCGGTGTTCTTGCTGTCTCTCGAGCGTTTGGTGACCGGCTTCTGAAAAAATATGTTGTTGCTGAACCCGAGATTCAGGTGGGGAACATCATTTCTTACTCTCCCTTCTCATTCCAGCAATGAACTTTCTTCACTTTCAGAAATGGATATTGGGAATACCGCTAAATCTGGTGCCTTGTTCCATTGCAGGAAAAGCGGATCACCAATGAGGTGGAATTCTTGTTGCTCGCCAGTGATGGTTTATGGGATGTTATTTCCAACCAGGTTTGATTCGTTTTTCTTTCACTTGATTGTAGATTGAACTTAGTTACATTGGAAGGTTTGTTACTTTTATAGCCTAGAGTACTCTTTTTCTCTAATTAATATATGAGAAAAATGATATGGAGGAGAATTAAAGAAGGGCTTCAAAGTAGGTGCATGACATCTGGCATACTTCTTACCCAAAACCTTTTTCGAAGCATTTAGGCGGCATATTGCGCATATCACATTCAAATGTGGAGGGAATATTTTGTTTCAGTAGTCGTTTAAAATGGGTAGTTTATACCATCCATACCTATGTGACGGAAATTCTTAGATTTCGGAAGCTGACACGCGAGTGTCTCGTAGTTCACACTACTTAAACCTTGCAAGAACAAGAGGTTTCAGCGAAATGAAACTATTTTTTGAAGTTTTAATCCTTGAGAACTGGTCTTGTACCGAAGGATATCGTTTTCTTCGCACACTCATGCACTTCTTTTTGTGGGCTTTTTATGCAGGATGCTGTGACAATGGTACAGAATATCCAGGATGCCCAAGAGGCAGCGAAGAGGTTGACAGACGAGGCTTTTAAGAAAGGAAGCGCAGATAATATTACTTGCGTCGTGATCCGCTTCCACCACTGATTCTGGTTCCACCATTGCTTCTGGAATTGCCGACTTGTTTGCATTCCTGAAGGCATTAAATAGATCTGGAAAGTGGGAATTTCATTGTCTTTACCAAAACTGATAAGGTGTGAGCTTCGTTTCAAGGAAGGTAGTGTTTCACCTCAGTGGCCAGTTAGAGTAAGATTTATACAGCTGCGAGCATCGCACAATCTTGTAACTAAAAATGTTCTGCATGTCCTCACTAACGGCACTCAGGAACTTCGTTAGATCATCTAGGTTTTTTTCTTGTTGCAGGTCTTATCATACAGGTTTTTCATTTGAGTTGGTCGCATTTTATCCTGAATTTTTACTACCCCCCCTTCCTAGGTTGGTTGGCTTATCTCGTGTACTCTACACGGGGTTTGATTTTTGAATGTGCATCCTGATTCAACACCTTGCTCTTATTTCTTCTCGATCTTTTGAGGGAAGACTACCGTATGTGTCGTATATAATTCTTTTGTTATGTTTTGTGGACGACTTCATTTATATGTGTAAATATATCAAGGTGTTGGTGATAGACGTTGTTAGAAGAGGTTCCAACTTGGAGATGCATTCAGCTGAACTTCCGTTTGCAAAGAATCGGACATTCACAGAATGATGACTGCGGAGAACATATGCAGCTTGCTTACTGTTGAAGTAAATGATAGTGTTGCGGACTTGTGATTAGAACCTAGCATGTCCTGATATTCTGTAGTCGGTTGTGTCGTACCGAATTGTGTCAGGCTACCAGGCTTCAATGGGCGTCATGCACTCCTGCCGCGTGGCTTCTGGCCTCGACTTTTCTGTGATTGAAGACTTTAGTTGACGTTGATTGTAATCTTGTAATCTTGTACAGTACCGATTGCAGTGGTGTCCAGAGAAACTGACAGAATCTCGAGTTCTTCCATGTGCATCTCTGGCTAGGTGGCGACTGTGGAGATATGAATCCATGTAAGGTGGCTTTAGGGTTAAGTAGGATGGGCTGGTCATTATGGAAACCTCCTTATTTGGTACTGTGTTGATCATTTGGTTAAAAAACATTAAGAGCACCAATTGGAGGTGAAACTATTGTGCAAGGCTTCATCTTTTTACACAAGATTCCAAGGATGAACACTTGCACTTTTGTCTTGCATAGAAGAATTTTTTGTCATCTATTAGAGACTTATCTATGTGGTGTTGTTCTAGGGTTAACCTTGAAAGGATTTGAAACCCCCTTGTTGACCAAGGTTGTCACCAAAATACTTCAATTATTGGACCAATAGATGCATTCATAATAATGAAGTTGCCCATCATCTATCAAACAATTAGTGTTTGTAGTGTCCTAGGATAAACCTTGGAAGGATGTGATCCCCCCATGACCAAGGTTGTCATCAAAATACTCTAATACCTTTAGTTAGATTATTTGTTTGTTTGTTTGCATGTTTGTTTATCATATTCCATATTTTAGATCCAGATTCTCAAGCAAGGATAGGATCATAAAAAGGAATGAATACATCTATATGGGATGTTATTCAAATTAGACACGGAATGAGAAAAGCAATAAAATAGATAGTAGAAAATGGGTCCTCATGAATTAGTGTCACAATAGGTATTGTCTCAAAGATCTCAAGAAGATTTTGTGATTAGGATCTTTCTCAAAGAACTACTATAGCTTGACATTGATTTAGACACTAAATGATTATGGTTTAAAAATTTAGTGTGAAGTTGATTAGATGTAGATATCTCTAATTAGATTCCCAAATCCAACATTTATCAACGACAAGGGAATGCCTTAAGGATCCTATTTAATTCACAACTAGTTTTGGTTGGTGGAGGGTTGTAAATACGTAGTTTGTTAACCCTTGAGCGCCCAGTGCGAATTCCAAAAACAAGCTACAAATAGCCACTCAAGTTGATCCTACGGATTAAAAAAGAAGATCCAAGAGACATGACCGTTGAGATTGCAAGAGAGGTAGAGAGGGCATCTTTGGAGGAAACTTATGGAAGTTTTCACCATACAACCTAGGATATCATAATGGTCAAACCTCTCATAGTATAAGGTCAAATTTGGGGCATTGGGGCACCAGGGGTTAATGCATTTGCCTCCAATTTTTGAAAGGGTAACTTTGGCCATAAGCTTACACTTTGGCTCTTAGGATTGTATAGCTTGATTAGCTTTGGTGAACTTGTCATTTATTTTCTTACTACAATAAAGTATCGCTTGCAATTTACAATTCTACATAGTTGTAATGCACAATGCCCTTGCATTACTTCATGTTGAAGTAAATATGGTGTTTTGGACTATACCAATAATTGTTGTGGTACTTACTGTTGTAGCAATTGAATACTTGAATAGTGTTATTGTTATTGTAAGTTTAGTTACTATTAGTCAAGCAAACGGTGGTGGAGAAAATTGTTTTTGAGAACTTTGATCTATTGTTGAGACATGGCTTTGGCACAAGGAGGGTCACAAAGTTCTATTGTTTGCTAGGTTCACTTAATTGTCCTAATAATCATTTGGTGTTTGTGTTTTCTACTTTTGATGAAATGTTTTTGATTGCTCTTATAAAGGCGATAACAAGCATAGTAGATTGAAGACACCTTGTGTTTCCTCACTAATCTCTCCTTGGTTTGTGATGTTTTTGGAAGAGGCATAGGTGAGATCTACTACTTCTTGAAGAATTAAAACGTATTATAAAAAGAAGATTCTCCATCAAATGTCTAAGATTAATTCCCTTCTTATGTCTTTGTAATATTTAGGGGGGAATTGTTTTATAATATATACTTTGCATAAACTATGACTATTGCAAGTAGTACATGCATGTAGTTGAGGATATATTGGACTATGCATTTTGGTTGGTTTAAAGGAGACTAACAATGTGTTGTCTTTTTTATTCTTGCACTTTCTTAATGGAGTGGCAAGGTTGATTGGATCAAATGACTTAAGGCGTATGTGGAGATGTTTCAACTTCTATAAGACATTAGAAGTTGAATAGCTATGATTATAAATATTTTAATTTGACAAGACATATACATACCATTTAGCTTGATGTTGGTACTTAAAATAACCACCACTTGATCTAGGTTTGGATATTTTACAATCTAGATCTACCAATCAAAGTAAACTCGGAATAATTAGTTTGAAGGAAAATGAGATTTATGCCTTGATCCAAAGATGTATAAGAAAAGTTTTTTTGTTACGTTAAGATCTCCTGGACTATGCGCCTCTTGGCCACATGCTTGGTATTGTCAAAAAGCCTTTAGCAAGGAGGGGTGCATGAGCTTTGTTTTGTGGTGTTTGGACCTACAGTGTGAAAGTTATTGGATTTTGAAGTTTTTATAAACAAAATTTTTTTTTAAATACTTTTACATTGATTTTGACTATGACAATGAATTCAGGCAAACTAGTAACAATGAAGTCATCCATCAAACCTTTTAGATTTGTAGTGCCTTCAATAGGGTTAACCCTTAAAATCCCAAGAAACTATATTTTGGTGTCAATTGAACTTTAAAATTATAGAAAATCTTTTCTAAGTACTACTTTTGATAGTTTCATTTTTAGTTTCATATCCTTTAAATACTATTTTAAGAATCGAAAGTATAATTTTAAGAAACAAAATTTATAAATTTTTTATTGAAAATTTTGTGCAAGGGTGTGTTTTGCAAATCTTGATTTTTTCGTGTTAGAGGCTCATAGAGATGAGCTTCAAATACATTGGATCTTGAGAGAAAAATCACATTGGAAATTCATAAGAAAAAATATAGAGAAGATTTTGATAAATCAATTATGGTATACATGTTATGTCTTTTAGCCTCATAATTTTTTTTCAAGTGCAAATTTTAGATTTGACATGTAAAAAGTGGATTGAAAGACTTCAAATCACTTTCATAGTCTTAATTTAACACCCTTTGAATTAAAGATTATAATCTTTAAATCTATCTTCATGAAACATTATAATCTTTCAAATCATAAGTGATAGTGTTTTTATTTTTTTTCTTATGTCATCCATAACAAGTTTAATTTGAATTTGTACAATTACATTTTTCTTAAATCTGATAAAACTAATCAAAACCTTGGAGTTTATTTAGTTTTGAGGAAACACCAAGAAGCTCAAAGAAGGCCTTGGACATTTAGAGGTTAACCCTTGAAGGACCAAGGAGCCCACTATAGGATTTCTTAATACTTGTGCAAGCTTTGTTGACTTCATAAATAGTGAATTTCATTAAAATAGCGGCATTATGGTAAAATGGTGCAATATTCCATTAAAATGGCGTAAAATATATTAGAAATTGCATAATGATCCATTGAAATGGCATGGAATATGTTAGAAATGGAGGAATAATACCACCATTTTAATGAAATTCACCATATAATTTGGAAGGTTTTTCATGAATTTTTTAGAATGGATGCTCCTCATCATAATCTACATGTGAAGTTTTGTTTCATATCATTTTGATAAATATTGCAAAAGTTAGAAGTTTTTTTTTAATTCAATGTCAAATTGGGCAACAAAAAACATATTTAAAAAACATATTTATTATTTTGGGGGGATTTTATAGATTGATAACCATTCAAAAAAATTTGAACCATTCAACTCTGAATAATGATGTAAAAGTTATGAGGAGTTTTAATTTGCAAGCAATGAAGGTTAGAAAAAAAAGATAAAATTCATCTTTTGCTCTCAATTTTGAAAATTTTCAAATCAAAATCAAAATCTAGGATATTAATTGTTTACTAGAAAATTTTCACCATTATGATTAACAATTTTTAATTTCTTGTAGAAGTTATTAGCCATAAATTGTTTCTTTCATCCTATACAACCTTCTACTTTACAATTTTTTTAAAGAGGGATACAAAAAATATTGGGATAAAAAATTTTCACATCTTTCAATCCATTTTTCAACATATTGACTAAATGCACAAGTTACTATATAGGACATATGAATTATATTCTGAAAATGTTGAAAGACAAAACTTCACCTTTTGGAAGGGCTAGAAAACCCTACAATTTGAAGTTTAGGTTCATTGACCTTGCAATTGGTGGGGATATTTGTTCTAAAATTTTTGAACAATGTACTTTAACAAGTCAACTAAGAGATCCTACTATTGGATAAGATTTTGACCTTGCTTTGGAGATGAGTATTTTGAAGCAATTTGGGCCTCTAAACAGGATGGACCTTTAGGGATTAAACATGAACTATCTAAAATTGATCATGTAAACATCACAATTAAATGCTATAGATGTAAATAATCAAGCTCACAATTAATCTCTAAAGTTTTGTAATGATTTGAGGCCAAAATTTGCTTCAAAATACTCATACCCCTAGGCTATGATATTCCTCTAAAAAATCCAACCATAGGATCTTTTAATTAGCTTGTTCAAGTACATCCTCTCAAAAAAATTGGATTGAACCCCCCACCATTTGCAAGATTACTATGTCTAGATTTTTAAAAATAGGATTCTAAAGCCCTTTCTAAAGCAACAATGCTAGCACGTGAGTACAAAAATGTGAGTCTTTGAGCCTTGAACCTAGTTGTAGGTATCAACTTACAACCATTTGAAGGTGTTTATAACATATGTGTCTATAACATAGATACATTGTAACATGAAAAGAGTCTATAACATAGATACCTATAATGGGTTGTTGCAAGAAACACCTACCATTTTTGGCTCAATATAGCCTTAGTACTGCACTACTATAACATGTTGAAATAAAAAATTTAAAAACAAAAAAAAATATGGATAATTTGTAAAACATTGAGAATAGTATTTCTCTAAAAATTCAGACCTAGAAAAATTTATCTCTAAAAGTTATGAACAAAAAAAGCTCAATAGAAAAAACCAAGAAACTAGGCACTTTGATGTTTGATTTTTAGAAAATAGTAAGAAAAATTCAATTATTCAAAAGAAAAAAAAGTCATTTTCCCTAAATTGAAGATGCTCCCTCTCAATCATTTTGACCTTTGGGAAAAAAATTGTATTCTCTTTACTTACGCAAAGGTAGTGCACTTCGAGCACATGTGGAAGGTGGACAATTTACTATTTTAGAAAATTTCTTGATGTTCCTTTGTAACTTTGGTAGAAGTCCATGTACACCAATTTTGAGCTTCAAATTCTCATTTTTGGGTCAAAAATATTATTTCTCCCCCCCCCCCCTCCCCCCCCCCCAAATGGCCAAGGTAGACATCCAATTTGGGGATTCTTAGAAATAGTAAAAAAATTTGAAAAAATTATTTAATGTGTGAAACTATTGCACATACCTTCATTCTAAATTTCACACCAAATGGACAAACAACGCAAAAGTTATGAACAAAAAAACACCTATTTGAGACCAGGAAACAAGAAATAGGGCAAGTGTTTCTTGCAATCACCCTAATACACCTAAAATCATAGAAAGGTTCCTATAATATAAACTCTTAGGCTCATGGGCTCATAGATTCTATGCTCACATGCTAGCACTCCTCCTTCCTAAAGGTGAAGTTTTGTTTTTCAACAGTTTTAGAAAATAACAAGTATGTCCTATAACTTTTGGCAATTTACAATATGTTGCAAAATGGATGAAAATAAACCAAAAGACCCTTTATGTTCATCTTTAAAAAAAATATAAAGTAGAAGGTAGTACTTGATGAAAGAAATCACTAAATTGCCAGTAACTTTGACAAAAAATTGAGAATTGTCAATCTCAATGATGAGTGCTCGAGTCACCAATATGTATTCCACTAATATTTTATTCAAAATTTTTTTAATTGTGTACAAGAAACAACTTCATTTTTTTTTGCCTTAACCCCTAAAGGACTAAGGTGATTTTCCTATCAAAAAACACTCAAAATTATCATTTCTATTGCAAAGAGAAAAGAACATTAAAAACTTGTTTTTTCTACATATCCAACCGTGAGATCTTATACTTGACTAGTATATGAATATATGGAAGAAATTTTAGAAACTTTAACCATGCAAATTGCAAGATATATGCATTTAAAGTGAAGAAAACAAGTTTTTTTGCATCTTGCTTGACTAGATTTTTTGGCTGTGAATCTTTTTAGTTCAAATTTTTTGCACTACGGATTTTGATTTCCTACTTATGTTAAGTAATTGAGTTGAGAATCTACAAAAAAATTTAGGAAAAAATGCACTTAATTTTCACACATTAAAAAATTGTTAAAAAGAGGTGGGGTTCAAGATTGAAGAAAAAACTAAATTGTTAATAGCTTTTGGATAGAATTGAATCACAATAATCCCAATGGTGAGATTGTTCTAGCAAGAGAATCTAACCTTGTCTAGTATTTTTTTTTAATTCTTAAAAATTGCATTCAAAAATGAATTCCATAAGTTATTTTTTCAAGAAGATGCTTAGATTGCCCAAAAAACTAAGATTGTCCATAACTTTCTCATTATTAGTCCAACTTGAATGAAACAAAGCTTTTCTTGTAGAAAAAAATATAATCTTTGATAAAAAAATTTGAAAAAAAATTATTTTGACTTTCTGTGATTTTTATTGTGCTACCCACCGAACTCCATTTTTGCTTATTATGCCATAACTTTTGTTCCTAGGCATTGATTAAAAAAAGATATTTTCACAAAGCTTTTGAAAAAAATACACAACCTCAAAAATTCCAAAAAATATCACTAAAAATTGAGACGATAGGAACTTGCCCGAACCCAAATTGTTCCCCGAGGGAACAAATGGTCCTTTAGGGGTTAAGCACCTACAAAATAAAACTCTTTATAACTTTCATCTCACAATTCAAAATAGAATGATTCTCAGGTTTTTGTTGAGGTATCAATGATTCACCGCCTATGTGCACTTTACACCTAGTCATTCCGTTTTATCCAACCAAATAAATTTAATCAATCTATTTTTGAGAATTGATAAAAGCTTTATAACTTTTGCAATACCTATCAAGAATGACATGCAATGAATCTTCATATATAGAGTATGATGAATAAGCGCTATTTGAAAAATTTGATGCAAAAATTCCAAAACATGAAATTAATAAGCCTATTGGAGTTCTCAAAAAGCCCAAAGTAGACTCCTTAGGCCTTTAGGAGGGTGACCATAGAATTTAAGCCCACTAGCCGAGTTAAGAGTACTACAATGGGCACCCCTAAATGCGTCACTGATCTTAAACCACCATCTTCACTTTGTGTACATCTCCAAAATCAATTATGTACCTAGGTGGAAGAAATGCTTTCTGAAAACCAAACTTTGTTCCTTCATAACTTTTGCATACATAATCCAAATGTAGCGTTCTTTGGTGTGTTAGAACCTCCTTTCACTCGCCAACAAGAAAATATAAAAATTTGAGTAGTCTAGGGTAGCTTTACCCAATACCACCCAAATGTAGGGTCTTCATTGATTCTAGAGTGAGAATGTAAATCTATAATACATGTCTTATGTGAAGTTAATGTGAAGTTAAGGCATGTACTATTGTCATAAATTCTCGTAATAGAATCAATGAGGGCCCTACATTTGGGTGGTATAGGTGAGGGGTTGGTAACGGGTTTGTCTACCATAATGATAATGATATCAATAATTAGACACAATAGTAATTAGTGGCGGTTTGGGGGGGTACCCACCAAATGGCAACAAGATAGCGTACTATGACAATGAATTGTCTTCTAATGGTGAGGTGAGGAGGAAATGGCACTATGGTATCTTCAAACTTGTCGTTTGAATACTCTTCAAACAATCAGGATGAAGTGGACTTTGAATTCATCAGCCTATTTTCAAACTCAGAGGAGGAAGTGGACTTCAATTCATGAAGCTGCCATAAGATGCATGGAGCAATAATGCCTACACTAAATAGTGAAATTGGGTTGTCCCACACTAATTTTTTGACATTCGATACTACATACATATATACTTTTTTTCTACAAGAATGCACTACTTTTGAATTAGATATTGTTGTAATTGAGACTTATAACTCGACATGTATACAAATAGACACACACACACAGATATATATATATATATATATATATATTTTAATCTTTTTAATTTTAATTTTTTTAATTTAATTTAATTTTTTTGTTGACTTTGATGACTTATAAAGTAACTTTCTTGGGGTAAGGCAACCTAATTGTTAAGGCAACCTAATTTCACTATTTAGTGTAGCTTGAACCCGACATGGAAACATGGATGACATGGGAGGTTGGGAAAGTTTCCGGTACAATTGAAGGATGAGGGTCCCAAGTCCCAACCTATTGGATGCCCCCTCAGCTACTCTATACTAGAGCTTGAGACCACTTGATCTATACTAGAGTTCATTGGAAAAATGACTTTTGCAATTGGGCTCTACAAGTGCCAAATTATTAAATTCTCTCAAGATCAAATTATATATTTTTCAACTTTGTATATGTGTTGAAATCCATTTACACAATTATACAATATTGTATGTTTGTATTTTTCTTTCATATGATTTTTTTTTAATTATAGTTCTCATTCAACACTTTCAAATTACATTTTGACTCTAAACTTTGGAAAAGATTAGAATATTGAATAACACATTTTATTTAAGTACCAAAATGCCAATATTTAATTTCCTAAGTGTATAAATACCAAATACAACTAGATAGGAATATATTAATATTTGATTAGAGTGTAAGAAATTTATAATTTTTGATTCAGACAAATTAAGAGGTAAAGTCAAAACTTGTATAGTGCTTGACATTGCCAAATTGAGCTTAATTAATAATGATGTTTGAATGTATAGCCATTGAGTTGCTTGTTTAGAATTTAAAAGCATCATAAGGCCTATGCATTTTCAATCATTGGATGAGAAAAACATAGCTATAGTAGAACCTCTCTAAAGTAATAAGATTCAGACCGGTCTGACATATAAGATAAGAGAGGTTATTGCATTAGGGAGGTGCATGATCTTTGTATGTCCAAGAACGATAAAAAGGTAAAAATTGAGGAGTCCGGAAGGGATTGAAGATAAATATCACTTGATCGAGCATTGTGAAATCCTACATTTGTATGGAGGTAAATGAAACTAGCCACAACATCTTGCAAATACACACGTGTTATGCCTTAGCTTCTCCTATTCCCCTTTGAGATTGCAACCTTTAAATAAGATAGAACCACATTAGAATACCCAAAAGAAACTGTACTTATTGCAATTACAATTCATAAGAGGTATATCTCAAGGATTCAAAAGAAATTGCAAAAATGAGGTAAATTCTAAGTTAAGATGATTTAAGGTAAACCATTACGATAGGCACCTAGGAAATGATCCATTAGAGTCTTACATCAACCCATGACATACTTTCTCTAATAAATAAGACTAGGACTACATTAGATTGGTTAGTGACCTAAATCAATGGCTTGGGTGATGGTCATGGAGTTAGTAGTGCCATTTTAGGAACTTTTAGCTTTTCAATGTGAATTCATCAGAGCAAGTGATTTTTTTAATTCTTCATGTTTTGTCCATGTTAGGAAATATTGTACCCATGTTAGGAAATATTTTGATTGTTTTATGTGGTAGGATGGCCATCATGCATACACTTCTTGTTGGTTTTGGGATAGTCTACAGACTCTTTTCAGCCAATCAGTAAGCACACTTCAAAAATTCATAAGAAACTCACTTTGTCAAAATAATAAAATTTCAATTGCTCTCTTCTTTTCTCACAGTTGTCTTTATATGGAAAAAACTCTGAATTTTTTTGCTAATTGTAACAAGGTAAAACACTCATTCTACCTATCATAGGCAGGTCTACCTTACACGATTCCCGTTTGAAAGTAGAGGATTATGAAAGGTTACTGAGGGAGGATGCTAAATCCTACATACAAAGTGGGTCCCGTAGGGGCAGATTTACCATGGGGAAAACGCAGGAATTTTTTATTTTTTGCACATTATTTTTTTTGCAAATTCTGAATTCATATTTGCAATTAGAGACTCTGAATTAGTTTGGAAAGGTTTAGGACATACCCTAGACACGGTTCAAAATAGGGGACAATTTTTACTTTTACCCCTGAAAAAAACAAAAAATTCCCCTGCGGGGCCCACTTCATTTGCAGGATTTAGTGTCCTGCATTACTGAGCTTCAAACTAAAATTGATAATATACCCATGTACGGAGTAGTAGTTATCACATTGAGGGTCATCAATGACTTCACAATATACAGATGGTCAAGTTGCTTCATGATCATAACCTGCTAGTATAAAGGGTTGCAATCAAATGTTCAGCAAACTATTTCCCCACGTAATGCTTTCCTCAGGAGCCCAAAAAATTGATAAAGATGTTGCATTGGAGATTCGTCCAGGATTTGAAAGATTATCGCAAAAATCCTGAAGAGTAGGAATGTCAACTTCATAAATACTTGGTAATGACATGATGATGCCAAAACAACTGAATTGCAGATTAATCAAGTGAGAAAATAGGTGAAATTAGACTCTACTCAAAGCTTTAAAAATCTGACCGATTGGCTTCTAATGATCACATTTAAATACTTCAATTGGGACACCAAAAAATCAATATCCCTCTCAATACATTCATCGTGGTAGTACATTTTAGAGGGTGAAACTCATAATTTGCACAAATGCGATTCATGGATGATCTGTACAATGACAACCCTGTGAGCGCCAAATTACCCACCCTTGGTAATTCACGAACACAACCAAGTTCTGGGTTTCGACTAAGTGACTCCTACTTTCGAGTGTCTAAGCCTCGTCCACTATGCCTTCCAAGCAACACATCTTTTTACTAAGTGCCTAAGTGACCCCCAATTGCAAGATTTGCTTAAACTACTTCTGTTGTCTTGGGCCGACCGAATAGAAGGACTGCTGGATGATTTAGGTGGGACCCAACCCATGGAAAAACTATCCTAAGAAACCTCTAGTTCATCCCGTGAAATTTCTAAAAATATAAGACTCGAACTTATCCAACCTTCCTAGCCAAAGTTATGGTTGGATGAAGTTTGACCACTACTCGGTTCTTCAAACTTCATCCATCAATTACACCTAGTTCCCCAATTCAAAAAGATCGGAAATTTTGGAGTATGGTTTAAAAAGATTTCCCCTACCCAGATATGGAATTGAACCCTGATCGGGTATTTATACTGAATTTTCATCCAAGCCTTACCCAAACTTCATCCGCAAATTTCTTGTAGCCTACAACTCGGAATTGACTTTTTCTTGCGTCCCTGGACCCTAGGTGGGAACCTCCTTCTATTGTGTTTATTTACCTCTCTAAACTAAAGTTTAGCTATTCTTCATCCAACTTGATTCTAAACTTCATTTGGCCATAACTTACTCAATTTTCGTTCGATTTGGGCGTGCTATAGGGTTTCAGAAAGCCATGATCTTCTTCTCTAAGCTTATGTCCTTGGAAATGACCTGAACTACGGTCTTGAGAGTCTGCCTTAGGGGTAGGCCTCGGCCTCGGCTACTAAACTCTAGTTAAGCCCTAGGGAAAGTTTGGAGGGTTTTTTGCTCATACCTAGGAGCTTGAGTCGTTGATCGCGCCACTTAGAAGTTCCACCTCCTCTGCCATGAACTTCCGCGTTGTGAGACAACGAACCACCGCTCTAATCATAGAAAAAATAGATACAAGGATTTAATTGTCAAGCTTCCTCTCCTATTTCTTTCCACCTCCCCTCTTTTCTTCCTACCACCCCCCCCCCTCCGAGACGGCCCACCTACCAAGCTAACTTTAAGTACGTGTCATACCTTCCTCCAAGTTGGGCTACTTTGTACATCCTACTTCTCACATCCCACTTCTTACGCCCTACTTCTCACATCATACCTCCTACATCCTATACTTAAGTCTCACACTTAATCTTGGGGTAATTACCTACTTCTAATCTAAGGGCCTAAGTAAGTCTTGGAGATTTCCCTTCCTATCTTATATACTTCTATTCTTTACCTTCAAATGGTCCTTCCTTTTGTCGTTTTCCCTCATTCTTCCGGCCTTATGCCATTGTTGCTCCCTCCTTCTTTACTCATCTTTTCTCTATCATGGTGAGGTTTTGTGGGAAACAAAGAGTTGGATTCCCCGCCCCAAGGCTATGTTAGAGTGGTAGGAACCTCGAGTGGTGTCCCTTCTCTCCTTTCCTCGCTAATTTTGGAACCCACCCCTCTGCTGATTTTTGGAACCCAACCCCTCTATTGATTTTGGAACCCTAGCCCTTAGCTCCGGCCAGTTCTCCCCACTGGTTGCTGCCGATACTTGGCTAGTTGACTGCTACCGATACCCAACTAGCTGATTGTTGGCAGTATCCAATCCACTAGCAATTGGGTGCTGGGCTTTGGGACGTGCTTGGCTTGTATAATTTTTTATGTTACTTTCTAAGGCTTTGGTGGACAAGGCTTAGGCCAATATGTAGGGACTTTAGTTTTGCGGGGACAAGGACCTCTAACCTACTCTCTCCTAGCTATCCTACTTACTCCTCTTGACCTTTAAGTTTTAGTTTTTGGGGCCTAAACCTTGGTTTGTCCCCAAGACGTTTTGGGAACTAAACCTTGTGGAGGAAAGGACCATGGGGCCTCAAGGTTCTCCTGTGTGGTGGTTTTAACGCACCACTAAAACTTTTTACTTCAAGGGGGTTCAAAGCTTTGCCATCGTTTTTCTTTTTAACACACCACTAAGACTTTTCACCCCTAAGGGGTTCAAAGCTTTGCCGTATAGGTGGGACCCACTATCCTCACACCCTCATCTCTCTCAACAAGGAATAACACGTCACTAGTTAGGGGCAAGGACAAAAGACAAAGAAATGGCCTTAAACACTCAAAGACTAGCGACACGGGTTAGTAACATCAATGACTTGCACTAAAGGCCCCCCAAAGCAACATCCCTAGTCATATGGGGGATTGCTATAGGGTTAGTACAATGACAAGACAAAGAGGGTGGCCAAAAGGGACCCACCAAAGTAAATGCACATAAGCTCTAGTAACAAGGTAAGGTAAACAAACTCCCAAGCTCAAGCTTAGAAGGGTTAGTACCACGCTCAATCAAAAGAGAAGGCAAGGGCCCCACAAAAGACCTTGCAAACTCAAAAAAAAAAAACAATGGCCAAAAGTGCCCAAAAAACACTGTTGCAAGGTTTGTGGCTAAAAATGCCACAATTCCAACATAAATTGGACCCAACGGACCCAATTACACAGAAAGGTGGTTGTGAGGGAGGAGAAGGGGTGCCCTTTTATACTCTTTCCCAGGCACCCACCTCTCCTCATTCATCTAAGTTAATCTTATCTTCTTGAATTTTCATCCAAAACTCAAGGTTTTCATCCTATGTTGGCCCACTAAACTAACTTTTGGAGATTAACTCCGAATCGCAAACGGATTGCACCATTGACTTCAGAAGGCCAGTTTCAGTGCATAGAAACCCTCCTCCCCTTTTTTTGTCTTCAAAATCACAACGAAACCTAGTGCCAACTTAACGCCAAAAACTAGGGAAAATCCCAACTTTTGGGGGTGGACTTTTCTAGCCAAAGTAAGTAGCTTAGGCTCCTAAGTAGGTATGGGGGAGTAAGAAAAGATCTATCTTGCTTTCCATTCCGCTTTCATATGCTCCCACTCCACTGGTCAAACCCGTTGTGGACTTTAATTTCTATTAATTGTCAGGGAATGTTGTAGGTTTAGGTACTTTTGACTACCGGAATGTTGTGAAACTTGTTAGGGCATCTTATTAACATAAATTAAGCTATGTTAATTTTTAGTGGGATTTTACCGCCACCTGGGGAATTTCCAGGAATTTTCCATCGCAGATTTGGGCAATTGACCATCCGGAAAGACATCTTCTAACTATCAAAAAATTACGAAACTTTTCGTGGAACCTCTCATGGGATCCCACAACACATATGTAGGCTCCTATTGTTACTCTACACATTGGCCTAGAGGGGACAATTTCCACCCCCTTGTTTAATTATCGGTGGCTAGGGAATCTTCTACATCGGGGGAAATCTTAGTGAACTAACTTCGCCACTGGTTCCCAGGCATGGGTTTAACCCCAAACCACCCTCCTTGGACCTTAGATTTCTCCATGGTCCCGCCTTGGTATTTGCGACATTTGCAAGCCAATAATTTGGGGTTTTGTTATTTCGTTGATGGAATGGAGAAACTAGAACCTATCTTCAGGAACTCATTCCTATGCCTACCAAGGTTACCTCGACCAAATCTAGCCTAGAGATATCCGTCCCATATGGGGGTTTGAGCTTAATACGCCCATTACTCATAATTGACCCATTTGCCACGATTAGTTCGGTTCTAACCTATTTACAACTCGTGGTTGGGTCATCCTAGCCACAACATACTCAAACTAGACCAAATACTATATTGGAATGTGACATTTCTATTTTGATTCTACACTCTTTCTAGGGTTTTTTGTATAATATGGTGCAATTAAAATGACAAAATACGAAAAAAAAAAAAAAAAGAAAAAAAAAAAAAAGAGTGAGCCCTTAGTGATGAATTGGGGGCTCACAAACCCCACACACAAATTTGAACTACACAAAATGGTAGTGTTAAGCATCTCAAAATGCTAAATTTTGAAGATGCCAAAGTAACGAACTTCAACCTTCATCATCAAATGTTTTAACTAGTTAGAGATGCTAGGATGGTTTAGAAAAAAGAAATCATAATACTTATGAGCTTTTCTATGAAACTTTCTCATATACCTCTTAGCCAAAAATACCCACTGGAAAAAAAAGTCTTCAATACTCTCTCATCACTAAATAGACTTCGATGTAGAATCTGCCTCATAACAAAAAGATAGGTAAATAAGTTGAGACTCAAATACCTAATGCCAAAAGATCTAAATTATTATATGGATTTATTGGCTCTCACAGACTATATACCGTATTTTAAACAAAACACATGCAAGCAAGCACACTAAAGAGTTTCGGCTGACAACCATAATATTAACATTACAACAAAGAAGTTAAGGAAAGTAATAGAAGATATACCTCTCAAAGAAACCACATGGGGAGAGCCTTCTTCAAAGCTGAATAAGTCTCAATGGCCTCAACTTCTTTTGGTTTAGAGACTTAGAGATACGATCCAAACATTTCGATGTAGCAGTGTGTAGTTTCCACATGAGCATCTAAGCACTTCAAACTCCCCATATGAACGTGGTGGTTGCACTCCAAGACAACTAGATGACTAAAGTTTCTATAATCTACAAGCGATCTATTAAAAACTTGCCCTCCGATCTCCCTAACATATCCATCTACAAAACACAAAAATGATAGTTAAGTAGAATTTTAAAAGACATAAGACCTATGTCTATGAAAAAAATGCAAGTTAGGGTTTTGAAAAAACCTAGACTTCCCGTTGCTTTGATATAGTGTACATATGCCGCCCATCTCCATCTCCAACAATCTTTGCTCCAACTGACCACTTCAGCACCTCGATAGCCACTATACTAAGATCATGCTCGCACCATTCCATGTGTAAGCTCGTTTGCATCTCCATCTATGATTTAAGATCTTCAATCTTAAGCACATGAGCCTTAATCTTCGTCTCTAGCAACTCCCACCTTGTCTTCATGTATGCCTCTTGGGCCTTTTTCTTGGTCTTCAACAATTCCATCTCTGTGCCCTTGGCCTTGTCCTCATTCTTCAAAGACTCCACTTTGGCTTTCATGTATGCCTCTAGCAAATGCATCTTCTCTATAAGCTCTACAAAAAATGCTCGCATGCCCAGAGCCAGGGAAACAAAGGGTGAGATAGGTAAAGGAAGGTGGATTGCCAAAAACTGAGATGGATGAACCACATCCAACCAGCAAGCCAATATCCTTCCTAAACCTCTCGAAACCACTCTCCCCACCAAAACCAATGCTTTTGAAGAAATCATCCTTTAATCCTATTCCTTCTAATTTACAAAATGGCAATAATTAGTACAAATGGTGAAATATACAACACACGAAGCAATGAGAAATCAACAACTATGCAGTTGTAAGTAAAGAACTTGAACTTCCTATTGTTTTGATGTTGTATACAAGTGTCATCCATCTCTATTTGATGCAGTCTTTGCTCCAATAGATCATTTGAGTACCTCAACAACCACTACACCAAGGTCTTGTTGATACCATTCTATATGGAAGTTAATTTGTTTGTGTCCTCATCTATGATTTTAAGATCTTCAATCTCAATCACATGCACAACTTTTGTCATCTTCAATCTAATTAGCTCACTCTCTATTGCTATGTCTTACTTGTCTTATACCTTGTTCTTGGTCTCTAGCAGTTCTACCTTTGTCTTCACATATGCCTCCTATAGCCTCACCTTCTCTAGAAGCTCCAAAACAAATAGATGCGTATCCCAAATCAAAAAGACTAAAGGGGTTGAATTGACAAAAGAAAGATGGACTAACCATGTCCAACTAGCAAGCCAATCTCCTCACAATTCCTCTCAAATCCACTCTCCCCACTTTCCCCAACTCTTTTGAAGAAATCGTTGCAAATCAATAAAAGAGAAGAAGCTATAGCATGAAGAAAATTGTAACTCTAATCCCTAACATTGTTTTGAGTTCACAACCATGGCCAATTGCAACATGACATGACTAAGGAAGTACAAATATGCACATATATAATCATTGCACCTAGGCAAAGAAATGTATGTAGATTTAAATACATTCTTAATTAGTTCGAGCATTTATTCTTACCTATGACTTTGCGGCACAGGGTTTTTGCTATCACGTCATGTTTGGACGGACAACCAATGGATGAAATGTTAGGATTGGGACGGTCTCTCTGTGGACATTGACACATCCCAACTAAAGTTGATAGACATCTTGACGTGAAAAGCCAACGTCAAGTTGGGATAGAAAACCTTGCTAGAGCATGAATATATGGATATAAAATGGTGAATTCAATGTCTTTTGAAGGAACTATCCGAGGTATGCAACTCCTATATTATATGGCCATGATTATATTAACTTATAATACATTTTAGTCCAATCTCAAGGGATTTAATTTGTTTTAATGTAGAAAACTCTTGTAGCATTTTTAACAAGGAATTCAAAAATGTAATTATATACATGAAATGAATAATTATTCTTTGAGGACAATAATAGCATTAGATACCTTACTATATGAATTTTTTTAATACATGTATCATGGGACAAGCTACTCAACTTCGGGGGCTTTTTAATAAAAATTTAAGATTTTTTTATTATAAATAAAACACTATGAATGAATTTTTATTTTTATTGGAGGGAACTTTTTGTATGGATTTTTGAAAATTATGCATAAGTGTTTAAAGTCTTCATATATATTGTGAATTTTTCTAAAATGTATGAAACCCAACATTTTCAACATTTTTTTTTTAATTTGGTCTTCACCTAAGTTTTTGGTCTTCTTCATTTGATATAATTTTTATGAAAGTCATGTCCTAACTCCTAAGCCATTCTAATGCCAATGAACTTTGCATATAATGCAAGAGTTGCGTACCTAGGGCAACTATTTGAAATTTTGGAGGTCCAATTAATTTCCAAAACTTTAAAAGCTCAAAAAATTTGGAGGAAAATTTAAAATTAAAAAAATTTATATATATAAAAGAAATCAATCCACTTTGCAAACACATAATATACTTTGCAACCAAAGGAACCATGTCATCGAGGATTTTGTATTAACAAATATAGACTTTAATGCCAACTACTAGTCAACATAAACCACCCAAGTCCAACATAATGAGTTCACCATTGCTAGGACTTCCATGTCAATTGAAGTCTAAAGACTTCAAACTCTCAAAGGACACGCCTATAATTATTTTTCAAAACTTCATTTTACAAGTACCTCTCAATGTGATATTTTGTACGGAGTATTATATTTTTGAGATGTGATTACATGTCTTCTATTAGTTGTAACAATTTCACATATTTTTGGAAAATTGAAACTATTGTGACTTTTGGATAAAAAGTGAAATAATTTATTTCAAATGCAATATATGCTTTAAAAATCTGAAAATCTCTCCATAGATTTATATTATAGTGTGGAACATCATAGTACATGTTTTATATTGTATTACTCTTAAATTAGAAAATGAACAATCTATGGTTGCAAATTCATTTTCCCAAATGATGATCAATTAATTTAGGAAATTTTTTATATTTTAAGTAGAATTAGAATTGAATAGCCAAAAAATATCAGTAAAAAAATTGATTACCAAGAGAAGTCTAATTCTTTTCATTTCCAAATATCTATGTGAAAAGTCCCATGGTAAAGGTGTCTCAACCCAAAAACTGAGCCTCCAAACCATGGGTGTTATAGTTAGCACAAAGAGCAATGGTAACTTAATTTCAAATTTTTCCTCAAAAATGTGAAATTTTACAAATAGTAGAAGACATGCAATCACATCTCAAAATACAAATACAAAACTCACATTCACAAGTACTTAAAAAATGAAGTTTGAAAAAAATAATCATAGGCTTGTCATGTGAGGGTTAGAAGTTTCTAAACTTCAACTCATATGGAAGTCTTGGCAATTGTGAACTCATTATATTGGACTTTGAAGGTATATATGTACCAATAGATAACATTGAAATGTAGATTTGTCAATAAAAAATCCAATTATATGGATTCTATGTTTGTAAAGTAGATTCTATGTTTGCAAAGTTAACTTTCATATTTTTTCTTTTGATATTCCAAATTCTCCAAATTTCTTTTAACTTCCCTATTCTTTCTTTTAAACAAAGTGAGCCTTTGTTTTGGAAATTAATTAGACTTCAAAGATTTCCATTAGTTTCCTCAAAAAACTTTTTACTTCTTCAATTGAAACAACATTAAATTCTCTTTGGGCTTCAATTTTAGTCCTGTGACTTGAAATTCCATTATTTTTGTTGTAGCTTCAAAATTCCATTATTTTCATCTTTACTTTGCTCCACCATTTTTGTCATGGCTTCATTCTACCATCTTTTTAGTTGTGATTTCAAACAGACTCTATAGTTATAAAGTGAACCCTATATTTGTCAAGATAGAATCTCCAAAGGGCACTCTAAAAATTGGCTAAACCAACCTAGAAGTTGTCAGTCAAATTTTATAGCAATTTGAATTTTGGGTCTATAACTAAGGAGTGTTGATTTTCTAATTTTAGATTGACATGGTAAAACAATTTACGCCATGATGTTCTCTACTATATTATAAATCAACAAAGGATTTTTAGATTTTTTAAGCATGAATTGCACAATTTGATTGTCATATGAATTATTTCAATTTTTATTCATAAATTCAGGGTATTTTCAAATTTTCAGAAAAAAATGCAAAAATTTCACAACTAGTAGGAGACATAAAATCACATCTCTAATAAATAAATAAATAAAATCACATTCATAGGTACTTGCAAATGAAGTTGGAAAAAGTGGTAATAGGCCTATCACATGACGTTTATTAATCTCTAGACTTCAATTGACATTGAAGTCTTGGCAATTGTGAATTCATTAATTAGGGTAGACTTTTGAGGTGCATGTTCACCAATAGCTAGTGTAGAGTCCTATATTTGTTAATACAAGAATGTCAAAGATCCTGACCCCATTGGTTGGTGCAAAAATCTTTAAACTCTCATCTTTTCTCTTAAAGATCCAAATCTTTTTGGTCCTTGATTCATAAATTAATTGAACCCCCTTTTATTTTGTCTTGTCTTTATTTTAGAATTTTTGTCTAGGCTTCATTCCATCATTCTAGTCATGGCATCAATTTTAGTTGTGGCTTCAAAAGCACCCTATAGTTGTAAAAATGACCCTATATATGTCAATATGGAAATCCCAAAGGTCACTCCAAAAATCAGTTAAATCAATTTTGACCTAAAAGTCATCATTAAAATTACCATAAATTTTTGAATAAAAGATAAAACAATCTATATCAAATGCACTATATGTTCAAAAAAATTTGAAAATCTCTCTATATCTCTCTATATTATAATATAGAACATCATTATATATTTTTTCTATGGTATCATTCACAAACTAGAAAGTTAATAATCTGTAGTTGCTAATTCATTTTTCCAAACTAGTCAATATTTCAAAAAAGAGGGTTTGCGAAGCATAGTATACAAGGTTTTTCTCGATAATGTACTCAAAGTAGTGCTTGATAAAACTTTGTAAAATGCCCATGATAAATGCACATTGAATATGGGGTAGACAACAATTTTGAGAAGAACAACATTACTTGAGCTACATGACCAACCAATAAAAAATTTAATCTCCAAGAGTTCAAATTAAGAAGTTTCCACCCCAATAGTGTTTTGCGGCACAATGCATCATGCACCTAGGTACTTCACCATACCTTGTAATTCATATATACATGTGTTAAATTTTTTTATTTGGGGTCTATTTAGCTATTATTAAATATAGATATGCCCCTATTTTTTCTACTTCTACTTTTTGCCTATTCTTTGTACCTTATGGTATTTAAAAATAAAATTTGAGGCATTTGTACATGTTTTGGTTGTAATTTAGAATTCTATATGTAGTTTTAGGGTTGATAAGTGCAATACGCACACTTTAATTATTTTTGAATACAATCTACACAAATAGTACATATATAGACATCATATATCAAACAATTTATGCAAATGAATCATGTATGTGCAATAGGAGAAAAAAATACGAAAATTGAAAAATCCCACAAGTAGTATTACATTGACTAAGCTTGACTTAAGCATTGTGTCTTTCAAAACCACCTACCTTAAATCTAAGTTAGAGAAAACAAACAAAGAACAACCCAAAAGGCCAAAATGAGATGTTGTTCATTAATTTGTCTATTTGCAAATGGAAACTGAAAGCTCTTCATGCAGGTTCTTTCCCTCCCTTTTAAACTGCCCTTGACAAATTTTACTATGGATCATTACTATGTATTGTATAGTAGTTTTAATAAAATATGCTTCATAAAAGTGATACTATAGTAACTTGAAATTTTTTTCAATTCTTGACTCCAACATTTAAAATGCACCCAATAGTAGGTCTCATGTTGTTTCTAAAGTAACCGCTAGTGAAGTACCTAAGATTATGCACACTAAATTAAGAGATTTCATTGACATCAATTATGATATTTTTCAAAAAAGTTAATGTAGGTCTTGAGAACCACAAATATTTTATTTTTTATACTTATACTATTTTTTTAAAATTCATTTTTATATTTTAATTTGATGTTCAAAACTTTAGATTAATTTTTATGGGTTTTAAATATTACATTTTTTACTTTAAGTTTTTTTTAAGGTGCACTTTTCTCAACTTATGAGATGGTAATGGTCTTGAAATTTTTGATAAAGGTCATGAATTAGGAGTGGCAGAAAGGTGTACATATTGAAGTGCAAATTTTTGTAGAAATATCCAAATTTTAGAACAAGATTAATGCAAAGCAAGCATTTCTACATACCTTGAGCACATGAAGGAACTTTGTATACGTTAGTATGCAATTTTCCAAAATATTCTATATTTTAAGTAGAATTATAAATGAATAGCAAAAGAATATCACAAAAAAATTAGATACCACAGAAAAATCTAATGCTTTGGTGGCTCCAATATCCATGAGAAAATTTCCATTGCCGAGGTCTTTTGAATCCAAAATGGGGCCTCAAAATTGTTAATTGGATGTCACTAGTAGCACAAAGAGTAGGGAAGCCCTAAAATATTTCTAACTCCTAGTTCTAGATTTAAACCTCATCCTTGAAAAATGAATTTGACTATTGAATTGTAGTTAATCAAGAATAGTTTCTTTTCCAATTTGAAAAAAAATCCTAAAATCGTATATTTTCTTGCAATTTGAATTCAAGGCATAATTCCTAGGGTTTTTTAATTTTCTAATTTTCTAATTTATTTTTAAAAATTTATTTATGTTATAATATTCTTTACTAAATCACACACCAATAATGAAATTTTCAGATTTTGGGGCATATTCAATATTCTATATAATTTTTTTCTTTCTTCAAAAATTCATACGAAATAGTAATCAAGACATGACCACAAAATTTGAAACTTTAAGACTTATAGAAGACATGCACTTTCATCTCAGAAAAACAAGCAATTGATTCTAAGTGTCTCTATCCAAATAAATATGTGTTACTTTTGTATGTCACTTTTTATGTGACCTTTAGTACAATCTTCTATTAGATTTTTATTTATTGAAAATATTAAATCCCTGAGTGGCAATCTTAGAATACTAATACTTGTATCTCTACCCATCAAAGTTTTACAAGACATAAGAAATGAATTCTTAAGAATGATGGGCTTGAACATGTCACTGTTGTTTTTTAATAGATATTTCATTTTCCAATATGTCTACATAATTTTTGAATTTTGAAACCATTTCATACTATTGCTATACCTCTCCCCATGGGTAGAGATAATTTAAAAAAAAATTGAGTCATAAATACTGAGCATATTGTATGTAGGAGGTCGTAAAGTAACCACACCTAAAACCAACCGAATACTAAGTGATTGAACAGGGTTCCCATTATCATATTAAAAAAATTATTGTGGGGTCTTGTTGAAAGGAGATTTCAAGAATTCATTTTTTGGACACAATATGAATAAATTATGAATTTTCAAAAAGCTGAAATGAGGTGTTTTTAACCCCTAAACGACAAGGTGGACGTTTTTTGCCTGATGAATGACAAGGAATTCTTATGTATAGGATAGAAGTGCAACTTTTCATCCTTAGAATTAAATTTGGAAAGGGAAGATCTTCTACAGTAGTTTGACTTCCAATGAGTATTTTTGATATTTTTTAAAGTAGATGATGTCACACAGTTCCAAAATGGCTGATTTCCATGGTCCAAGCTCGACATTCAAGGGTTAAAACTAACCTTTGACTCTCATGAATAATGCGAGTACATTTTAGGCAAGAATTTATAGGGATTGGTTTTAGAAAGGGGTTGAATTTTCGGTCACCACTGCAGTGCTGACTATATTACTGCAAGCCACTGCTGACGAAGGTAGTGCGAGCCAGTGCTAGTGAAGGAAGTGATAAGCTTGGTTTGGATCGCGGTTTGTTGGTGCTATCAGGAATTCAATTGCCTGGCTTTGGCTGGCTGTCCATGGTGAAAGTTTTGTCGTCTCTCTCCACTTCTGTGCTTGCAATTGCTTGCAATTCCGCCGGGCTGGTTGCAATTGAGTCATGGCCACGGTTGCCGCCTTCAGAGTGCCCAGCCAATCCGTTGCTGCTTCCGTTAGCCCGTCCGCAAATGCAGTGATGCAGGGTAGATATGGTCCTTTCCGTTTTGTACTTCCAATTTGTATGAGTTTGCCATTTAGTTTGTTTTTAGGGTTACGAAATGAAGCAGAGCTGGAGGGGTTTAAGATAGGGTTTGGGATTTATGCCCCTGCATTGTGGGTCATTCTGTCGTTGCTCTGAGAATCTCCAAGAGAGAATGGAGTTAAGTGCACCCTTATCCTCACATTTTGTTATGTTTTCTGGGAATGGGGGTTTAAGGCAGGCAAAGTGCGAGGGTGATGTGCTTGAGTGAGAGTTCTGGCAGCATCAAGAGAGGCGCTGTTGGGCTGCAGCGTTTCAAGGAGAGCGCAGTTCCTGGCATGTACTGGGGGGACAGGTATTACTAGGCGAATGTGTAGGCTCATTACAACCTTTGTCAAATTGTGCAAATTTGCCAAGAATACTGCTGAATTGGCTTCATAAGAGTTCTACCGATGGTTCTTTTAGGGCATAATTTCTTTCCTGAGTGCCACACCCGTCTTCCAGAGGAGTCTCTCTCTAAAACTGGAAATTCAAAAAATTCTCATGGTCAACCTGGCATGATCACTCTCTGCAAGGTGTGCGGTATACTAAAAATATCATGTCAACATTCTAGGAGCGTGAAGTAGGCCAATGTGGGAGGAGCTTGGAGTCTGTTCCCCCCAAAGCATACAGTATTTGCAGCACAGCAATGGTTTAGTTTCCATGAAAACAAAAATTGAGAAAATCACCGTTGCTGTAGACTCATGCTGTGGAGATGCCCTAATACTTAAATGTTGCTGAGAATGGAATTGAAGGTATAAGTTGGAGTGGTTAGCATAATCAGGGCTTGTGCGGTGAAGCTGGTTGTGAAATTTCAAGAATTTGTTTGTGTCCAGAGCTGATCTTGGAGAGGAGGTATCAGTCAAGTTCACAACGGGATCGGACACTGTGAGGAAACTCCTTCAAACTTTACGTGACAGCCTTTGTTCTGTTTCTGCAGCGTTGAGAAACTGTTGACCGAAGTGTCCGTGTCTAATGCTTGACTGAATAATGGACTCGCCAGTTGAAACTATCAACACAAAGGTAAAACGGATGTTGTTTTCTTCAGGTTGGCAAAGGGTACTTGAACCACTGCCATATCCGGGTGTTATTGGGCGTTGAGCACAAGAAACAGGGTTTTCAATAAAATTAGATTGTTTCAAGAATTTTAGACATCATAAAGAAACTTTCTCATGATTCATGTGGGTGTCTCCTTATGGTCTAAACGATTACCTGGAGGCCTTCCTATGTATTATGAGACCTCTATGTGATAATTGATCATTGTGCCCTTAGGAAGATCTCCATGAAACATGGGGATGATTTATAATGATGTTGCCTTAAATTTCTTCAAACAGTCTAATTTTATTGAAAACTCTGTCGTGAATACAAATCATATTGCAATGTTTCTCTATGGGCAGAATTTGTAGACGCTAGTTATGTCGTTTGTGTGCAGGTGACAGTATCAGCGAATGCAGGTGATAACCTTCTCAAAGTAGCAGAGCAGTGCGGAGCCATGACTATCACTGATGTGAGTGCGACAAACGACTTCCAATTTGCTATCCCTTCCTGCTTCAATTTAGGGAATTGATATTTTCTGGAATGGTAAAGTTTTCTGCTCCCAGAATATTCTTAGAATGGGAAAGTTTTCTACTCCCAGAATCTTTTCTGTGCTTGGCCTGTTCTCTTTACATAACTTGGTTCCTGGGAATTCGTCGCAGGATTTTTGTTTTGAAGGATCTTGTTGTCATTGTGAAATGGAAGTCAACGGTGGCGCTATAGAGGTACATTACACTGCTATTTGCAAAAATAATTGTAGTATCTCGAATGAAGAGCTTAGTGAACTGTCAGCTGTGCATATGGTTGACCACCGATGTATAGTCTTTAATGTCGAGGACGTCAAAGTAGCAAAGTTGTCTGAAACATATTTCGTTGCTCTAATACATATGATTGTCCTTTCTCAGGTGGGCTACCGAGCTGAAGTGAGCGGAGGGGAGCTTGTTCGGAGCTGCCTGTGTCCTGTAAGTTTTTTAACCCATAAGATCCGAAATGGCTAAAAATGGCGGCTTCTGTATCTACATGAGTCGAAACAAATCCTGTAGGAAGCTTCAAGGAAGGTAGAGAAATATAATGAGAGATCGAAGAAATCATGTCCTATATTTTTGAACGATAGAAATACGTTTGGAAGTGACTGTAATGTAATGTTTGCGTCCAAAGTGGAATTTTGGTTTTTAAGTTAGGTCACTTGGCGTCAAATGTCCTGCCTAATGTTCATGCTGAACAGAAATACTGTGGGTGTTCGTGAACCTGTTGGAAAATGGCTGAAATTTTGGGGTTGGGATGGCAGGTGCCCAGAGGAAGACGTACAGTGGAAGTGAACATCATTAACAGTGATGACGGTTGGGATGATCTGATGGTGTAATACGCTATTGGCCATTTGTTTCATAATTTTGGTAGTGTAGCATGAACACCTGGTTCACGAGACAAAGTCAGTTGTTGAAAATGAGTAAAGTTGGAGGAGACTGGGTGGTCAATGCTTGCTCTTCGGCTACATCAGAAGTAGTAAATGTTTCCAGTGGCGAAGAGTAATACCGAACTCTTGTTTTCCCGGGATACATACCGAAGTCAATAAGGCTGGGCTGGCACGAATTATTTGTGAAAGACGTTCAGTTTGGCAACGCTTCTTTTGAGATTGCACTAATAATCACTCAGTTTTCATCTTGTGATTTAATGTTGGATCAAGGCTCTGGCTGTGTGTAGTGATTTAACCGCTGACAATTTCTTACCTACAATCTAATCTAATCTGATAATATCAGAGCGGTCAATGGAAGCTTGCTCTTTTCCATACCTATTGGATATGGAAGCGAATACTGGCAAAAATCAATCCGAGGAATTGCTGTTTCCGAATGAACTTGATTCCAAGTTGTGCTCTGAAGTTTCTGGGGCTGCAGCTCTCGATCGCAGGGCTGTGAAGTGGTTTTCACCAACATCTTAGCATTTGCTGTCATTTTCTCTAACCAAGCCTGCATGAGGATCGCCGCCTACTTCATGTATCAGAACTGCCGAGATAGTTCAAGGTTGCGTGCACAAACTCCAGTGCTTTCATAACATTCTTGAAGAGCGACCTCAACACCCTTGGAATACGAATCCAGGTTTTTGTTTTTGGTCCAGAATTTTGAGAAAATGAGAATTTTTGTGCTCCGCTTGATTTTGGGATTTTCTTAGCTATTAATGGTCATGGTTGTTGATATGTCATGTTTCAGAGTGGATAAATTGTTGTCTGACTCTTTGTATGTTGATATTGCTACTGCAGTAAGGTGGGGTACCCATCAAGTGTTCTTCGAACTAAAGATCTAATCCTCCTTTTCTAGAGGGGCTTCAACAACTACATATTTTATTTTTATTATGTAAGCCATTAATTTGGCATAAATTAAGTCATTTTTGTTTAAAAAAAGTGTCACATGTCATCTTGTGAATGGTGTGAGGTGATGTGGACTCTTGAGAATTTGACATGGAAACTCAATTTCAGCACTTGAGTGCCAAACCTTCATGTATGGTATACTAGTGTAATCCTTGCAATTCATGAATGGTAACATTTTCTATAACAAAGGAGAAATCCAAAATGGAAATTGGACAAATGTTGTTTTGTGTACAAATCCCATTCCTAGTGTATCCTACTCTCTCATTAGTGGACATTGACTATGGAATTCTTTACAAATTTCATTGATGAACATTTTGATTTTTCTAATGAAACTTTAGCATGTTTCAAATCTCCAATTCATAGGGAGATTGGGAAGGTGATATACAAGTATGAAGTTTTGACAACTACACTAGGGGGTATTTTCAAATATATCCTTCCCCCAATTCCCCATGTAACTTCACTCCTAGGTAGTTTGCAAACTTTGACTACTTGGGGATGAAGTAATGATGAAGTTTTGGATAAATTACTTTTTGGATGGATGAATTTCTATTAATTGGATGAAAATTTTCTAGATGAATTGTTCAAGATAGATGAAATCGATATACAAATGTCAAATAATGATTCTTTGAATTGTAAACAACAAACTCCAAACTCCAAAAATGCAAGTAAGAAACTTAATAATTGGATATATCAAATGGTCATTAGCAATATCAAATTATACAAAATTATTCTATACATAACTAACATCTCATGTCAAAATTATTTCATTTCTTTGTTGAAATAATCTTCAACTATCAAAGCGGGAAGTACATGTCTTTTTAGAATGTAAATCCCTCCTACCTAGAAACCTCTTGATGCCATTAATGTTCAACTCTTCATAAAGAAATGAATTCTCATGCTTAAGATCCTCAATCTTCTCTTGTTGTCACAAAAGCTTCACTACAAATTTCATTCAAAATTGTTCTCTACACAACATTAGATATATCCAAAGTAGGAGGAATCAAGAGCAAATAGTTTGTAGTAACATTAAAAATGCCATTAGAAGAAGTGCCATTCTTGTGCAAAGAATCTCATTTTGGGTGCACAACTTCTTCGTGACTTGCAATCACACAAAAACTAGTAAAATCCTAGAGAAATATCAATAGTAGTGGTAGATTTTGAGATGGGATAAATTATTCATAGTTATACATGTAATCATATACACTTCATATTATAAACATGACTATAAGTTTAGATTTTACATGTCAAAATGGATTGAGACACATCAAACCACTTTCAAATTTCAGCCATTAGAAGACATTTTCATCTTCTAATATATATGTTATGTCATGATTTCTTTTCCTATGTGATCCATAACATGTCTAATTTAAGATTGATCTTGTTGTTATATTTCAAAAAGGTTCATTAAAACTTCCTAAAGTCTGACTCTTTGTTTCCTTAAGAAGCTTGAAAGAAGCCTTGAGCATTACAAGGGTTAAAAATTGTGTCACTCTAATAGGGGTACCTCTTTTCGGTATGCTTTCCAATCTTGCCTCACTTCACTTAGAAATGTGAGGACTCAAAATTCACCAAGCAATCCTAGACTCCAATATAATGCCTCATGTGAATCACAAATCAAGAAAGAATATAAGAAGCTTAAAATCACCACAAAATAAGCTAACCACCAAAAAATGTTGCCATGAAAACAATAGAGCTTGGGTTTGATGGAGAAATAGAACAAAAACCACAGTCGATAAATTATCGTCTCCCACACATAATCAAATCAACTGACGATTAGGGCAAAACGAGAAGAACAGGTTATTCCAAAGACAAAAATTCCCCCCTAAAACCGAAAATTGGTAGCCCTGAAGACTCCGGCCACACCAAATCAAGTCAATGAAAATTAGGGCAACCGATAATTGGTAGTCCTTTAGTCTCCACTCAAAAGCAAGTCAAATGAAAAGTGGTGCAAAACTGGAAGAGCGAATCACAAAGACAAAGCATCTCCCCCCTAACTGAAAATCAGTAGTACTCTAGACTCCACGCAAATTCAAGTCAATGAAAACTATGGCAACCGAGAATCGGTAGTCCTGTAATCTCCAAACCAAAGCAAGGCAAATGAAAAGTAATGCAAAACTTAAATGAAAATTAATGCAAAACTTGAAGAGCGAATCACCAATTCAAGACACGCAACACCCTACACCGAAAATCAAGTCAAATCAAATAAGGGCAAAATGAGAAGAACATATCACGGACACAAGACACACACCCTTATCCTGTACTCTCCTCACAAAACCATGTCACATCATGCAGAAAACAGTCTCTTTGAAGACATCATAAAGAGATCATCACTTTGACCATAGGGAAATCTCCCCACAAATCATGGAAAAGATTCAAGTCGTCTAAAATTTCTTGAAACAATATAATTTTACTCAAACCCGGTTAGATATCTTCACAACTTCATAATTATTCGTAGGTGCACTATGGGTAGGTGCACTATGGAATTGGACGCTTTGGATTTCTCTAGCTGGTGTTAGCATGTAAGTCAGAAGACGAAAAAAAATTCATATGCACTGTGCTACGATCGAGAATAAAATAATTCAGAGACAATGAGTTGGTTGTCGGGTTGATTGTTTTGCATGCATGCTCCAAAAGCGATAAGGAGAATTGCGGCCGATTCGATGCGGGAAGGTTTGCTTAGTCACAGCAAACGCCACGGCAACTTGCGCTGCGTCGAGGGAGAATGCCCAGGTTCGAAAGTCGTCTCACTTTCAGGTGATTAATTAAATAATTAGATAGTTAAGTTCTGCTTGGCGACAGGAATTGTGCGTTGCCCTGCTAGCGTGTGCCTTATGAAAAATGCCTTACTAGTGAGTGGTCAGTTCTGGTTGTGCTCAACCGGGATCACAACTCATAAGGTGCCCAGGAATTGAAGTCATTGCCCCTAGATCTGGACTTTTACCCTCACTGATTAATACCCCGTACTACTTTCTCAACAAGCAGGCGTGACATGCATGTGCAGGTGACTGTCAGCGTGATGGAAGCCTGCCTTTACGAGGATGTCTATGCTTCAGCTTTTTCAAGCTAAATACAACTCACCACGATGCCCATTGATGTCAACATGTGTAATACTGCCATCAGCAGTAGGACACTCGAGCTCACAGCGTTGCACTTCTTCCTAATCTTGTCAGGTTTGCCAAACTTTTAAAACCTACCACCCCCACCTCTCACAAGAAACATCCATTCAATATTCTGCATGGCGTGAACCCTAATTCAGGGTACAACCAGTTGTGATCATCACCATCCCCACCTATTTCACAAATTTGATCATAATTGAAAGAAGTACGTAAACTTGTACGTAAATTTACATTGTGATGGTAACACTTTCTTTGAGTTTCTTTCAATCTGCACAGCAAAAATGAAAGAATTTGTGAATTTACTCGAGGTATCACCAGCTTTATCTTGTCACAGTTGATTTAAACAATTGCAATCAATGAGCAAGTACGAATCCACCCCACGTTCTGCATAAATTATAATAAGCTTCGCATGAGATTGACGATGGGCTTTACAGGCGTGGCAGAAACGTGCAGGTGAGCTCAAGACGTTGTGAATAGTGACGAAGTGTGGGCGGACCAGTGGAGGGATGTAACTCAACGTTCACGATCACCACCATTGCGCAAGCGGAGAAGCAAGGACTGTACAATCCCTTCACACTGGGTGGCACCATCATTGTCAATGGCATACAGCGAATGGGCTCTGGACAGCATCTTCCAGAGGTTCGGCTTGGTGGAAGGCTTGCCGGCCACGTACCAGACGGTGCTCCTCCTGGTGCGGATGCTGTACTACAGCCTGGGGAAGCATGTGTACATCAAACTCTACTATTTGGTGGATACTGTAATGGGTTTCTCCAATTTTGCAGGTTCGCATAAGGGAAGAGCCGTGAAGGTGAAGGTGAAGGTTTTAAGATTTTTAAGATTTTAAGGTTTAAGGTTTAAGGTTTAAGGCTTTTAGGGTTTAGGGTGTTGCTTGCTTCGATCGGGGCTTTGGCAGTTTTGATGGTGTTGACGAGAGCGTATGTTCTAACTTATTTTGGTGTCATTAGTGCCGGGGATCAATATTTCCTATTCTTTTGCCCTGTTGGATGTCAGCTCTTGTGAAATGAAACTGAATGTGTTGCTCTACGTCATGTATCCTCAGGCGAATAAGTAATGCCCTGCTGGGTTTGAGGCGTAGAGCATTTCCACCCAGGAACTCTAAAGTATATGAACTGAACTCCATCTCCATCAAATTCTCTATATTCAGCATTCCAACTTCAGCATTCTCTTCTACTGGCTGAAACAAGAGATCCAAAAATCTGAAGGGAAACTGGAGCACTGTTTCAAGGACGACGGTCTTCAGCAGTTGTAAACTTGCACTGTTTACATTGAGGACTGGAATCAGCACTGCATACTAACGTGACTAGCGCCAGATTGGTTGGCCTTCTTAACTAAATTTTTGTTGAGCATTCTTCTGCTACCATATAGTTGTAATTAATCTGTACCTTTTTAATTAATAGTAACGGCGCAAGGCAAGATTATCTCAAGATTATCTCAAGATTTGAATAGAATCAGAGTGATGGATTTGCAATCATGGATGCAGCAGCAGAGCGCCTGATTAACAATCAGTTAGGGATTGGATCCAGAAGAAACTGAAGAAAAATCAAAAACATGTTTTGCTTCCTGAGCCTGGCTTGAATGTATCAGGTTAACATTTCAGGCTAGATGAGATTCGGCTCATGTTTGACCCATGCTCAAGAAACACGATGATTTTCCCTTACTTTCGCTGAGGTTCAGAGACAAGCACGGCAAAGATGATAGCGCACCGAGGTACTGTAGTTCAGCCTTTTGGGGGTGATTATGGCTTCAATGCTGCTTTTGGCGGTGATTTTGGCGGTGATTTTGGAAGTGATTTGGGCTCACGATGGACAAGGATCTTCCAAGCATATCCTTCATTCCAGAGATAGAAGGATTCCTTCTGAGTACGCAAAGTGACGGTGTGGGAATGTGGGATTTGAAATATTCGCTTTATCAGACTGGTTAATCGTAAAGTGAACCCGGCCAGTTTGTACCACGGGTGTAAGAGGAAGGCTTAACTAAGAATAGTAAAAAGGAAACGCACTCACACTCACATGCTTGTTTCAAAAAAATAAAAATAAAAACACCAAATTCCATCATACCGGAATTTGGGTGCTTCAAGGAGTTCGGTTATGTGAGTTTTTTTTCAAACTCCAGCTTCTGGTCCTTCATTGCACACACTTTATAATTAATTATATTATCTTTATAGAATTAGATTATAGATACATTGTTGTCTAACTGACAACTTATGATGTCATCGATGGAATGTTTCCAAAAGAAAAAATAAATCACATAAGGCAAGTACCCCCCAAACCACCACTTTTTGCTACTGTGCCTAGTTATTATTAATAGAATGATTAAATTTTCATATTTTCTTCTTGAGAAGTGAAAAGAAGTCCCAAAGCAACAAAGAATGCAACATTTGGATATCACTTGCAAAAGTTATGAAGGGTAAAAAAAAATTGGTAGATATTTTTAAATTATTTCCTCTATATAGGTATGTACTGATTTTGGAGATGTACACAAAGTGATGAGTGGAGCATTTGGAGTACCCACCTTACAAGCTATCCTCGGCATTTTTAGGGCTTTGGAGAACCAAAATTTTAATTTTTATTGTGAAACAACAATTTTCATAATTAGAGAGTGTTGGTTAAACTATGGTAATTAATTAACTTTTAAAAACTTATTGAATAAATCTCAAGGTGGAGCTACTCATGAAGGAAAGAAGTCAAGTTTACTTCCTCAAAGCTTTTAGTTTTTTTTCATCTACAACTACAAAAGAAATAATATTAGCAACCTATAACTATACTCTAAAATATACAAGAAAAAATTAGTCTCTACCTTGCGCTTGGCTAACACAATCTTGCAAATACAAACATCAACAAATTATAGGCCTAGTGTGTGAAACAAGGACCTAGAACATTAACAACTATAGGATGGAGTTGGTTGATTTGGAGTTGACTCTTCAAACTTCCTTTCTTTCAAGACAAGTCTTCAATTGACATTGAACAATACTTCAAACTTGAGATTTTGTATTAGCATGATTATTGGGATTTTTTTCAAATAGTAGAATTTTCAATTGCAATAGAGACAATTAAAAATTTGATCAAGAAGTTATCACAAAGGATAAATAGGCAACCATATTCACCTCTAGAGAATTTGATGTCCAAAACATCATTTGAGATTGCAAAATATATATTACAAAGATTTGTCATTGATTTAGATGCCTCAAATGAGATAGTGGATAATATGAAATAAGGTATTAATTCATGCTATGTTAGCTTTATATCTCTTGTGCATATGCTATGTTGTATATTTAAATTTGATGTGTAGAATGACCCAACATTGTAAGGTATTTCTTAAGGAAAAATTTATATTGTATAGGAATGGAAGATTTTCAAATGTATAGTAATGGTAATTACAAAGATTGAGATTCACATCAAAACAATTGAAATTTACATTTTGTAGGATTTTGAAATTGCAAAAGATTACAAAATGTATGTACCTTATTTACTAACATCTTTATAATCATGTAAAAGTTTGTACTTTTGAAGAATTCTAAATCAAAAGAATATTTCAAATCAAGGAAGAATTTATATTTTCTAAAGAAATCTAAATCTATAATGTATTTGAATTCTATGTGTATTTATGAATCTATAAACCTCTAATCTATGAAACTTTAAACCTATAAAATCCTATATCTACAACAATTTGTTGAAACATCAAGAAAAGACTTCAAAACCTAAGAGAGAGGCAACACCAATAATCTACCAACAAAACTATACTAAAATGTCAAATAATGATACTAAACTTTGTTGTGACATTAATCCACAAGTGACAAAACCTAGAGTGTGATCTCTAGTTACAAAAGTGGGCACTGGCATGAGAGCACATATCTATCAACAAAACCAAGGTGAAAACATTGAGAACCCCACCCCCACCCCACCCCCCAAAAAAAACAAGGGTGAAGTGGAGAATTAGAGAAGATGAACTCTAGAAATCTATCACCAAAACCTTTAAACTCTATTGAACCATGAAGCAAAAATCTACAATATTTTGTTGAAAAATCAAGAAAAAAATTCAAACACTACCAAACTATATATAATTATATATCAAACAAAAATCTACAACACTCTCCTAAAATATCAATAAAAGGCTTCAAAACCTTATTGCATAATCAAGTGGATAGTGAAAGAAGAGAAAAGATCTACATCTATGACATCATAGATATAGATTTTCCAATTAGAGCCCACCATGTGAATTATACTTACATAAGCTTTTTACCTCATCTTTACAAGTACTAAATCACTCAAACATCTTTTTTCATTTGCATCTACATTACCATCATGTCAAGTTGGCAAAATTTCTTACAAATGGAATGAGACACATCATTTACTATGTCATCAAGCGAAGAGGGGATTGCAATGCACACACAACTCTATTAATCAAACTTTTGTTGCTTGCCAAATTGAGAGAGAAACTTTTTGAATCTACCAAGTTGATCTTTGATTGATTAGTAGGGCCCTTGTTTCCATTAGTGTTTGAAGTAGTGGTGATTCCAAAAATAAGCATGTTGCTACATACGTCACCAAGAGAATTTTAACAAATGACAACCAATAATCTAACTTTGATGATTTCATGAGATGGCCTAGGACATGCAACTACTACATGAGCATTTTTTGACCTGCTATATAGTGACTTGCATTGCCATAACATTTTCACATAGAGAAATATGGAAACTAAAGGCAATTCAAGGAAAAATTGTCTCTTCTATCTCTTCTTCACTACTTTGGCAACTTTCTTGAATACTTCCCAACCATCCTTGTTTTTTTAGAGCTCTACATGCCTTCCCATTGGTAGAGAATATTTCAAGGAAGCCAAGTGCATTGGGTTGAAATCCTCTGATAAGCCTGAAATCCTTTTATAAGATATGCAATCTGGCTACAACTAATCAAGAAAAAAGAAACTTTTCTCAAGCCTTTAATTTAATTACTTCCGTTTCAATAGGTGGAGAATTTGAAGGGCAAGTTCGAACTTTCAGTTTCCAAAAAATACACCTACGTTTCAAACCATCCACACATGTCGCCAATGGACGCCAGCTTTTGAGTTTTTTCAAAATGCAGGGAGAGGTTAAATTTTGAGCATCTCTTTTTGTTGGTCTCTTCTTTGTTTGCTTGTGGTGACAACAAGGGGCAACCAAAGTTTCCTTCTAGAATTCCTCCCTGGAAGTGCCACGTGTGTTAACAAAGCAACCTTCAAATTCCAGTCCTGACCCCTATTAAGTTAAGTTAATACAACTGTCTTCAAACCAATGTGAGTTGTTGACAACAAAGTCAAACAATTTATTTTTGTTTTCAAGAGATTGACATTGATAAGGAAGGCTCAGCATCAAGCAACATTTTCCTAGGAATAAGAGAAATTTTGCAGAGCTCTAGCAACTTTTATCCCAATGGCGTCAAAATCATGGATATTTGGGGGCCTCTTTACGGTATTTTCAAAGCTGGCCTTGGTATTGCCGATGGCTTACGGGCTTCAGACTGCTGAGGCAATGCTCTTATTTAGCTGTTCAATCTTTCACTAAGTTCATTGAAATTCACTGTTATTTGTTGAAATTCATTGCTGTTAGCTGAAATTCATTGAAATTTGAGCTTGAAAAGCAAGTCAAGTATTGTGGGGAGGTAAGGGTGGGTGGAACCGTTCCGATGACTTTAAAGACACTCGCAAAAGCGGCGCTCCCTGAAATTAACTTAACCTTTGACAAATCCATCCCAGGCAGGCTGTGTGCAGATTCCGGATCGAGGAAGTCATCTTCTTTTTCATTTTGGAGTGGATTACAACTTCTAAGTAATTGCATGATGTACCGACTCAACCTTACTTCTTGAATTGCTTTCTCAACATATTCTTTGATAGTACGGATCAACGAATCCCTTGCCCTTCTCATCCGAAATTAATGAATGGTCAATTGCGTTAAATTGACTTCGTTTAGCAACGCCAAAAGTTTGACGTTCAAATGCTCAGAAAACTAGGACCTATAGGTATCGATCTGAGGTTCCAGATTGGTTCTCGCCTGGAAAGTGCCAATCCCTAGAAAATTTCGCGATAATTTCAACAAATTTGAAGTTCTATGACCTAGAGCAGGTTAGTAATCAGCTAAGCTTACATTGATTTCCTCAGTTCTAACCACTAGCCACTGATTGCAGTACATGCCATTGCACGAGGTTATCGTTTGGCTCTACAAATTTTAACAAATTCGGATTGAAAGGAGCTAGCATTTTGCCACTTTGATTGCAATGCCAACTGGGGCTTCGCAGATGGATATTATACCTCACGATCGAGTCCGTTTCGATCATTTGGTGCAATCCTGGACGCCAAAAATCGTGGCATTCGTCTACATCAAGCTCTTACTAAGACCAAAGATTAGTACATTGATTTATGTTTCATGCCTAGGAAGAATGCCAAAATCAAGGAAATTTTTTCCAATTTTACGATATTGACGTTCACTGATCGAACGTTCCCTCTTGTTCTGACTGAGGTAAGGTAACTGGGTTTGAAGTTTACGAAACATGTCGGTCCTCCCGATCGCGATCTGTTGCAGTACGATGAGCGTCCCTGTCTCTTCACAATTATGTAGTAGCATGTACGATTTGTCTGTGATGGAACTCAAATAATTGTCCCACGTCCAATTGCACCTTTGAGTCCTTTTATATGCAATAGCTAATCGAGGAAAGGTGGGCAGACGTGTGTGTCATTCACGTCTTCCTCGATGCATTGAAGATCTAATAAGAGTACAAGTACAGTATAGAGCCCGATCGAGGATCTAGTTCAAGATCGAGCAAATGCTACAAGACAAGCTCGATCTTTAATTAGGTGATCAAAATGTTTATGGGCTCAATCGCAGATGGCAATCATGTCGGTGTGCAGATTGCAGAAACCGTGGGAACCTTCTGGAGGTCATCATTGAAACTGAAACTGAAACCAAGTCATCTTGAATTTCTCCAAGTCAGGACGGAAGCGATTCTTCAATCTACCTGCTGGGCAATTGGGTGGGACTCCTTCATTTTTATCTTTTTGTCGGTGATCATATTAGGCTCCATGATCGTTGTGCTCAATGAGAGGTTTCGATTCACTATCATGAACAAAATCTAAACTTTTGATTCTACATAACAATTTAGCAATTTATGGCAAGGAGAACATCCACAATTGGGCAACTACTATACAATGCAGGATTGGTAGGCGATTTTAGTAATGAATATGTCCTTTATAGAAATGTGAAAAGCATAGCTTTGTACTAAGGATATGGTATTTGGTAGGCTTCATTGCATCTCACAAGAACAAAACCATCCCCTTGCTAATAGACCTTTTCAAAAATCTACTTTTGTTAAACATTTAGTTAAAAACAAAGTCCTCAGAAATATTAACATAGGATGGTTTTGTACTTTGAATTCTTGAACAAGAGTTTAATATTATGGATATTTTTTTTACCATGCTTTATTTAGAATTTGATTCACAGGGAAGGTCACATTTTTGGCCTCCTACAACCTTCACTTCAAGAAATTAATAATAAATATGTCATGCTTCTATTTTCTACTTCATAGATTTTGTTCTTTGTTGTCTACTGCATGCATATAGTACCACAAAGGTTATTAGAAGGGTTCAAGGTATAGTCCATATATTTTCAAGTGTCTTGGAAACAATGTCCTCTTTTTCTTTTTCCCTACAATAATTTTTTTAAGCTTACCAAGCTCACAATAGTCATTCAATTCATTTGGTTTTGAAACATAAAATTAATCCCTAATAAAGCCAATACACATTGTGTGGAGTCCTTCCTAATCCATATACTAAACAAAAGCATAAGATTGAATGAATAGAGTTTGAAGTTGTTATTCAAATTACAAAAAAACAATATCAATTTCAAGCTCTATTTCTTTCAATCTTCTCCATTGGTCAATGAACATGTACAACAATAGAAAAAGACTCCAATTTGGAGATGCAAAAAATTGAATGTCCATTTGGATTTGCAAGATTGCAACAAGTCTTATGAGATATCTTTCACTTTGTTGACTTTGAAATCAAAGGGGAAGGAAACTTTGCATGGCGACAAAAGCTATGAAGAGGAACTTTGAATAGCTATGGCTACATGGACAAAGATTTAATTTGTTATGTAGCTGCTTATTTCCCATTAGACTTATAAAGATGGATGAACTCCAAATCAACTTCCAATTTTCATATACTTTATTCCCTACTTATCCAATCCAATGTGTTTTGAATTGATTAAAAAACTTGAATTGATTTGGGTTCAATTACTCAACATTTGTGAGTGAGTGAGATGTATCTCCATTGATTATAAACTTCACCTACCTACTGTACTCTTCTAGGAAGTCAAAGGAGAAACACGACATGAAATCTTAAAGAAGATTTCTACTGATGCATCACATGTTGCACCACATTGATTCTTACTCACAAGACAACCAGTAAACAGTCATAGATTCCCAAAATAAAATAAGGAATTCCTTTTCGAACCACGAAGATAAAGCCTCATAATAAATTATATTCTGCAAACTTGTCAATGCTATCATGTACTTGTACAAGTCTACAAATTGCAGTCAGATTCTCGATAGCTTCAATGAATAATTTAATCCCAGTTTGTATGTTGCTAGAATTTGTCCTACTCTTTCCAATTGATTCGAAAACAAATTCCAAACGATTTGTCCTCTCTCTTTGTCGTCTTCGTCACTTCAACTTCACACCAAGCAGTATTTGGGTACAGTAGTCCAAGGGAATTCTTACAGTACGACAAATCCTCCTATAAAAGTTCAATTTCCTTTCGGGCCAAATTCTTACAAATTTTGGCTTTTCATTTCATACTTTTCGTTTTTGGATTTTTACTTTTGAACCAGGGGCTCTAACTTGCTTTGTTGGTCGGAGGTACGTGCAACACTTCTTTGTCAAATAATGAATCGGTAAAATTCACTCTCACTGCCATTGAAACAAAGTACGGGATGCTTCATAACTGATGCCACGGATTTGAAATTTTGCTTATAAAAGAATACTAGCACAGACCTATAGCACAGACCTATTGCAGTGTACCATTAATTGAACTTAGGAGAATATGGTTCAGAGAATATGGATTGGATGAAAAACATTCAGGATGAAAACCTGACCATTTTTGTGACAATAGGTCACGACAGGGGCTGTGGTAGTATGTAATTAATATAGTAGATAATACACATTTTAGATGGGGGGGCGGAAACTTGGTGTTTATTCCAAAGCAAGAACAAATTGACTAATCAATTAGCAATAAGTACTTGTTTTCACGGGAAAGGATACCAAGCTACAATGTCAAAACTCGGTGCTTTAAGTTTTCCTTTCTACTAACTTGGTGGTCTATGTTCACCTTGTCTCAACATTTTTGCAATGAGAGTGTTTTCACATGAAAATTTAGACTTTCTCTACCCATCATTTTACTAAAGGGTCTTTGGAAAAATGTTGGATTGTAGCAAGTGTGAATGCCAAAGTTGAGTTTGATTTATGCCCTATTTTAAATCTCTCAAGTAACCTCTGATGTCAAACATATCATCTTAGGAATCTAGGATTGCTTCACATTCAAAGTAGGATGGCTTTAACTAAAAAACATTTATAGAAGTTATAGAATGGATGATACCAATTCATTTACAATTACTAGTCAAATGCCTTGTTGAATAGACTATGCTTTAAGATCCACTATCAAGCCTACAATCAAGCCCAAAATCAGTCTCATTCATCATGTTGCAGTCAATTTTAGCTAAATCTTTTCAAGCACACATTATATCAGTGTTTGGACTTTGGAGTAATGCATCCATTCAAGAAAGGGATCAATAACATTTATATAATCACCTCCTGTTAGTTGGTTTTGAGAGTCATTTTTTTGCCCATTCATTTGAAGTAACTTCAATATGTGCCAAAAAAAAAAATTTTAAATTACAAAATATGCTTCGTCAAAGTCAAGCCTCCATAAATTCAAATTGTGATGTTCAATTCCTCTCAGTTGTGTCCTGTTGTTTCAAAATTAAATAAAATCAATTGAAATCCATGAGACTCGGTCAAGTTCATTATGCTGCAGATCCCCAAACCAATAGTCAAAGCAGGCTCACAAATCCACATCCAAAAAAGTAGAACTAATCGGACTGAGTTTGTTAAGAACTTCCGTTTCTTCAACAACGAAGCCACTGAACTGCAGCCTCGATGGCTCAACGAAGCCCACTGAGAGGACTGATGACTGACTCCTGAGTCCGGAACAGCGTTCTTGTTTTGAGCGATAATTCGCTCAGCCCGCCAAAAATTGGCCCCTGTGCCGTCGTCACTCCAAATTTGGACCAGTGCAGCACAGCCAGCAAACTGCCACACGGCCAAAAAAAACCCTGGTCCGGAAGTGGCGACAGTCAAGGCGGCCACCCGGCTGTGATCTGATGAGAAGATCTTATTCTTCGAACCTTCGGTCCGCTCCGTCTGTTGGGAGTAGGGACCCTCATTTCCATTCCTTCTGGGTGCCTTGTATTTCAAGCAACCTAATAAAAGACAGAAGGTACTGTAGTATTTCTTTGTTTTTCTCTTTGAAAAAATAGGGGTCACAAGTATGAAAAGAACTGAAGAATGTGGCCGTGTAGACTGATGGCACGTACAATCCATCCAACCTGGCCTCTCCGTCAAACTCCCCCAGTGATGGAAGGGGTCTGCAAGTTCGGACAAAATGGGTCCAGGTTCCACCGAGGCGGGCACCGAGGAACCTTAAGGCCGGAAGGAGAGGTCCGCACACCAACTGAAAACATGTGAGCCATGTTGACTTATGGAGCAGTGATCAACTTCCCAGTCTGTGCAGATTTCTAAACCGTTATCCTCTAAACTGGAACTGGAACACTGGAACTGGGCGAGCCTGAAAGCAACTTGAAGGGCTCAAGCTTTTGATTTTGGCTGCTGGTTGGAGGATCCCGAAGCTTTTACCTTGAAGGATTCGCGAAAGTTCACAAATTGACAATATCGTTGTAACCAGTACAAGAATTGTAACCCTGGAACGCCGGGCCAGTCACCATGTAAACCATTCTTTTCCGTGTAATGTAGTAAATCATTTGCTTTCAAAAAACTAAGAGCACTCATTGGAGGTTGAACTATTGAGCAAGACCTTCCCTTTTCACACAAAATTCCAAGGACGAACTTATGTACTTAAATTGTCTTACGTAGAAGGATTCCCTATCATCCATGAGACACTTGTCCACAACAACATTTCAGACTTAATATCCTTTGATGCTCTAGCCTTTGCATTAGACATATTGCTTGCTTGTCAAAGCATATGTACTAACTAGGAAGACTAAGAATAGGTTTTGAAGAGGATCTTTGGAATATGTAGCACAAAATGGGTGATTGTGTTTGTGTTGAGAGTTTGCATAGGTGTGGGAGCTTGCCATCTTAGAGTTAAAATTTGATGCACCTGCTATTCCAACCATGTCGGTGTAACTCTGTTGGCAATAGAAATAGAATGGACCTTTGAGAATTCTCCAAGCATTTGACAAGTAAGGTTGTATTATGATTGTTATGTGACCTATGATGAGTACAATTGCTATGATACACTTTGGTCTTTATCTTCCATGAGTTTCTAGAAGCTTGTCTAATCCTTTATTCTATTAAAGTGTTTTATGTACCATATGATTTCTTAAAAAGACTTATAAAGCTAGTGTATATCATGATAAACATTAGCAAGGATCATTATATAGTACTATAGTAACCATAGTTACAATAGTACATTAGCATGAGTATTATTAACTAAGCTAAGTAGGCTATCCAATATTCCAATTCAACTCATTAGAATAAGAATTTTTTGTACTATTAAGTCAAGTAAAATAAGAGCGCACTATCAAATTCAAAGTATTGAACACACTCTAAAAGCCAATGGTTATAACCCACCTAAAGCTTGTTATCATTAAGAATTCAAGGTGAATGGAGATAGGAAAAAAGTTTCACCAATTTCTTGAAAAAGTGTGTATTTGCAAGAATACCAATATTTAATTACATTATATGTAGCATGACAAACTTGTCATCAACTATAACTTTGAAGCATGAAGTTGATGAACTTTAATTTTTTAATAGAGACAGATATTTTTACATTGTAATCATATCCCTTATTTTTTTAAATTAAAAAAAATCATTTTATATTTAAAAGTCTATTTTGGTAATTTGTCACACTTTTTGGTTTAGGGGATTTGACTATTTGAGTACTATTATGGGTACCCATAATTAATAATATAGAACTAAATTTTTATGATCTATTCCCACAATAGATAGTCATATTCCTACCAAGGGACATCTAAAATTAGATTATTTTATACCCTCCATGTTCATGTAAATAGGGCTCCCTTGCGAGGGCACTCTTAAACAATGAAGGTGATTTCAAACACATTCTTTTGGTGAAATCTCTTCACCATCAAGTCCTTACAAATTTTCAAATTGTAGTTTCTTGGAAATTGTTTTCCTAGTTTTTACAAATTAAAATGTTAAAGTATTATTTATTTTCTTGAGGTTTTGTACTTTTCTAGTTCTCCTACTTAGGGAATTTTTCTATGGTTTTTCTTTTTTGAAGTATGATCTTAAAGCCTTAAAGGTGTACACATTGACTATATTTTTTATATATTTTAAAAAAAATTCTAATTTTAAAGAAAACTAGAAGAAAAGCATAAAAACAATATGAAAATAGTACAAAACTAGACTATCATTCTTGCAATCACCTAAGTTCGTTTCAATGAGTTAGGACTTAGGAGGGGCTCTTTAGAGATGGTTTTGATAGTCCAATTTGGCTATTCTTAGTGATTAGTTCTTGAAGCTTAGCAAAAGAGGGCCTCCAAAGGACTCATTTAGAAAGTAATGCTAGAGATGCTATAATGCTTTGCACTAATTGAAACTAAGAGGATCCATACCAACATTAGGGAAGTTTTGGGAGCAATCCCAATAATTCCCTTCCTCTTCATAAAAGGAGATAGTTTTTTTTTCCAAGGGCACCAATTGCATCCTCTCCTTAGAGACATTGCAAGAAACACCTACCATTTTGGTTTCAAAACAACCTATTTCAATGAATAAAGCAACTTTCAAAACAATTTTTTTAAAATGAAATTAAATATGAATAGTTTTTAAATCAATGAAAATAATACATCTCTAAAAATAAAAACCTAGGAAATTTATCTATAAAATTTATACACCAAAAAAGGATGATAGAAAATGCCAAGAAAATGGACATTTTGTTGTTTGATTTTTAGAAAATAGTAAAAAAATTCAAAATTAGATAATAAAATAATAAATTTTTTTCTAACTTGAAGGTACTCGATTTCTCAAACATTTTCATCTTTGGGGGGAAAAATTGTATTCTTTGTACATGTGCAAAGGTAGTCAAATTTCATTACATTGAGCATACACAAATGATAGAGTAGGAGCTCGCCGCCACCACCAACACTAAAGTAACACCTACCCAAGCCTTATCGAAGCACTTAAAGCCGTGTTGAAGAAGGATAATGACCGAATTGGAAACTATCCTATTAGTATAATAAGTTCGTTCCAAGGGAGATGGTCAAGTAGGATATTTCTATGCTAATAGGTTCTATATCTAAAATCAAATATCTTGACTTATTCAATAACCCAACTTGGAATTTCATACCCAAAAACATAACTACAACGACACTGCAAACCCAATTTGGATATTGACTTAAATTCGTACAAGTCACATTCCATCAAACACACCAATTTAGCTTAAATACTCTATTATTTTTATTTTTGAATTGGTGATTAAATCACCATTACAATCAATGTCCTCTCAGAAATCTCCAATCAGTTCTACCCTTTGCTTCACAGCAATGCAACTTGGAACATTCTCCACACTCATTTTCATCATCCAAACATACATTTTTATTTATATTTATTATTTTATTATATTTTATTTTTATTTTTTATTTTTTATCTCTATCCTAATTGGAATACTTGATTCTCCTCACTACAACTTCCAACTAGGTTCTCATAAATCTCCAATTAAATCACTTCGCCATCTTCATCACAGCACAACCACCACATATTTAAATTCCACTTTAACACATAATCTTCTCTACTTTCAGTCCTTCCCAACTAGGACACAAACATCTCTATTTTGAACCATATAAACACATTACTCAATTAAATCAATTAACACAGAGAGTCACACATAAAACTCCAAATTAACATGAGCATTCCCTCACTCACAAACACAAACATGCACATAAAATAAACATAAATACACAACACTACTTGGCTGGGACTCCAATTGGAACTCTTATCAGTGGGTAAAGACAAATGAAATAAAAATCAGACCAAATAGGAATTCCAAATTTGGCGGTTACCAATTTGGAAGTGACAATCCAACCACCGGTTAACTACCAAATTGGAACTGCAAAGACAACCGCCCCAATACAAACAAAATTCCAAGTTGGAATTAACTCTTCAACCAGACAACTAGACTTGACACACATCCTATTAAAAATCCGACTTAGATAGAACTACCACCCAATTTGGATTACATATTAGTAAACTTGGAACTTGGCTGGACAGCCGAACCATTCCAATTAGGAAACCACCCAACCAAATCAACACATGTACACTTAACATTCATTCACCATCCAAAAACATACCAAATTGGAACTCAATCAGGCCATTAAAACACACAATTAAGACACCAAATTCAAAAACAACCAATCAAAATCAATAAAAGACACATCAAAAAAGCCAAAAATTTACAAACTTAAATCCTAATCGGCATTCTACAAGCCCCTCAATGACCAAACCTAGAACAATGAACAATATGGGTCATTGCAAGAAACACTAGTCCTATTCTCTGTCACAATGAGAGTGATCTTTTGTCATTTACTATGACTTTTGAAGCACAAGTCAAATGAACATGAAATTTCCAATGAACATGTCTAACTTGATTTCAATCAAATCACTGATTTTTTAGAAATTAAAAAAAAAATCATTTTTGTTAATTTGTCACAAAGTGTAGTTTAGAGGGTTTTATTACATTAGGAGTCCCCAAACTTAATGATCTGCAATTGAAACTTTCATGGTCTATTTGTATAGTCGGAAAGCCTATACGTACCATAGGAAATTTGAAAATATATTATTTTATATCCTCTACATGAGTGCAAACAACACTCCCATTGCATGCAATTTTTGAACATTGAAGATGGTTCTAAGATCATTCTTTTGGTGAAATCTCATCACCATAAACTCTTTCCCAATGAACAATTTTTTTATTTTTTGAAAACTTATTTTCCTATTTTTTACAAATAAAAATGTGAAAGTGCCAATTTTCATGAGATTTTGCACTTTTCATTTTTCAAGTTCTCCTACTTAGAAAAATTTTCTATGCTTTTCCTTCCTACGATACCTTCTTCTTGTAGGTTTAAATATTAAATATATTTTTATTATTTTTTAAAACTTTACTTTCTAATTATAAAGTACTCCAGAAAAAAGTATTGTACTATGGACAATGCTACAAAAACCACATGGTGTTTCTTGCAATGACCCATAATTGCTTTGTCCAATAACATACTTGCCATTAGGGAAAAAAATGAGGCCTTTGGAGGGCTATTAGATAACTAGAAAGCTCTCAAGGGGACTCAAGGATTACATTTCTTTTTAAACTTCCATGAATTTTTTCCCTTATTGCCACTCACTTTTTGTTGATTGGGTGTAATGATTGTCACTATATATGAATGATTCAAAATCCTAGTACTTGAGGTGTATTTTACTAAAGTTGTTCAATTTTTGTGCACTGTAGCTAACTAGTTCAAATGGACTAATATTTTCCATGCTAAAATCCACATATATTGAATTGAATTGAATTCACATTCAATAAGAGGATCAATTTAGAGGATCCCATATGATTATGACATTCCCTAATTTGTCCCTAAATTAGACAGCTACAACATTCTGTGACTTGTCTACTTAATTTCGATTTGTTACTAGATTCCTAGACTTGTCCACTTGATATTTTTATTTTAAAGATTTTGATTCAAATCTATCTTCACCCTTGAGAAAATCAGACAAAGTGAGGATATGATATTGGAGTCAAAATTTATAGGTCTAGTGGTGATTTGAAAATAGTTAAAGGTGTAATTGCTTGATAGCCTTCTAGAGGCCTCATTTTTTTTTCTCTTATGCCTTTAGCAACCTAGATATTTTGCTTTGGAATCAAAATGACACTTAGCAACTTAGTAGCTAAAATTTGACAATTTCATGAAAATTGTAGAACATATCCACCCTTTATTTTTGCACACCAATTGTTTGACTTGTTGATTAGTTGATTGCCAATATAACCAATTTTTTGTCCACTTTTGGATCCTCATTTCCAAAATTCAACCCATTATCTCTCCTAAGGCACCAACTAATAATGAACTAATTGGCAGTCCTCCCCAAACATTGATCTGCACCCAAAGATAGTCAAATGGACACAAATATTAGCCTCTTGAAGGTCTTCACTAAACGAGCGTATTTGGCCATTAACAAATGACCCTCACCATATGCTAAGGAACTACCATGGCAATGGAGAAAAGACTTGGTTTTCCAAGAATAGAGCATGGATTCCCATTGGCATTTCATCTTTGTCACCAAATTTGATTGATGTTCTATTTGTACAAAAGTAATCTCAAGATCTAAACCACAAAAAATCCACCAAAGTTAATTGACTTTGTAGGATCTTACGCATTACAATGTTTTTGAGGAGCTTAATTACTAAAATTTCATTGGATGAGCCACGACAAGGTTCAAACATCCATTGGCCACTTAGTCCCACTCTTCTATTGTATTGTCTTTCTTGGATCTTGTCCATTTGAGTGTGCCAATGCTTGTAATACTTTCCACACACTAGAAAGATTTATTCAAGGAATCATCTTCTAAACATTTCCAAACCCAAGCCCACCAAATCACAAATGAGATATATGGACATGCTTGAGTGTTCTATACATTTTGAAACTCTAAGATCATCATAGAGTCTCATCACTCTCATGGATTCTTTAGCATGCCGACTTCGTAGAGATTTTATTTGTCATTACCATGTTGTGTGTTTTTAGGAGTATATGGTCTTGTTGAGTGGATTTGGTAGAAATAGCATGTAGCTAGCCAAGATTCACTTGGGGTTAATTGCAAATGAAATAGAGCCCACCATATCCTTTTCCATTAGCCAAGTTGTGGCCACACTACAATGCAAATATAGCAAATTTTGTTGAAGTGGCATTCATTCTACATTCCGCAACTTTGGTACTTTTTATGTTTAGACTATGCAGTTTGACATCTACACCTGTCCGCATTGTCTGAAAATGGATGGTTTAGATGGTTAATTGGTGGTTTAGACCGCATGATCTACAAATGGTGTAGAAATATCACCATTTCAAGGAAATTCCCTATGTAACTGATATTTCATTAAAATGGTGGTATCCCACAAACTTGGCACTTTCATGTTTAAACCACTGGTGTCATTTGAAATCTGTATCTGTCCTCAAAATGAATGGAAAAATGACTTATGGAATACTGCCATTTTAACAAAATATCCCATTAAATTGTTCATTTTTCAGTCAAAACAAATTGTGTTTGACAAATGGCAATTCACCAGCACTCCGGGGTCAAGGGATCTGACGATGACTGCAACAATTGTCGAGATTAGATATTTCCTATCTAGATCAATTGCCATACGAATTGTCTCGATCCAGTCAGTCGCTCTCGTTATCGACCCAATTCAATGCACCCGCCAGCCCTGGCTGCCGTGGCTAGTACCGAAGGTGGTCCCAAGAAGATCATTCCAGAACTGACTCCGGAGCACAGTGCCAATCGACAGCAGTAAGTTATGTACGTACCGCCACTCTTCTTCTCGATCACCCCATGGCAATGACCCATATCTTATCTCATCCGTGACAAGAGTCGATTCAACTGGCTGGGACGCTGGGACGGAACCCCGCCCTACTCGCTCCGGACCCATACCGGGAGTACTACGTAGGTGCACACCATGCCGTGCCAAACCTACATCCACGATTCCACGAGAAGCTCCTCGTCCTCAACTTACGGTGTGTATCATTAAAAAGAACTCCGAGGAAAAATCATGATTCCTAAAAGGCCGGTTCATCATCAGTTCATCGCAACAGTTGAATGAAGTGATCGATCGCTGCTGATGAATACGGCCAGAAGCACTGTAGAATGCCTCGGAGGTCGTGATCGTCGATCAGAGATGCACCTGTGCATGAGGCCCATTCTTTCCCCGATTCTTTCACGGCAGTCTGTCAACGCACACCATCATTGACAACGGACAACCTACGAGTAGCTCTTGCAGTTGGCATGCCGTGCCCTGGCTAGCTACCTAGTAAGCTAGTAACGACTTAGACTACTGATTCCTTGCCTACTGATTCTAGAATGCAGTCACTAGCCTCGGAATAGTTTCGTCATCTCATCGGCGTAGCTGTGCGTCATCTCAGGATTGGGAATCAGGGCTTCCGGCATTTCTTGGGATCTGGATTTGCTGTACGACTGGTGATCAAGCGCAATCGGGATGTGTGGAAAGAATGCAGGAAACTTGTACTTGCCCTGAAGGTACGAGTATGGTAACAGAACCTAAGCTTATTCCCGACACCTAAGAAATTTGTTATCAAGTAGTATCACCAATTAGTTCGTGTATTCTCCCCACTTAAAAAAAATTTGCCTGCTTCTGTTGCCAGTGTCATCGCCAATTAGTTTGTTTAGAGTTTGGGGGAAAAACTCAGTGGAAATAAATTTACCTAAACTCTTGAACTCCCATTGTCCCCTTGGAGAACAAAATGGATTTTGGGTAGGCACCTACAATCTCAATTTTAGTTGTGATTTTTTGAAACTTCTTTTGTGGCCAAGAAAATGCAATAGCTTCCTTGGGAATATAATTTTTATTTCACAATTGATGCTTGAGAGCAAAAGTAATGCCACCCTAAGCCAAAAATAGAATTTGTCAGGTAGTACAGAAAAAATCATAAAATGTCAAAAGAAAATTTTCAAAATCTTTTTTCCCATAGAAGGTATTTTTGTATATATAGAAAGATTTGATTCATTCTTTGTAGACAAATGATGAGAAAGTTATAAACAATCTTGTTTTTCAAGCAATCTAAACATCTTCTTGACAAAACTAACCTGTAGCATTCATTTTTTCAACCAATTTTCACAAATTTAAAAAAAAGTTCAATAGGATTTAGTTAGCTTGTTAGAACAATTTCACCATTGAGATTACTAATTTTCAATTCCATCTTAGAATTATGAACAATTTCGTTTTTCCTTCAATCTTGTACTTTTACTAAATAATTTTTTAAAGAATAAAAATCATGTATTTTGTTGATTTAAAAAAAATGGGAAATTCAAAATGTGTATTGCAAAAATTTTAACCTAAAAAGATTCAAACCCCTAAATTCTAGTCAAATAAGATGCAACAAAACCAAATTTCTTCACTTCAAATGCAAATTTTTGCAATACAAACCAAGATCCATTCATTCAAAGCTTTTGAAATTTCTTCCACACAATCCTATACTAGTCTAGTCAGGAGTCCAATGCAAGTTTCTATAGTTAGGCATGCATGCAAAAAAAACATTTTCTAAAGTTTTTGCACTTTGCAATAGAATTGCCAATTTTTAGTGTTTTTTGATGAAAAAATGATTTGAAATTTAGGGTTAAATTCTCTTTTTTGATAATTTTCATATGAATATTTGAAATGAAAGTAGTTGAAGCTTCCTATTAGTGTTCTTAGACACATGTAATAACCGTTCTCTTGGAATCTAAAGGTTGAAAGTTCATCAATATCTCAAAAGGTGAGTAGACTCCATTTAGAATTGTATCATGAAGAGGTTGGTTTGGGGTCAAAAAAATGGGACACATAATTGGATATATAGTTGTAAATAGGTTGTCCTACCTTACTAATTTTATATCGTTATAGACATATTGAACTTTTTTATGACTCTACCCCAACTACAATTGTTGAGGGAGGAACCCCTAGATTTGGAGAATGAGAAAAACGACCCCCCACACACATTGGCTATTACCAATGTTATAATCAAACGTAGCATCTCCAACACTAGGTTAAAACTTGAAACTTCACCAACTCTAGAAAGGTGATGCATGTCCAATTTTTTCTTGAGGGGGGAGGAGCAAAAGTGGAACTTTTTGCAAGTGTATTGCTCAAAAACAACAACCATAGTTGTGTGGGAATTGATATTTTGGGGTTATCCTATTTGAATCATAAAATATTGATTACGTTATTAAATACGGCAAGACATATCCCACTAGAGTGATAATTCAACAACTAACATCTTTCATCTAGAATGCCACATTTAACTACTTCATGGCTATTTAATGAGTTATGGACAAAACATCCAAAGATCTCTAGATAATTATCTCTAGATATTTGTGTAGATCTCTCAATATCTTCATAGATCTTTGGATGTTTTGTACAAATCTCCCAATATTTTGCATTATCTTTTGATGAACATTTTTTTCTATTATCAATTAAAGACTTTTAAAAGTTTGTAAGGGGTTAAATGTGATATTGGATGACATTTTGACTTCTATCCAAACCTTTTCATGCTCAAATATGGTACCATTTATGTAGAGTACATGACCATTTTGCAACTTCTAGGGCATGCAAGTGGTGCAATAATGATTTAAATTAGAAATGTCATTTGTCTTTGGATCTGCCTTAGGCATTCAACATGAATATAAATCTATGTCACTAGGTAGTATATATCTTAATTCATGCACCTTTAGAGGTTTTATTTTGCAATTTAATGAAACTAACTAGTGTTGTCTTGTATTTTTAGCTACTTGTCTTTGTCACTTAGGTCTTCAAGTAGTGAATTGTACTATTTCTTTTTAGCAATAGTCTTACACGTTTTGTTTAAAAACAAAGAATAAAATAAATTTATGCACCATCTATGTCAAATAATCAGAAAAACACCTTATTGTGCATCTAAAATTGGAGCTTCTTAGATGTTCAATGGTAAGATTACAAGGACTCCTTATTTATTCCATTCATGTGACTTACAATCTAACTTACAATCGAATTGTAAGTCTCCTAATGCACCATATTACTTATCTATTTAATAATATGAAAACATAATGGTCTATATAATAGCTTAGGCTAGTAGATTTTTTTTTTTTGGAAAGTTTTAGGACTCCATTACTAATTCAATGAAATAGAATAATGTTCTTTTAACATTTTCTTTCTTTGGTAAAAATCCACTCATATTTTTGTGGTTTAAAATTGGAAGCATACACACTTTGTCAATTAATATTGTAGGCATGATGGTGTAGTTATTGACTTATTGCCAACCATTGTGCAAAGTTTAATGAAAAAGTAGATGGTCAATATACCTCTAGAACCTACATTACCTCAGAAGTGTTGGATGAATGTGATCAATAATTGGATTTCCAATTTGAGGATAAAATTAGATATTAAATATTGATATATAGTTTAACTTATATAGTTGATGCAACAATCTAATTAATCAACATTGTATTTCCAACAATGAATTGTAGTGGATATTATATTGTTATAGATGTAATAATTTAATAGTTTTCTAATCAATAATGGACAATTTTTTTTGCAATTCCAAATCATAGGATAAGTTTTAGGTACAATGAATAAATGATTGGATTATACAATTGACCAAGTTTCTTTACAACAACAAGCTAGGAACCATGATCATATGTCACTAATGAAGTGTAATATGTTAGTCACATGTAGTCAAAATGCAACTAGTATCAATTGTAGTCAAAGAATGACATTTGAAATATGCAAACCTCATAATTTAAGAGGTCAAAATTGAATGGTTACATTTTCCAAACCTACTATTTAATTTCAACATTATCCTTTTGTTGAATATTGTCAATGAGCATCCACTCATTGTCTAGATTTAGTAGGACACACATTTGAGAATGACCTTAATGGCCTCAAAAGTTCATCTCAGATGATTAATTGAGCTACTTAAAGTGGATTCTTTTTCTCCAAATAACTTCTCGTGTATCCCAATGAATGCTTGAATTTTTTATAAAAAAAAAATTCTTATGACCATTCTAATGAAATTGAGATTAATAATGCTTACGTGCAAAGGAAATAAATAATAATCTAAAAAAATTCTAAGAAAAATGGGCGTCAAAAGATTACCACATAGGTTGCACATAGCAATGTATAACCAAACAACGATCCTCCCCATTCTAGGAAGGTATTATGCTTTGCTAGATACATGGAAAGGAGCCATAGAAAACAATTTGTTAACTATAGGGGGATCCCTTTCAAGCATGCAAAAAGTGACCCTTGCCTTGAGCATTGATAACCAATGTTATGGAGTGTTGGACTACATGACCTCGCACCTATAGAAAACAATGTTATAGACAACAAAAATGAGCTGATGTTTCTTTAAAATTCTGTTGGATGGAACAAAGATTTCTGAAAATTGTGTTGTAGTCAATGCAAATTTTCTATTTTTTGGGTGAAAACATAGAAAATGGTAAATAGTTTTTGTTGACGGTGACAATATTTTCTACTAGCATGGCCAAGGTTAATAATTCACCTCTAAGAAAAACACTAGAATTTTCTTAAATGCCACTGATGATAAAATTTCCAAATTTTGAGAATTCACATTTGGAATCAGATGCCTCAACTAGGTACACTAAATAGTGAAATTAGGTTGCCCCATACTAATTTCTCAACATTTGACACTAAATAAATATTTACAATTTTTGTACAAGAATGCACTACTTTTGAATTAAGTATTGTCATAATTGGTACTCATGAACCTTCAAGTGTACAAATGAAAATATTTGTAGAAGTTTTTGTTGACTTTAATGACTTGTAAAATAATTTTCTTTTTTCTTGGGGTAACGCAACCTAATTGTACTATTTAGTGTAGGTTAGATGAAGACATACAAAATTAATTGCAGCACGAAATAGGGGACAATTTTTTACTACATTTATCCTTGGCTAGGCCGCTACAATAGGGGAATGAGAGAGGGGGTCATAGGAACCCGGCCCGGGCCCAGGCCCTAGCCCTAGCCCTAGGGACCCGGAGCAAGTCAACATTGTAGCTTCACTGTTCCGGAAAATAACGACAAACAAAGGAGAAGTCTCACTGGGCTCCGAGCCTCCGAGTTCAGTTCAGTTGTCCCCGACTGACATAAATCAATAAATAAATCAATAAATATTAAACTACAGTACCTATTTTGGCAGGACTAAATCTCCCAAATAGCAGTCGTGTCATGACACGATTTGCTGAAAAATATCCTCACAGGTTTACATGTCTGCTGCGATGAGTGCATCTGTCCAGATAACTTTCACTGAACCAATTGGTAAATTTTCCCTGTTCTTTTTGGTTGCTGGAGGAAAAAAACAAACTCCAAGAACTTCCAGAAATAAGGGAGGAGGCTCTTAACCCCGAAAGGCCCTTGGGGTCCCTCTATACGACCTGTATTTAGCTTTATAACTCTTCAATTGTGGTTTAATAGATGATTTCTGGGACATTTTTATTCACGTTCTATCATGATCATCAGTTTACTTTCTACTGAAAAGTATTCAGTCCATGTTTTTACGATCAAATATCACCAAATACATAATATTCTATGCGGCCTCAAAGGGCTTTTAGGCCCTTCTAGGGTTAAAATGACCATTGAAGAGTTGATTGCCTTTTCGGGAAGCTAAGCTCACTCCTTGAAACAATTCTCAGTAAATTTTCATAAGAAGAAAAATGGAATTGACATCTGACCCAATTCATTTTTCATTTTTTGGACCTTTTTGGAATTAGTTACAAATTTTTTAAGTTGAAACACAATGGTCATCAAAAGCAACCACCTCTTGAAATGTGCAAAGTTGGTACATTCGAAAAAAGCAAAATGTGACTCTGTGTCATGTTCGCTTATAATGGATCTAAGCGAATTTTTATTCATTTATTTATTTATTTTTGAAACAAAGGCCACTACTGTAGGAATTTCAGAATCAGTTTAATTTCAGTTTGGAATAGAATGTTTTTAAAATTTAAAACATCAATATGGTAACTCACTTCGAAAGTCCTCTGGAAAGGACGTCGATCGTTCGTCTCACCTGCGGTCTGTCTGTCTGTTGGGGGAGTAGGATTTGAGGGGAATCATTTCTGACGAAATACCGCCGTAACTGTAATTAAACTATAAATTCTGACCCAAATAAAAATTCCCCTCTTCCAACCCTTTTCACACATTAAACCCTTTTCTAATTTTTCTTGAATTTCTGAATTTCTGAAAACAAATGAAACGAAATCTCGTTGCTAAAGAAGTCGCAAATACCATCCTGCTACATTTTCTGAATTTTTGTGTATTTGTTCTTTCCTCATATCTTGGGAGTTTCAAAAAATTATAAGCATTTATCTTCTTACAGTAATCATGTAATGTTGTTGCGGACACTAAGTGTACAATGGGTGACAAAGAATTTTTCTATGTAAGACAAAAATGCAAGATGTTCATCCCTAGAATTTTTTGTAAAAAGGGGAGGTCTTGCATAGTATTTTGACTTCTAATGAGTGATCTTAGGGGTTTCTTTACTTCTAGAGGACTAAGGCACATTTTGGGTATAAATTGTGAAAAATTGTCACTTTTTAGGGCAATGAGAAAAAAAAATTAGAATGTATTTTTTCAACCTTGTTTCTTCTCACTTCAAGAGTTTTGTGCATAGTGCCTGAAGCTACTTAAGCTACCTCTAAAGTTTACGGTAGCATAACTTTTGATTTCAACACCCAATTTTCTTGAAGAAATACTTTTTCTTCTAACTTCAAACATTATAATCTTTCAATCTATGGGGTCAAAGTTTTTGAAATTTTTTCCACCCATTTCCATAGTAGGATTTTGCACATGTTGCCTTAAAAGTTCAAGGCAACATAACTTTTGATTTTGGCACCCAATCGGAAAAAAAAAATTATATTTCCTCTTAGTGGGTACTAGCATGTTTACACTTATGTACGTCAACATTGGAAGAACATCCATTTTAAAATGACTTCATATGCACCTTCTTGAGATCACTTGTACAAGTTCAACAATCATTTGATCCTTTAGAGGTTAAACAAATGATTTACATGATATTGAAAAAGATGAATTCCATGGTCTTCTTGGCCTTCTACAATTAATGGCCATAATCTTATCAATTCGGTTGGAGAAGGACTTTGATTTTTTACAAGTTCAAGCATTATTTTGGAATGAATGAGTAAGAGTTTGGACCTCCAACATAAAAAATTTGGGAATGATAAATTACACTACGCAGAATTAGTCTTTTGACAATTTGAGTACATTAAGAATTTCAAAATTTTTTGAATCGTTGAAATGTTTACTACATATACATGGAACAACTATGTATTATTTTTGAAGGAATCAATTCAAATTTCATTTTGTTGAATTGATCACTTAAGTAGGGTTTGACTTTGAAGAGAAAGAAGAGTTGAAAGATCCATCAAAAGTTAAAGAGGTATAAAATGTGTGCTCAATTGGTGTTAGGAGTGGTATTAGAAAAGATCTAAGGGATGAATTTAGGCATATATTTTGGACTAGATTTACTTTAATCTCTAAAGATCCCAACCAATCTAAAAAAAGATGTGTGTTGGGTCAAACTCAATTGTAATTTTGAACATATTCATTTTTTAGAAATACATTCAAATTGGAAAAATAAAGTCTAGTTTGTTCAATTTTGAATCCTTCTTTAAATATTGGAGCTTCTAAGAAATTTGATAATTTATTGTGATTGTGGGTCCATCTATTAGAATTCCAATCATGTATAATTATTAGAAGATGTTATGAAAAGTACTAATAATGTTTTTTTAATTTATTATTTATTATTCCAACCTTCATATTGGTAAAAATATGAGATTTTATGAGTATTCATTATTATTGCTAAAAATTTATTTGTTCATTACACTTTTTTTTAAACCCAAGTATTTAAAAAAAATCAACATCCATAGATAAACGTCTTCACTTTTGGAAAACATCAAAATTTTATCAAGCAAATGTATAAAGACTAGATTAAATTTGATATTGGTAATTCACTTTGATGGTCAAAGTTAAGGGTTACTTTTGTATTAAAATTTAAAATAACTATTTGAAATATTTAACTACCTATTGCCAATTGCACCTTGAGAAAAAAAAATAATCAATTAGAATTTTTGATTAAATTTACTTATTCATAATAGATTTTTTCTACAAAAACTGTGTTGATGATAATTTTCAAAAAACTAAATAGAGATTTCTTAAATTGATTACAACACTTGTCTAGTTGTAAAAGGGTTCCTTTTAATTTGAAGAATGCATAAGTATATAGGATAGATTGTTCTCTCAATAGACAAGGTTGTTTAACTTTTGCGACTTAGACAAAGGGTGATTTTTTAGTTTAAATTTGTATTCTTAAACCTTCAACAATGAATGGAGACCAATGTAAGTAGGTGTAGAATGTTATATATAAACAACGTGTATCTCATTTTTGTCAAAAACAAAAACAAAAACAAAAAAATACTTTCAATAATAAAAATAGAAAATTTATACTCATACAAACTTACAAACTTTCAGACATTGAATGGAGCTTAGAATTGATGTTTGACCAAATGACAATGGATTTGGTCATTCAGTAATTTGATGAGATCATTAGTGACATAACATAATTCAAACAAGTTAAACTTTCTTGGTTTTTTTCTTGGTTTTCTCTATAACAAATGAAACGAATACCATTGATTCAAACAAGTTCGAACATACCTCAACAACTTTTCGGTTTGCATGTAATGTATTGACCTTTTGCTTCTAGAAGGTAGTAACTCGTAAGTCAGATCGCCAGTGGTTCCGAAATCCGAAGGCGTCACGACCAAGGCGAAGGAAGTCATTGTCGGTATGGTGAGAAAAACCTACGAGGGTGACATGACCGATGAATGAAGAATTCCAGGCAGATCATATCCATTTTTCATCTAGAACTTTTTGAAGTAAGTAAGACCTGATTTTTGTAGGCCGGTCCCGGTCGGGGCGGCTTGCTCCCGGATTTAAGCTGCGCCCGGCCCGTGATCGCCACTGGATGACGTGTTCCGAAGCTGTTGTCAAAGTGGTAGGATACTGCGACCGGTAGACGATGCTTCCGACCGGTGATGGCGCGCCCGACCGGAAGATAGGCGCTGTTCTTGGGAAACACTGTCAATGGCTACAAGCGTAAGTTAGCTCTGAATGGCCATGGAAGGGTCAAAAGTCTTCAGGCAGTTCAGGGGTGGGTATTGTTGTGCATACTAGACTGTTGCAGGTCTGAGAGCGAAGCCTGTTCGACGTTGTAACGGTTTGCATTCTTTCGGAGTTTATGTTTTGAAAATTGGAGGGGTGAGAAAATAAAATTTGCGCGAAAAGAATCATGTGTGCAATGAGTTTTTGTGGCAGTGACAATGTCAGGGGAGAGTGTAATATTTTGAGGGAGTGGCGGTGAAGGGACGAGTGTTTGGGATTTCTTTGTGAAATTGAGGTTGTAGTTAGGGATGCTGGGATCTCGGCCGAGTAGAGCGGGTTCTGAAGGATCGGACTACTCATCTCCACTCGCGAGTCAATTGCAGCAGGCATGGCTTCAGGCACAGATTCATTCGCAGACACCGAAACTGCAGAAACGAGGATTTGCGACTCATGTCTCCGCGGAGAAGCGAGCTCCGTATCAACAGTTCCATCAGGTAGCGTCGGATCTTTCCTCAATTGTAGCGGATCATACTGGTGTGGTGAACCATGAAGAGTTGTATTTCCACAAGAGTAGGCTGGAGACTCCGGAGTTTCCGAAGAGACCTGAAATTCCTCAGCTGTTCTCGTACTCGAGGAAAGCGGACTTGCCTGTACGATCAACGTCTGGTAGTTTGTCGGAGGCTTGCAGCTCAACGATTTCTTCCCTGTCTTCTCCAAGATCTGGCTCCCTCTCGCCTTCTTCTCAGAAATTAGGTCGATTCGACGGCGCTCTTGATGTTTCAGACTATGGAGACAGTCGCGCCCTGGATCTTGCAGGGCAAACTGAGCCGCTTGTTCGATTCTTGGATGGCTTGCTTATGGACGAAGACGTGGAGGAGAAAAAGTTCACATCACAGAAAGGATTAAACTACCAGGCTATGGCCAAGGAATTCGACGCGTTTGTTAGTCCAGAGGCTTTGGAACTCGGTGATAGTGAATCCGTAGGTGAGAACTACGATATTAGTTGGACAACCAGAGGATTCTTACCAACTGAGGAAAGCGTGACGGACAAGCTCATTCATGCGTACACCTGCAACTTAAACAAGCATGTAATGGACGTCTCTGAAAATGTAGACTCCAGCACGTGGATCAATGAGCAAGACGCGTGCACTGACCACTCGGACGAAACTTGGGATTATTATCTGGAATGCATTCGGGAAAGGCCCGCCGAAGGTCGTTCACTGAATTCTTCTCTCCTGCAGGACCATTTTTTCGGAAGGGAAGCGTCGCTAGATACTTTTTCCTTTTCCCCTGGTTGCGTTGATATCAAGGGGCTACTCCTGAGGTAAGCGATTTTCTTCTAATATTTCGCAGTGCTCTCATTTAAATATTATTATTGAGGGCTCAAATTACTGTCACCTGCAAAAGTAGTATTACTGCAGAAATATTATTTCGTAGAAATTAGCACAATACCGTAATATTTCAGCCTGCACTAATTAAGAATAGTGTGACTTTGGTAAGTTAGTGTAATTCGCACTAATAGGATAAATTAGTGTAGCCAAATATCGAAGATTTCTAATGATTTAGATTCACGTGCACTGCGTCTCTGAACTTTCCTCCTGGCGTAAAACCACCTGTTCAATGAAAGATTCATGTTGGCAATAGCTTCCTTTGTTTACGCACGTAGAAGCTCTTGCTGATACTTGCGCTCCTTATCATAGAACGTAGCAATGAAGATCTTGGGTATGATAGATTCTTTGGTTCCTGTGCTATTAAATCAACGGTTTCATCGTCCTGTAAACTATATTGTTTAGTGATCGATAATGTTCTGTAGTTTGTTTATTGAGTTGCGGTGCATTTTTTCCAGAGCACTTGGTTAGTTCCTTTTCATTTGTGGCCTGTTAGTGTGTAATAATGAACAGGTGATTTTCATCAATCTAGATGTGTACGAGGTTTCAGAGAAAGACCTATGGTTTCTGAACGCAATCAAAATTTGAAAAATCCCTCATTCCTGGCATTTTGATGCGAATATTAGATGTTGATCCGAGAAGACATCATTTTTTGTCGAAGTAGTCTTCTCTAGTCCTTATCTGAGTTGGTCCAATGCGAATCATCAAATTTTTACCTTGTGCAATATTTCTCGTCGCAGTATCCGGAGAGGTTATTCGAATACAGAAGAGTGCGTCTGGTGGATATTCTCTGAGTTTAGGTTGTTTGTTCTGAACCTGATATCACTTGTGGTTCAGATGCGCGCTCGCTGTTAGTCAAGATGATGTGAGAAGTGCGAACGACTTGATAAGGGAGCTTCGGCACCATTCGTCGGCATATGGAAATTCGCTTCAGCGGATGGCTTATTATTTCGTGGAGGCTTTGGTGAGTTTATGTTCCCCAAACTAGAGTTAATTTGAGCAGTGGGTTGGTCAATCTGTTATCAGCAGAAGTTTCTCGCCCGGTCAAACGTTGTGCCGAATTGTTTTGCTTCTGTTCATAATTTATTTCAATTTATTTCAGCTGGCTTGGGCTGCTCAACTGCTATTTATAATGTAGCAAGATACTGCAGCAAATATTTCTGGCCATGCTTTGTCCTAATATCTCTTCATCGTGCTATCCTGTAGGTTGCTAAGATGTCAGGAACGGGTGCCCAACTCTACATGGCCATCACTAGCAATACCCCCTCCTCTGCGACAATGTTGAAAGCACATCGTCTGTTTATTGACTACAGCCCTTTTCTCAAGGTTTCGCACTTCTTCTCGACGAAGACCGTTTTAGATGCCTTCGAAGGCGCAGAACGAGCACATTTGGTCGATTATGGAGTCGCGTATGGTGCGCAATGGCCATGCCTCATCCAGCGCCTGTCCCAGAGACCAGGGGGCCCGCCCCACCTGCGTATAACATGTAAGTAGAATGATACGGAGTAATATGTAGGTGTGACTTGCTTACTATTTCATCGCAAGTTACTGTCAGTTCTTTCGCTCCCATGGAAGAGAGCGCTGCTGATTATCTTCATAAATAGCTGCATTTAGAGGAGTCGGGACCAGGAGAAGAGGATGCGATTTTGAATGATAGGAATTTATATGCATGTTTCAGGTATTGATCTACCTCAACCGGGAGGTAAGCCATCTCCGAGGGTACAAGAAGTTGGCCGTAGGTTGGCGCAGTTCGCGAGATTATGGGGAGTACCATTTGAGTTTCATGCTTTGGCTGACAAATGGGAAACAATTACACCTGCTCAACTATGTTTGAAGCACGATGAAGTGCTGGCCGTGAATTGCCAGTATAGACTTCGTAACCTCCTCGATGAATCTATAATGGCTGCAAGTCCTAGAAAAGTTGTCCTTGACAGGATCCGAAGCATGAACCCCAAGGTGCGAATATTTCTGAACCAATACGTTTTATGTGCTAAGGAACCAAGACTTTCTACGTTGTATTTCAGATTCTGTAAATCCTTACTCTATAAAAAAACGGGGAGTCAAAATCGTGTCATTCATCCTGCACTTTTTTACAAGCTTAATTGGATTTTTCTGCATGCAATTAATTTCTTGATATGTAACATGTATTTGAATTTGTTCTCAGATTTTAATCTGTCTTCTTTTTTGAGTACTATTTGAGGCTTAAAAATTCTAAATTCTCTGTTCTCGTATGCAGGTCTTCGTCATGTTAGTGGTCAATGCGAACTACAATGCACCTTTTTTCATGACCCGCTTTAGGGAAAGCGTGAAGTATTACTCTACAATGTTTGACGCCATGGAAGTCTCAATGCCCGCGAATGATCCAGACCGAGTGATCCTTGAGAAGGAATTCTATGGGCGAGAGATTCTCAACATCATTGCGTGTGACGGAATAGAAAGGGTGGAACGTGCAGAGCCATATAGGCAATGGCAGACTCGCACCCAACGAGCTGGGTTTTCACAAAAGCAGCTCCACCCAATCATGTTGACAAAAATTCAGGCTATGATGGGTTCGTTTCACAAAGACTACGGTATTGGGGAAGATGGAGGCTGGTTTCTCATGGGATGGAAGAATCAAATTGTGCGTGCGCTGACAGTTTGGGAGCCCACAGCAGCAGTAACACCTGCCTAGGTTTCATTACATGGTTCTTCTGCGCTGTCATGATTGGAAGAACGCAAGTCACCACCTGAGCCGAGGACTTCTTCGGGTACGAACTTCGCAATCCCCTGCAACCAGAAGTACTTGCTCAATGGCTTGACTGTCTTCCAATTTTCATCTAATCTCCTCTCGGGATGATCTCGCTGATCGTTCGCCCGTGTTCCACAGCGTGAAGATCGTCTACTTTCTTTAGTCTAATGGTCCAGCACCTCCGTTTGTTTCGATGGAAGAAGTAAGGAGACTGGCCGGAAAGAAACGATAATGAAAAGTAGACGAGGCCAAGTAAAGCCATCTCTGCTGATGATCCATCGGGTCAGTCGTATGAACTCCTAGGGAACAAACCATCTTCCAGCAGTTAGGAATATCCGCTTCTTCTTTATTTGTACGAGTGACAAATATTTGTTACACTAGACCCGCACGCAACATAGTAACCGCCCAGTGATGATACAGTCAGTTAATAGCTGTGGCGTTCAATTCCTGCGGAAGGAAGTTTTGCTCACATGCCACTTGAGAAATCATTGAGAACAAAACCCAGACAGTAGCGTGCAATATCCTGTGGATTGAGTTTTGACTGTGATGACTGGTAATTGGAGGACGCGGCAATGATCTACTGACACCTCCCGTAAGAATGTTCCTCTAACCGTTCGTGGTACTTTGATGGGTGTGTAAAATGGAAGAGTGAACTGTTTGTGCTTGTATGAATATGGAAACAATTTGGAATTGCCAAAGCCGGCACATGTCATCAATATCCCTGGGCTTGAGCTTGTTGTTTGGAATTTTGTACCTATGATTTTCACCTTGCTTGGAGAGATTGAAGATTTTTACTACCACCTACATCTCCTAGAGACACGTGATTGTATGCTCAGATTTTACAGTATAGTTCTGTTGATTAGTGTTTCATGTGCCTGTGACGTACTACTAAACTGAAGCAGTCAAGGTAGGCAGACCCATTATGGACCCCAGCCCAATTCCTACCATGACTAAATTTTGCTCTTGCATCCTAATGTAGTCATAATTGTACTCACTTTGGAAGTGGGGCTCAAAGGGCTCAAAATGGGTTGAAAAGTCACCATTTCATGAATTTAGAAAACACCACCATGCCCGTTCTACACATAGCAAAATATTCATTCATAATTCCACAACCTAAAGGAACACTTTTGATTTTTCATAAGAACATGGTGTAGGGAATCAAGGGAGGCACATGAACATCCAAAAGTACAAGAATAGTACCATCATGGGGTCCACAATGAGAATCTATGTGATTTTTCTTTGATTGCCTGTAATGTCTCTAGAAAAAAGGAGTTTGACTGAAATATATGTGAAACATTTCTACTTGTGGTTCTTTGATAATATTTTTTTGTTCACCAAATGGTCTACAATGGGCTTCCTACCTATGATCATATGGCCAAACTTTGTTTTTGAACTCAATTTAAACTTTAGGGGTTAAGAGTACTCTTGTGTTAATGAGTGGGTATTCCTATGACCTCACCTTAGTATTGACTCCAAAGATTAAAAGTGTCCAATCATTGACTTCCAAGAATGTAGCAACAAAAAATGCACCTATATATGCATGAATTAGTAAGTATTGATTGACTACCTTAGTAATAAGGCTAGTGGTGCTATTTTTTGAGCCTATGAGCGTTAAGTAGGGATTATGTGAGCATTGAGCTTAGAAATTTGAAAAAGCATTAGAAACTTATTGATATTTCAAAAAATAGATTCCATCTTAAAATTTGGATCAAAATTTATTATTTTTAGTAAATTTTAGTACCTACTACCATGGACCTATTACCATGGATATATAGAATTCACATGAAAATTCTAATTTTGAATCTTATCTAGTAGTATACATTATGAAGATGAAGAATCCAATTGATGTGAAAGATGAATGGAGATGGAAATAAGTTTGCTTAGAATATTAGTTGATCATTGTCCTATAAGAACATGGACCCTCTCGAGGTCAATGAGAACACACCAATAATTTTTTCTTGATGTACTATTATTGAATTTTTTTAGATTTTTTTTTAAATTGTTGATAAGATTTCATTACATGTCTCAAAAGAATTTAGCCGCACTAAGTTTCATTTTTGTTGATCATTATTTTATAGTAGCATGGATCTTCTCATGACTGATGAGGGTAGTACCTTTTCTTATGTCTTAATGTGTTGGTAATTAGACTTGTTAACATTTTTAAAAAATATTGTTAAGATTTTAAGAAAATATTTGGTTGATAGGGATTATTTGTGTAAGGAATGAACTTAATTTCACCCAAATGTTGATTAGTTGATCATTGTCTTCTTGTAGGACCTCCCAGGTGTCAAACTCTTCTATCTTGATCAAATTGTTGTTTGATTGATCACTCCCTTCTTGTTGCTTGGTACCTCTCAATGCCAAGGGGAGCCATCCATCCAAAGAAAGTTTTTTAATTTTTTTTTTAATTTTTAATTTTTTTTTTTAATTTTTTTTTTTAGATTTCCTATCCAAGTATTAGAATCTAGTCATGAAACTGACCATGTGTTAAGTTTCTGAAAATTTGACACTATGTATTGACGATGAGTTAATATCTTCAATCTATTATGATTGGAGATTATTTATGACATTTTATCCCACACATGTTTAAATACATTACATCATGCATTGTTTTCAAGAATTTCAGCCCAAAGGCTTTAGTTCAACCAAATTGGTTTCCATTACGACGTTATTACCCAGAGTTATGGCTAGCTATACAAATGCCATTTAAAACTCGCAATCAAAAAAGCCACCAATTTTGGAATGGTTGTATCTGACGATGTTTGGGCTGATTTTAATCACTGAATAAAACCATGGGATATTAAAGGACCAAATTTGGCATCCATATAGGTTGCCAATTGGCTTTGGACTAATGAATAGAAGAATGGAATGGTCCAGGGAGTGCTTTTTCATCTGATTTTTTCATCTAAGCCCCAAAAGCATTATATTCACAGGAATGGATTGGACCAAAGCTCTCTTTCCTTCTTTTGTGTGAAGCATGCCTTGGTTGCAACACTACCTTTGAACACTGAGAGGATAGTTTATGCAACTCTGAATACTGAGAGTACAAAGCATATCACTATTGAGACGTCTTTGGGAGTTACTGTTTAGCTTTGATTGCAGTTACAGAGTATATTTTTTGGTGGGCTTATACTGGGATATATGGCGTCATCTCAACGTCCTACTAATGATCAGGTTCTTATTATTTTTAAAAGGATTGGTTCATTTTTTAAGTTTGTTGTTTAAAGCTTTTTTAATTCCATGTGAAGGCTATAACACGCGTACGTGGGCTAAAGACACCTGGTGCACCTCACTAACATGACATTTGGTTGTTTTTGTTCTTGGGATGGGCACAAGTGAGGCCTACGACCTCATGGAATTTTTGAAGACTTTTTTGCTAACTTGACCATCCTTGATGGGAACTTGTATCTTATATTACAAAATACTAGTGGGAATCAATTCTTTTATTAGTCTTGCTTCTATAGACATTTATTTGAGCTATGATACTCAACAAGAAAAAATATGATATGTAAAGCTTATGCTTAATCTCAATACTCTTAGGTGTTGAACTTGCTATTACTATTTTTCTGGCTATAGGCTTAAAACTGAAATGCTTGAAAACAAGTTGAGTATTGCCCTGTAGTAGGGATGTACCAGAAATGTGATTTTTTTCATGATGGGAGAGATTTAGGGCTTTTTTCTTTGGCGAAATTTTGCCAAATATGTTAGAATCTAACCACTATGAATCTATCCCTCCAAAATGTGGCCTATGCAGTGAAGCCAACATATGGCACACTAGTCCAAAAAAAAAGCCTTGGAGGGCTCCCCTCGGCGCTGAGGGGTACCAAGTAGCAAGAGGGAAGTGATCTTAAAAAACTAATTTTCAATGGAACAACCATACTTGATTTCAAAAGAATCCTAATTAATTATCAATTTTTTTCTTCTTAAAATCTAGTGAAGTCCAATGAATGGCACATCAAGGTTGTTCGAGGGACCATGGTAATAGGTATTAATAAAATTTATTAAAAATAGGAAATTTTAACCTAAAATTTTAGATAAAATCTCTGAAAAGTTGTATGCTCATAGGCTCACAAAATAGCAACCCTAGTGATAGGGCCGCTTCATTCCAAGATTAACTTTGAATTATTTTAGTTTATTCATATAGTCTTTGAAAAATTTCAAACCAATATTACATTCTCTTTGCTTTCTTTTGCTAACATCTTGATGTGATTTTTCCCACGTTGTCTTTAAGGATGTTGGATCCCAAACAAATGTTTATTTTAGGTGAGGATACCTTGTCAATTCCAAATGACCCACACAACCATTTAATGAGTGTTGTGTGTGTATATATATATATATATAAGTGTTAAAAATTAATTACTAGGAAAAATAAATGACATTTTCATGATGAAATCTTTGATTTTTCTTTACTATTTAATGCAAGATGAAATTTCATTCAATTATTAAAAACCATATGCTAAAAATTTTAATGACTTTTCTAGTGAATTGTCAAGGTAAAAAATGAGTATTTGTGTTCTAATTATGTCAACTTTGCAAAGTATGTGTAAGGTCCACAATGTGAATATGACCCCTATTTTGTGGTTGTATAGGCTACTCTTCCCATGGCACAATGGCAAAGTTTGGTAATCCTATGTATATGTAGAAAATACACATTTATAAAAGATCATCCTTGTTCAACTGTGTTGCATAAGAAAAATGCATTTTAAAAATGTATTCCAATACATTCAATACATATTCTAAATCCAAAATCAAAGTGAAAAGAACCATTAAAAAAACAATCTTGAGTTCATTGTAGAAGTGTAGAACAATTCCACTAACCTCAATAAATATGTAGCAATTATTTGAAACAAGTTGCAATTCGGTGTAGTCATCTAATTCATTCTTTTTGCAATAATTTTTTTGGGCAAGAATTGAAGCCAATTGACTGCACTTATTTACTCTATTGGCACAAATTCACAAAAGTAGTGTCACTTACAAATTAATGTCACTACAAAAACATTGCTCTCTAAGAATTATCACAATACAAAGTAGCATTTCAATAATTTTCTTTGCCTACACTACCTTTAGTAAATTAGTCACTTGCACTACACTAATAGTGATATTTAGTGTTTGCAACACTAATTACAAAGCACAACACTAAATGTCAACAATCCATTTAATGTTGCCAATACTAAATGTCAATGTAGACACTCTTTCTCAACTTCATTGAATTTGTAGGATATAATTTTTTTTTCAAGATTACATTTAGTGTTAGCAACTATTTCATCAAATTGTAATGAAAAAATTTTCAACTATCAATTGATTCAAAATCAACATACAAACACATTGGTGAAAGAAAATATCATTCAATTGACTCATTGTGTCTACAAAATGACTTTGAAATGTCAAAAAATATTAAGAAAAGTTGCAAAAATCACATCTAAGGCTAAACCTCCCTCTACTAAAATGCTTCTCAATCACTCATAACTTCTTGAATTGCTGTGAAATTTTAACCCCTAAAGTCCCAAAGTCCCTAGGGGAGAATCTTGGGATTTCGGGTAGGCATGTATGATCTCAATTTTTGAGATTACTTTTTGAAAAAAAATTGGCAAATAGGTATTCAGATTAGCTTCTTGGGAATATAATTTTTATTTCAATTCGTGTCCGGGAGCAAAATTTATGCCACCCTAAGTCCAAAAAGCAACTAAAGGGGCAGCCCCAAAAAATCACAGAAAATGGAATTTTTAAAATGAAAATTTTTCTTTTTCTACATCTGAAGCTTTGAATCATTCTATCTAGACTAGTGATGAGAAAGTTATAGACAATCTAAGCATCTTTTTGAAAAAAATATTTATAGAATTCATTTTTGAATGCAATTTTTATAATTTTTGAAAAAAAATTGTCACATAGGGTTAAGTTTGCTTGCTAGAACAATCTCACCCAGTGGGATTATTGTGTTTCAATTCCATATTAGAGCTAATAACATTTTAGTTTTTCCTTCAATCTTGAACCTACGTCTACTTAACAATTTTTTAATGAGTGAAAATGAAATGTCTTTTAGTTGAGTTTTTTTCCTAGATTCTCAACTACATTCTTTAACATAAAATATTATAAAATGAAAACCAATAGTGCAAAAATTTAAAGTTAAGAAGATTTAAAGCCAAAAAATCTAGTCAAGCAAGGTATAAAAAAACTCGTTTTCTTCACTTTAAATGCAAATATCTTACAATCTATGCAGTCAAAGTTTTTGAAATTTCTTCCACACATTCTTATACTAGACTATTACAAGATCTTATGGTTAGATATGCAAAGAAGATTATTTTAAAAAGTTTTTTGTTCTTTGCAATTGAAATGGCAGTTTTTAGTGGTCTTTGATGGAAAAAAAGCCTTGGGATTTGGGGGGTAACCACACAAAATAGACTAGAATGCGCAACTTTTCCCAAAAAAGTCATTAGATACGGACATTGTATGAAGAAGAAACAAGCCACCAAAGATCACTATAATCCAAAAACGTCTGGACTTTTGAACTTCAAATTGTTCCCAAACATTCAAAACAACTTGGATTGACATAAAAATGAAACAACAATAACTAGACTTCAAGGGGAACATAACCCAACAAATTTTTATATTGAAAATGAACATTGGATGAAGAGATACAAGCCCCCAAAGTTGCAGCCATCAAATTCAGTTTGGTGAACTCAAATTTAACCTGTGAACTTTGATTGGCTTCCAAAACATTATTACATCCATTAGAGAAATTGTGGACTCTCCACAAGGTTGCGAGGAAGTGTTGAGAGGGACCCTTAGTGCATTACATTTATTTTGCTTGAAGAACTTTTCCCCTATTTCTGCACTTTGTCACTTCTAAATGTCAAAGCATTCATTCTCAAGTACTATTAGTTAGGGTTGTGACAAGTGTTGTTTTGATATTCGAAAGCACCCCCGAAGCACCTTCCTTTAAAGATTGTGGAATAGAAAACTAAAATATATTTCTTGGAACTCTTGATATTCACACAAGGTGAATCTTTGTTTTGTCAAGAATTCCCTCTTCTGAGTAGCTTCAATAGGCTCCAGAAATAGACTAGCTTGTCAAACATTGGTAGCCCTTTGGAGAGTCCAAATTTTTTCTAATGTTGAATTGATCTGAAATTTTTACCACACAAACTAGAAGAGAGAGCGCAAATTTCCCAAAAAGTTTTGTTGAATTTGGACATCAAATGCAAAAGTTACAACACTTTAAATTGGACTCTAAACTCTAAATGCAAACCACTTGACATTTAGAGTGGGTGTGGTAAAAGTTAACATAACACTATTAATAACGTAGCACCAAATACCATTATTATTGTAGTAGGATAGATTAGTGTCAATGCCAGACGAATCTCAGATTCGTCAACATGACGTATTTCACAGCGCCTGAATTTGTGATGCTGAGGTGCAAACAGTCCAAGACTGAAGAATTCAAGCCAGAGTTTGCGATTTTGAAAAAAAGAAGTGGAAGTTCACGTAAAAAAGCAGACCTTTCAATCTTCCAATTGAAATTGTTCCGGAAATTGCTCCCAATTGAAGCTCATAATGTGATCTCTACTCCTTTCCAGCAACTGCTTCAGGTGCTTTCTCTAGAATCTAAGTTTAATAAATTACGGTTTAGTTGACAGCTTATTCATAACTTCGTTGGAAATCATGTAGATGAAATCATAGCCTGTAAATCATCTCAACAGGCTATGACTATGGCATTACGCTGCTCAAATTACGAGCAGGGTTTGTGATGTGACCTGACAGTGAAATTAACTCACAATACCATGTTAGGATGACTTTGATTCAGCAAAATGTTACTAAGTACTCCGAATGTTTTATGAACTCTCAACCGACAGTTTCAAAATACCCAACAGTTTCATCAGTAACTTGCCGGAAAATCCAGGCCGGGATATTCCGGAAAACCATGAGTTGCGATTGGTTAACCGATGTTTGCTGATGTCTGCCAATTTCTTCTCCCCCACAGCTCCACCTTTCACGTACATCGCTCATACTCTGCACCGGACAAAGAATTCAATTCCAGGAGTTTCAAAACAGACCACTTCCATGCACCGGAGTTGGATAACGGTTTGTGTAATTTGAAAGTTTTCTGATTCTGGCCTAAGTGTACCCAAACTAAAGAAAGTTGACATTATGTATCTAAATCTTGCACTTAGGGACATCAAATGCAAAGTAACACTATATAGTGTTGATTTGGGGTGGATTGCTAGTTTGGTGCATACTTACCTTAACCCTTGAACGCCAGACTGGTGATTGTGGAAATTAGCCATTTTGGAACTATGTGACATCATCCACTTTAGAAAAACCACAAATACTCATTGGGAGTCAAACTACTATAGAAAATCTTCCCTTTCTACCCCTAATTCCGAGGATGAATAGTTGCAACTCTGTCCTACACATGAGAATTCCTTGTCATTCGTCGGACAATAATCATCCGCCGCATTGTTCAAGGGTTAAAGGTTGTTCATTACAAAGATGATTGTTCTACATGTAAATATAATATTGTTTACCAATGAGGCAAGGGCCCTTTTTGCATCCCTTGAAAAGAAGCCCCTTCTAGTGAACAAAATTGTCTTATATGACTCCTTATCCAACCTTAATCCTTGCATCAATTAATAAGTCCCTTACAAGCATTTAGGGAGGCATAATACTTTCCTTGTATGCAAAGAGAGGACGATTACTTCTTATACAATGTTATGTGCTTTTTCTAAGTGGACATAGAAAGCTATAGCAACAACCCCTATATTATAGTTGTACTAGTGGCCACCTCCTCCCACGGCCTAGTGCAAAGTTGAAAGGTCTACAATCACATAAAAGAGATCATCTCATGTCAAAGTAGAGCATGAGTTATTACATGGTAGAAGAACATTTAGACTAGCTAGTGCAAGAAAGCTCTATTATCACCAAATCTAAAGAAGTCTCACTTTTTGTACTTCACCTCTGCAACTCACTATTAATACTAACTTCCAATCAATCCAAATTTTTCTAATGTGTAGAAGCAATATAGAAAGCATTCATTTATTACAAAAACTTGTAAATTATAAGAGAAAAAGTAATGTTCAGAGGATGTGGCATCCCCTCCAGAAATCACCTTTGTAGATACACAGAAAATTTCAAGGTGGATCCAAGCATTAATTGAGATCTTTTCATCCTAAATTTAAAAGATGTTGGGATATTTCTTCAATCGGTGCAGATGCTGTAACCCACTCAAATCCTGAGCGTTTTTTACATCAATTTCCTTGTGCTAAAACACATAATAAGAGGTGTCAACCTTGTGATTCCTGCTCCACAATTTACAAGTTTGTTTCTGAAGTGAGCATTATATTCTTCCTCAACGTACGATTCTTTTTTCCTCAGCGACTAAATAAATCCCTTTGTAGAGTCTTGAAACTCCATTTTTTCATCTGCAGTCAGTCCTGACACCCGTACTAGTAATTTCTCTCCAGAAAATCTGAAGAAATTTTGTTAGAAGCAGGAGAATTCTGACCCCTGAGCAGTTCAATCAGCAACTGATCCCAAAAGCCACATGACAGCAAAATGTTGTGCAACCGATCCGCCAAGCTTCAGTAGCAATTGCCCTGTGCCGTTTGAAAGAGAGTGAAACCTGGCTTTTTTGGCCACAGGTGCCTCGAAACAGGCATAACATGCCGTTTATGTGTTAAAAAATAGTACACACACCATCAAGGCGTGAGACGCCCATGACGAGAGGAGGCAAGAGGGAAGACTGGTCTGTAATAAAAACCTGAGATTGGACAAAACCTCAACTTCTTGCAATGCTAAGACCTTCTAAAGAGAACTAGGATCATAGAAAACCCTTGCAAAAATAATGCATTCACCAGCTTTTGGTTCCATTCTCTAGTGAAACGGAAAGACTCCTTGTTTCGACCTTGGAATTTCAGCTGACGGCACTCCAGTGATAATGTGCAATGACGACTCCTGTAGTAAGCTTCAATCTTTTCACTGATTTTCCATGACTCTCAAATTTTTGCATCTGACTGATTGACTTAGTAACGTATGTGAGTTGCTCACAACAACAATAAAGCTGATATTTTTGAAAGGCTATCTGCTACAGTCACTTTAGTTAGAAGCGCAGGAGTCCATCTTCGAGCAACATGAAAATTCTGCCAATAAACTGCTGTCTGTCTACCAGCACTGAAGCAACAAAAATGGTGGCGTTAGCTTCAAAACACACTCTCGTTTCATTGATTTGCGATCTGTATCTTCAGGCACGTGTGGCGACGAGTGCTGTATAACCTCGAAACAACAAACCCAACACAGCGTTCATTTGCCACAAAATCATTCTCTTCGGCAATTCCAGGGTACGATTGAGGAGTGTGGCACGGATATGGCGTGTGCTTCAATGGTTGGAGAGGTCTGTCTATCATTAAATTGAAGTGGACGAAATGTAGAAGTTGCAGGTACCACTTATGTGGAATTATACGACTTGTCTACCAAATAATCAAAAAGCAGATCAATGGAGTCCTGCATCTAGAGACCCCTTTTTGACTTTGTTTTGTACCTTCACTAGCCAACATTTGAATCACTGAATGAGCTGCACTAATCAAACTCTTCAAGCCAGCACTATATTCTTCAAAGAGCTCACCAGTGATATCGTGAGCCATCTCCTCGTTCAAGGAAGAATCAAGTCATGAAGAGGGTCCATTTCTCGTGTATTAGGTATTTTATTTCATTTAAATACATCCTCTTAACCAAAACATCCTAACCCTAACTACACCCTAACTCGTCCAAATAATAATCATTTGGGCATGGCTGTTCTTGTTCTTGAGTTGTTTAAGTTTTTCAGTTTGGTTCTGATGGGAGCCACAATAGGATTCCACATTCTCTTAGCATGCATATTTTGCACACCATATTCATGAAAAAATACAAATTATTCAAGTGTTGAAAATAGGTCCATCCACAACGGACCTCAGTGTCTCATGTTCGTTGAGGTTGTACATTTTAGACAAGAATAATTAGAGTTCAAGATTCCTAAACAGGTCGCAATTAGGTGCATTTACCTTACATTTGAATTCAAAGATTTTGAGAGAAGCCGACCTTGACATTAGATACCGCTCTGAGGAAGTGAGGAGAGCTTCTGAATCGACAATGGTGAGCTGTAAGCTGGCAAAGAATTACTCTCAAGTATTCGTAAGTTCTTTCAGCATTCTCAAGCGTATTGATTGAATCCAAATCATGTCCTGCCTCTTTGTCCAGCTTTTCGTATGTTGTCAGATGCCCAGGAATATGAGTGCCCTCATAACTTAAGAATGCTATGAGTAGTGTTACTAGGACCCTGAAACTCGAGCGCCCTAGATCTCAGTTTGAAATTTTTGAAATTCGAAGTTCTGTTTTTGTGAAGAATTTATGAAGCTGGGATCAAGTTTGGTGCTCCAATCCAAGTCTGTTTTCAGATTCAGACCTCATGGGAAATGAACCCTTTGGGTTGCTACTTTGTTGACAAATCAAGTCATGAACTGCACATGAGTGAGTAGGTGTATATAAATTGAGCTCGTGCAGGTATCATATTTTTGACACACAACACTATAAGAAAATCCATGTTTTTTGTGGACGCATTTTAATTGACATTCACCTGTTGACAATCTTGATGTATGTTTGACGTTATTGTTAACATAAAAACATGTGAATGTCAATTAGAATGTGTCCACAAAAAACAAGGATTACTTACAGTGCAAGTGAGAGTGCAGTGCGTGGCTTGCAAGAACCTTGTGAAAGTGGTTACTTGTACATGTTTGCACTCATGTGCAGGAGTCCTAATATTCCAATACTGTGATGGTGACTGAGTATTACCCAGCTTATGCAGCTCAATGGCAAGAAATTTTTATTAATCATGCAAAATTTGTTGCCACAGTGCCTGATTAGGATTGCTGGTCACACAAAGAATGCAAGGCTGAACCGTTAGTCTGCATCTCAGTCTTTCAGTGAACCCTTTGTTAACTCTCTTAAACCCCCACCAAGAATGACCCGTTCATTTTGCAAGAGGATTATTTCCCATAATCTCCTTCTAACGCATGAAATCCACATAATTGATGATTACAGATTTTCATTCATCGATCACGTATTTCATCCATTTCTAGACATGCATTTATGTTGGGCAGTCTCCTCATTGTTGGGAATTCTCAAAATAAACAAGCATTCCTTGTCAAGCTTTACCACCCTCATTAGCCTATTTATTCTTTGAATCCCCTATGCCTCGGTGATTGCCCTATACAAAATCTTTTTTGAATTTTTCTGTGTTTTACCTTACATCTTTGTACAAACATAAAACTAACCTCACTTTCATTAAATGGGTTCCACAAGGAAAGATTTTTTTAAAGAGTCAAGTAGCACTTTAAATGACAAAGTTATTTGAACGAAAATGCCACTTTGAAGCACTTTGTTCATCATCCAAAATATAGACTTCAGGGTGAGCCTTTGTGGTAGATTGAGCATAACCTGAGCTTGTACGAAGTAGCATAAACATTCTTGCCCCAAAACTTGTATTTTTCACCACCATAAGCTCAACAACAGCTTCATCACATACTTAAATGGCAAATACTTCATATATTTCAGAATAGAAAGTTCATCATGTTGAATAATCCATATAATCCTTCAATTTCCTTTTTGTCAAAAGAAAATTTTCAATAATTTGTAGACCTATCTATCAATTTTGTTTTTGACTTTTGCAAAGTTGTTGTTTGGCTATGGTACCATGTCAGAAATTGAATTCCAATTTGGCAAGAAAAAACATAAAATTATGTTACTCTTCATGTAGTACTTCCAAGAGCGAGAACCAAATGCACGAGAAAAGAATGACTACTATAGCACTTGATGCAACATGATTTAATCTGTGATTTCCTCCTAAATTTCATGTTCTTGTGAACAGAAACGCTTGGCTATCATTGAGATTCCAAAGCAATTCTAATTAGGCTTTGAAATCTTCTCCCTTCCTAGGGAATGTGATGTTGAGAAAGTTACACTCCAAACATTCGAGGTCCCAAGAGGGGTTGTAAGGAAAGAGAGCCCATTGTGGGCAAAATTGTAACAGTGGTGTACATTCAAGTTCTAAGATGTACACTTCTTATATAATTTTTCCCACAATAGGTTCACTTACATTACTGATATCACATTCATTTGGAATAAATGTCTATAGTTTGCAATTTAGAAGTACTAAAGAAATATAATAGAATTATTCAAGATTTGGCATCTCCGATGGGATTCTCTTCATTCTAGACTTTACAAAATTGTTTTTCTTCCTATCCCTTAATGAAGTAATATCAAAACCTTGTATAAAAATCATGAAGCATGGAGTGACCAAACTAGTCACAACACTAAATAATAGAAAAAATAAAAAATAAATCTTTTTCAATATACTTGGATAGACACAAATCCACTAAGCTTTTGAAAACATCTATAATCCATCCAATAGATGTCAACTTTATTACTAGTTAACCAATGTGTTGTAAATATGTGAGACATCAAAAAGAAGCAAGTAAATCTAAAGACATCACGGCAATTGCCACGTGGTCTTATTTGCTCCCTCATAGCATTTAGTTAGTGACTAGCTACAAATTTGGCTAAATTTAGCAAATCTCCAAATATTTTTCAGCTAAAAAGGTAAAATGAATATTGTTAATTCTAAATGCCTAAGGCACTAAACTTTCATGACAATAAATTTTTGAAGTTAAACTACCAAATTACTATTTTAATACATTTTTTATAGACTAGTGCTCCTTGAAGTCTATTTTTAGCATTAAAAGCCAATTTGGAAAAAAAATTATGATTTTTCTATTCAAGATAGTATTTAGTGCAAATCTTGATTTTTTAGTGTCAAAGGGGCTTGAAAATGAGTCTCAAATAGGTATTAATCTTTTGGGGAAATAATATTGGAAATTCATTTAAAAAAAATTTAGAGTAGATATTGAGAACCCATAAACTAATTACAATTAAAAATGTAAGGTCCTAAAAAACTCATGATTTTTTCATGACTACAATTTTAGACTTGACATGTCAAAAGAGAATTGAAAGACACCAATTTACTTTCAAATTTTTACCTCCCTTGTAATCAAGTAATCTTTCAATCTATATGTGGCATCTTTTTTCCTTAAGTGAACCATAACACCTCTAGTCTAACCTTATAATGAAACTAGGGACAAAAAATGTCTTTCTGACGATCAAACATTTTTTTCATATTGAGGAACAATTGATTTTTATCTAGTTCTCTATGTGCAATTTTATTAATGCTACATCCATGTCATTGAGTTAAGAGTGATTCATACTAATTTTTTGTTATTTTATTTTATATAGGATAGTTCATCAAAAAGAATTTACCAACATAAAGTATTTTGGTATTTAGAGTTTTCCCCCTAAAGACTTGACTTTGACATTAAAAACCATTTTGTTTGCTTTTGAAAGTTGTAAAGTGTACAAGATCTATAATCTTGTATCTAAATATAGAGTGGACATGGAAAGTTTCTTTATGCTATAATGTCTTTCATTCTAAAATTTTCAAATTTCTAGAGCATGTTTTGTATTTGATATGACTTCTTGACTTCTTTAAATTTATGGGAATTTGATATTTTAGCAAAAGAATGTGAAATTCTTATGGCATATACAAGACATGCAATTTCAACCTTGAAAAAGAAAAGTCACTCATATATAGTGGAAAAATGGAAGATACAAAGTGGAGGCTTTTGAGGTTTGACTATATGATTAGGGTTTGTCCTTCAAGTGTAAACATTGAGTGGTCAAGCTTGTTCTTTAAATGAGAAAGCTTATTAAAACTTGAGTTTTTTTTTGTTTAGTTTGGACCAAGTTACAAGAAGATCTATAAAGGCTTTAAAGCATGGACACCCTTACTTGACAAACTTGGCGCACTCAAATTTTCCATCTAATTTTGAAGGACCCTCGATTTCTACTTGTCCTTCAACCTTATTCACTAAATACAACCCATAAATAATCAAATGACCACTCATAAAGTCTCAAGAGAATATTGTGAAAGGCCCATAGATGTTTTTCATCCACATTTGAAGAGTGTAAGGGTGGCTATCCCCTTACGCTTTGGTAGGTGATTAAATTGAATTTTGAGATTTTAGTACATTCAACCTTTATTTTAGCAACTAGAGCTTCTTATAAAAATCACATTTGGGATATTTTCTTTTTATAATGGACATGTTGCTCATCAAGTGCATGTCATAAGTAGCTTAGTATTCATCTCCATTTAAGAACTGAAAATAATTGAGGTAGAAGTATCCATTTTTATTTGATCCCCAATGTTGTGAAGTAGGGGCTCTCAAAGTGCTTCAAATATGACCTTAAACCATCTTTGAGGGATGTCTCAAACTTCACACATGGCACAATATTGTCTTCTTGAAGGGGCTTCAAACATGCACCCATAGAACACTTTTTACCCCTAAAATAGAGTCTGTGATTATGTAGTCAAACTTGAAAGCCCTCCACTCTGTATCTTCCATGTCATTCAACTATTTATGAATGAATTTTTGGGGGGTTTATTTTTCAAAGAAAAAATAGCATGTCTACTATTAGTCATAAAATTTTTAATATTTTTTTATAAGAATTTCAAATTACCATTAATTTTTGAAGAAAAAATGAAGAAAATTCATACCAAATACAAATCATATTCAAAAACTCTAAAATTTTAAAAATATAATTACATTATAATTTAGAACATTGTAGTATAAAGAAAATTTCCATATCCCTCCATATTTAGAAATGTGGTTATAGATTCTCAACTTCAAACTTCACTGAAATATTTATTCTAAGGAATTAAAAAAAATTCTAAGTGGAATAGAAATTGCTCTTTAAAAGTTTTAGTTTTGCTTAGAAGTAAACAAAATCCTTTTGAATGTCAAAATCAAGTTATAAGAGAATTCATACTTTTTATTTGTCTACAAGTAATCCTCCACCACACTTGTAATTTTAACTCTATTGATGGAACTCCAAGCTAGTCACTTTAGGATTCATCCTTTGGGGTCCTATGCAAATCATTTGCTTCAAAAAAAACCGAGAGCACTCGTATTGTGCAAGACCTTCCCTTCTCACATAAAATTCCAAGGATGAACATTTTCACTTTTATCTTTATATAGAAGGATTCTGTATCATATCCATTGAAGGCATTTAGGCCGCCACATCATTTCAAGGTTATGTAAATTGTTTATATCTTTCTACCTTAACCCTAGAAAGATGGTTTGGTCACTGTGGAAATCAACTTTTTTGGTACCATAATGTGCATTATTTGTATAGAGAAACTCAACAACACTCAGAGGAGGTCAAAGTACTATGCAAGACCTTTCCTTTTCACACAAAATTAAAACTTCAAATCCTAAGGACCAATTGCACTTCTATCTTATTTGGGAGGATTTTGTGTCATCCATTGAATACTTAGTGTTTGTGGCGGTCTTCTAGGGTAAATAGGATGTGATTTTGTGTAACACTCATAGGAGGGAAGTAAATCCAAGCCTTGACTTTGTAACCCCCTATTTTTCTTTTTAATATTTTCTACTCCGTAGTTCGTTTTGAACTCAAAGCACGAAGTTGTCAAGACGTCGTCATCAAGACTAACTTAAGTTTAGCTTTCCAACTTTTCTCGTCGACTTTCAGCGCTGCCTCCTTCGACTTTCCCTTTCCCCCCTCAATCCCTGGCTGCCATCCCGCCGGCCGGGCTGGTCCGGGCTGGTCCCATCCGTCCGTCTGCTTGTCCGTCACGACTCCGTCCGTCCGTCCGCAAATTTTACGCTCAATCAACCGCAGAATAAATTACCTGGGATGAGGTCTTGACGGACGGATATGCCCTGGCTGCTCCCCTCTCATACGCTACTTGCGGATATGGTTCTGGCGTTAAGTTAAGTTAACTTTAGCATATGACTGCGTCAACCGGACTTTCCCTTCCGCCCAAAGGGACGGGGCCCTGACCCTCCGATGCGGATCACGGGCGACGAAGCACGGGTCAGATGGACGGACGGACGAACGGACGGACGGACGGACCCGCCGAGCGGCACTACAGTAGCAGCAGAGACCCGAGAGATGAAGGGGAAGCACGATGTTGGTGGAGCGAAGACCCAAGATGGAGAGGATGAGGTGGGAACGCGCGCTGAACTGCGCGCGCGATCGCGCGGTTGGGGGAACTGGAGAGAGAACCTCGTGGACTTTCATAGTTTCATTGGGATTGGGGGGTACTGACTGATGACTGATGAAGCTTTTGCGTGCCTGAACTAAGTTATTAGTGTGCCCCGTGCCGTTGCCACAACCAAAATAAAAGTAAAAGTAAAAGTAATATTTAAAATTTAAAATTCATAAAAATTTTAAAATTCAATCATTTTCACATCGTAGGTCCAAACATCATGAGACAAAGCTTGTGCACCTCTCCTCGTAGAGAGTTTTATGATAGTACCAAGAATGTGATTGGGGGATGTATACTTTTAGAGATCTCACCATAACAGCATGAATGCTTAACTGAAATATGCAACATTGGGATGAACATCACTGTAAACAACTAAAAATTCACTTAAAAGCATCACAAAACTAATTTTGGGAGATGTTAAAACTAAGGGCATACTTTCATATACAAAAAATGGGATAAATTTTGTAGGAAAGACAAAAGATTTTCTAGAAGTCTATTGGAAGTGTATAATGTTTGTAAGAGGAGAATCAAAATTGTTGGCAAGCAAAATTTTTGGAAAAGGTTCTTCAAAAACAAGGGAGGCTAGGCAATTTTTGGACTTCTAGCAAACTAATTTTAACATTAGATTTGAATTTTTTGGTTGCTTTTAGACAATTTGTCAATAAGACAAAGCTACTAACTCCTCGAAATGTAATTTCTCCTTGCTCACATAGACATGTAAAAATCATCTAAAACAATTCCAATTTTGGAAAACTTAAAAATTGTTTTCCAATTCCAATACAACATCGAAAAAAGTCTACTTGACTCCTCCTTTCTTTCGATGGATCAAAATGGTTAAACTGCTACAAAATCTCGGAACAATGGTTTCATTTCTAATTTTCAGGAAGAATATTCTTGCTAGTGGGTGAACAAATGAGTTTTCTCACCCATGTTTTCATGTTTCATCCATGCCTATAGATGTGAATAGCGGTGATGTGATTCATCCTCTCCATTGCTCCAAATCCATGAAATTTCAAACAAGAAACTCTCCAGAAAGCAATTGGCACCTTCAATTAAGCAATTGGTAAGTTTCCTACTAATTGAACTTCTAAGCACTCCAACGTCCATTTTTTGGATGATGTACAAACTGAAATCTCGAGTTTCATCTTCCTTATTGCATGGATGAAGTTATCGTAATTTGTGGTGATACTTTATCAAGTCATTATTCTATCTAAGGGTTGGATTTGATGTTACTAGAGTACACATATTTTTCTAAAATTACCAATGTGGAAGTATGTCATGTGGGTGACCAAGCCAAAATTGCATTGATTCAAGTTCAAAATTGGATTTACCAAAATGAAGTCATAGATTTGAAGAACACAAAAATTTCAAAAAATCACCATGTGTAGAGAACCTCATTTCAAATCCATTCCAACAAATTTTACTCAAAAAATGATAATGTTTTCCTTGTAATCAAATTAAAAAGAAATTTTGAAATTTCCCTTTCACAATTGAAAAAAAAATATTGATGATAGCATTGGTGAATCTAATCATATGGATGGAATCTAAAACTCGGAGTCTACAACTTTTGTTTTCATGTCAATTCCAAAACATGCTTCCAAATAGCACTTTATAATGGTTTTCCTCAAATCGTCAATTCTAGAGATGAATCTAGACATTTAGGGGTTAATGACTTGTATATGGTACAACCACCCATTACCAACCAAGACCCATGGACAATATGAGGTAGGAACACCCATAACTATTAGTGTACCTATAGTTTGAGAGTAGAGTTCCCTCAAAGTGTTTCTAAAAGTACTTTGAAACTGTCTTCAAAACACCTTGAAACCATCTCTATACTTAATTGTGGTTGGTGGACCTTGATTTTTTTAGATTGTGGTGCTAGAATCAAGGCAGATTTAGTAGAGTGTGATTGTGGGTGCCCTAGGGAGTTCTACTTTGAAAATTCGTAAAATTAGATGCCTTACACAATTTTTTTTTAAATTCATGATTTTCAATTGCTAATATTGGAAAAATATTTTTTCTAGATAAATTTGACCCCAACTATGCTGAATTGTTTAAATTGACAATTATGGATGTTCCTACCTTAGGTAATGGGAAATTAAACAGAGAGATGATGGATATCTAACCATTAGTTTCTTGGTTTTCCACCATCTTCTAGCCATCACTATTGTGACACATATACTTCGTTTTGAAAGCCAAATTACTCCTTAGATGAATAGAGATGGAAGAATCTATGTGTTTTGGATGGGTGTAGGCCAACTTTTGGCTTCAATAATTCCTAACAATTTGAATTTCATGAAAAAAATTATGAAAATTTAATAACACAAGTCAGTTCTATCTCTCTAGATGGCAAAAAAATCAATACTACCTTCTACTATTGGTACTTGAGATCATACACAGAATGCTTAAGTGGCTGGTAATTGGTGGTTCTACCATATAGTATAGGAGGAGGTCTTTAAATGGAGTATGCATTTAGAAGTGACTCTAAGAGTGGCTCATATGCAGAGCACGTAGTTGTTGAAATGGATACCATTTTTTGAGATAGGAAAATATGATTGCAAGTGCATGATTTTAGGGCAGTGAGCAATGCTTTTGGACTACTATTATGTGTGATTCACTAATCATGAATGCATCATTTAATTGTGAACACATGATTCAAGATGACAATAAGAAAGAAATGATAAATATAAATTTTAGGGTACATATTTCTCTTACTCAATTTAAGACACTCTATTCACACATTATGGAACTTTCATGAACATAGTGAGCACCCACTTCATCTATTTCTGGACCGATGTGCTCTTTTCAAAAGCACATGTTAATTCATTACTGCTAAAGTCTATGTTCATCAATAGCGATAAAGAGACTCTTCACTTTAGAAAATCGTATCTAATTCATTCTAAGTCAAAAAATTACAATTTAAATTGCAGTTTATTTCTTTTCTGTTTCTCTATAAACCAAAAAAAATTGGAAATCATTGGAAGGACAGTTTCTTCCTCCACACATCTGTTTTTCTCTTTATCTGTGCCATTCTTGAGCCTTCTACCTTAGTCCTTACCGCCGGATGCTGTAAGTTAGCCATTGGTCGGTCAGGCTGTTGAATGTGTGACTCCTGTAAGTTACCGCTTCCTGTCTGTCAGGTGAGGTCAGGTTTTAAGTTGTTATTATTGTTGAGGTCAGGCAGAACTGTCTGTCTGTCATGAAATGAGTTGCTATTCTAGACAGGGAGTCTCGGCGCCAGCCATGCCGGAAGTTAGTTGGTCATGCAGCAGCAACTCCATTGTCAAATTATTACGTTACATTACGTTACGTTACACCAGGTGAGCTTCGATGGTTCAGTATTATTGAGGATGCCCTGTGGGGCTCCGTCTCTCCTGCCTTGGTGCTAACTTATGTTATTATTAGAGGCTCGACTGGAGTCACTGGACTGGCTGGACTGGACTGGGCGGGGCGGAGCGGAGCGGAGCGCATTTAACTTATTCATCGAATTGCTGCCTGATCATTGGGTCTGGAGCACTGGAGCCCCGACTGCCTGCAGAAGTGGGGAAGCACATGAGTTTCCACCTCTACATTAAAGGCAACTTCATCTAACAAAACTAAGCTAGTACAGTAGTATGCCCCATGCTGTGCTGTTGCCACAATCCAAATTAAAAGGAAAGAAAAAGTAGTTTTCTGAATTTTTGAATTCATATTTAAGTTACGTAAAAAATTCAATATCTTTTCTACAAAATTGCCACAGAACAAAGTCTCTTTACTCCTTTGCTCGTAAAGAGCTCTCCAATGGTACCAAGAAACCTACTACGGGACGAAGAGTTCCAGAGATCTCACCATAACACATATATTTAAGGTATGGATTTATAAATATTTCATTGAGTGTTGTTGAAGTGGGAATGAGTTGAAAGAGGATTTCAAATTCTTGTAATATGCAATTTCTTGGTTACCAATTGAATGAACCATGAATTTTCAAAGTGCTAGAAATAGTTGTATCCAAAATCACCCCAAGACTCTTGTGAATAGAGGCTATACATTCTAGACAAGTATATGTAGGTTCAATTATGGAAATGGGTTGCAATTACGTGCAATTACCTTATGACATTGAAAATAGTTAAAGTGAGCTAAGGTGAAACACACACATTTTAGTTTGTTTAAGTAATCCATGCCAGTTCATAATACAAAAGGCGTACTTTCATTTTAGTTTTCCTAGTGTTGGACTAGTCATTCCAATGCCTAAATTTCCAAATTAGAATTTCAATGCATATATTAGTTATGTATTTTCAAATGTCAAGCATCAAAGTCTCCAAGCCAAAGCACAGGCTTTGCTCTTGAAATGGTATACATTTGAATTTGTAAAATCTATAAAATAACCTAAAATCTATGGTGTATATAAATGGTTACATCATAGAAAATGAGTGCGTGCTTTAGGGTTTGACTTTGTCAAATCCTATGTTGAATGTTGTGTTGAATGAGAATGTACAATATTCTCACAAAGTGACTATTGTGTCATCAATTCTTTTGCATAATGTGGAATAGAATTAGAATTATTTATCATGCATAATGAACATTGCATTTCAACTCTAGCTCAATTAGACTTCACATCTTTGTTTTTGACAATAATTACAGTAGAAAAGGTAGGAAATAAACCCATTAATGTATTGAATTGTAACATGCCCATGACCAATCACATATGACTTAGCAATAGTTCTTTAGCTTGTAGGTACTACCAAAATCTATCTATTTTGGAAATGGTGAAATCAATACAAATGGATTTTGCGTCTAGGTACCAAACGAAAAATGAAGGTTTTGTTGGAAAAGTTGTGCCCTTTCTCAATTTGAGTTCATATAGACTTGTAGCTATTATGAAAAAATGCCATTGTCTTTCACTAGACAATTCAAATTCCATTGTCCAATTCACATTTCACAATTCTCCTTTTCCTTCTCTAGAAAATTCAATGTGGAGTGCCTAGTTAACTATCCAGTTATTAGAAGCGTCCATTTAAAGGCAAGTGTACAATAACGCTAACCCAATTACAATACATAACATGGGCACAGGATTCAAAATCAATTACGTCTATTATTAGATGCACCGCAAGTTAGCCAACCATGAAGTGTCCATCTATTATAGTAAAAGTACACAAAGTCACAACCCTTGTCACGACTCATTTCACAAAATCCATCACGTTTTCATCCTGCCTGGAGAAATACCGTCCAAGACATTCACGATGAGTACTTTTCCTCCATGCGCGTGTCACGATTCATTGTTGCAATTCAAAGTTGCTAGTAATACCTTAGGTGTAATTTAGTTTCCTGTGTCCTTCGAGTTTCCTCGCAGAATTCTGGACTCCCCATTCAGTTCAGTTTGGTTCAGTCCGGTTGTACTGTACAGTAACACGAGCATCCGGTCTGTCACCTCCGTCCCCCTGCCACTTCCACTTGCAGGAGGTAAGGTACCCCGAATAATAATTCTAACTGAAGTTGAAGTTACGTATTTGGCTTCCGAGCCGAATGATCCTCCCTCGTGCAGATCTCGCAGTGCAGAGCAGTGCGGTGCAGACTGCAGACAGAAAGCTTCGCTTCGCTCTGACGGACGAAGTGCCGTAAGTTAGCAACTGAATTCTCTGATCGAGCTTCATGCACTAACTTACCACCTAACTTGGCTGCATCTGATCGCAGAACTCCGGCAACCTGCGGAGCCACGCCTCACTCCCCGCCGAGACTCCACATTGAAGGGAGGGGAGGGACGCCGGATTCGTTCGATCCCAGACTCCACAATCAGCCCACACTGAGATTAAGGTAAGGTAATCTTCACTCTGTAGGGGAGGCAACCCATTTCTGACCACTTCAGCAGATACAGGTAGATTGAACCTCCCTTAGTGTACGGTGTCGGGACTATGCACTACGAGAGGTTTATGCATTTCAAGATGCCATAGGGTCACTTGTCTTTTTTATCTTGAAACATGTGTCACATGTCTTTTCATCTTGAATCATGGGCATGGGCCACCTATTGTTTACAAATTTTCTTAATGCGTATTATATACCCTGGGAGGGTGCACTAAGAGAGGTTCTACCTGTACTCACATCTGTAAGGGAGGAGGTTTCAATAGTGGAAAATTTTCCCATGTGTAGAAATAGAGTTCATAAGATTTCCATAATTTTTCAGATTTTTATTTCTCAAAACAAAATTACTATGGATTCTTTAGCTGAAGATTTTGTTCCACCGCCATTGGTCATATATACCTTCCTATTTCCGACCAAGGGCTGGTTGCGAAATCCAAGAAAGATTGGTTGCAATATCGAGAGTCTTGTAGCCAATCATAATGCATCACAATTGCAATGGGAACTGTGCCATCATTAATCATTATTAATCGCCTACTGATCGAAATTATTCCACCTTACATTGTTAGAATACACTACAAGAGAAAGGGGTGTTTCAAGTATAGTTCTAGACATATAATCCTCCAAGTAACGACCTTAAAGGGGTATTTTTAGTAAAAATTTACTTGAAATACACGTGTGTTTAGTAATTTTTTATTGAAAACACCCCTTTAAGGTTGTTACTTATAGGACTATATGTCTAGGACTATACTTAAAACACTCCTTTCTCTTGTAGTGATAGGGCAGTGATCAAGAATGGATTGCCTCCTCTAAAGCTGCTGCGAACACCAAGGTAGACAAGCATATTACTACACTAATTTGGAATGAAAATATCTTGGGATATATTTTCTAAAGGTGTGCACTTGTTTCACGGATCAAACCTAAGTGGAATTCTAATTTTTCAATTAAAATTGTAATTTCTCTAAATTTTTGAAGTGGTTTGCCATAAAATTACAAAACTACCCATATAATAGAGTTGTAAACGTTCTATAAACAAAATATACCAACCTTTCCAGGTATTGAATGCCTCTTAAGCACTTACCAATCAAGCAATGACATGTTACCCCATTTGGGCATTAATACACTGATTTTGTCATAATCTTAAACGGATTTGGATATTTAAGCAAGACGAAATTGGGCAGTGGATGGAAATAGGTTAGTTCACTTTAATTTGCCATTTGTGTGACTTCACTAAAGACTAAAGGGTGGAAAAAAGTGATTTTTCATTCAATCCTTATTTTTTGAAGTTGCTTGAGTACATATTTAGTGAATAGTATTGCAAATTCCCTCATTGTCATTGTGGTATTATTGACATTTCTAGAGGAGAAGAGGCTTTAGTTAATCCATGGATCCCCCTTGTAGTGTAATTTGACCATTTCTTGTTATTTATTCTTGATGTGAATTTTAGCAATAAAAATGTTATTTTTTGAATTTGAATTCAACTAATGAAATGAATTTAATGAAGCTTATCAAGTTCAGGTTCTACTCTAATTGTAAATTTTGAAAGAATCGTAAATTTTGGTATTTTATAGCAATATGAACTTTGGACCTTCAACCATGGTTTGTTGATTTTAAAAAAATTTTAAATGACATTGTAGCTTTGGTTTCCACCATGATGTTAAACACTAAAACATATGTAATTTCCAGATTTTTGAAGTATATTTTGTATTTGATATCATTTTTTTCTTTAAAAATTCATAATAATTTCAGATATTTTCCAAAAAATTTGAAAGTTATATGATAGTTAGTGCACATATGATTTCATCTTTGAAAAATTAATATAAAAAATTTCATTCATATCTAATTGCAAAATGGTAGCAAACAAAGTGATGGACAATGATGCTTGAAATTAGTGTTTATGGACTCCTTCCATGATTAACCCTAGAAGGATGGTCTAGTCACTTCGAAAATCAACCTTTTAGGTACAGTATCAATCATTCAGTGAATAAAATAGAAGAACAATCATTGGAAGTCAACCTATTGTACTAGACCTTCCCTTTTCAAACAAAATTTCCAAGATGAACATATATACTTCTATTCTACATAGAAGGATTCTCTATCATCCATCATACATGAAGTATTTGTAGTTTCCTTCTAAGATTATGGCATTCGTGACATTGTCCATTCATTGATCCTTGATGACCAAAGTAGTCATCAAAATGCTCCAATTATTGGAATAATAGGTGCATTATTTGTTTCCACAATGAACAATGAAGCTATAGACATTGGACATCATTTGAGATAGCATTTTGTCAATTCTATTCAAGCCAAGGTTGAGGATTCATCAAAAAATTCTTATTGTATCAGCAAAATGTAACAAAAATAAGTAAATGTAGTTAACCTAGCATAAACAATTGTCTTCATCTTGCACTTCATCACCAAATGAGTGATGTGAAAAAATCCCCCCAAAATACACAATTAAGGGGGGCATGTGACCATCAAACGAGGCCCTCCATCAATGACCTCTTTTACGATGAAGACCTTGTCAGCCTTTCCTTCATGAGGTTTGCCTAATATGGAGTTCCTGCATGAGGTAGCATGTTGAGAATTTCCCATACAAAGACATCCTAAGAAAATCAGTACCCAGGCAAGTGGACGAGGGCAAAGCTAATGTGGTTGCATCTATATTAGTGCAACAAGCCTAATGGGGGGACGGATTTACCCTCATGTTTTACCCTTGGGGGAAGATTCAAGAACTTTTAATTTGCAATGCATCATAAAATTTTCAAATTTCAAGTTCATATTTACAATTAGAGGTCTCAAATTAGCTAGGAGAGGTGTAGAGAGATAGATTAATAAAGCATAAAAATAGGGATTCTGGGGTTTTTTACATTCATTCACCCTTGATCGAACCTCCACATTAGGCTTGTTGCACTACTATAGACATGATTAGCTAATGCCATGATCATTACAAACAAAGAAAAGACTAAAAATGAAATCAATTGACCAATAAAGCTTATAGTAGAATGGAGGGCTCATGGTCATTAGAAAAAATATGAACCTTCTAAGGGGCTGTGAGTCCCGAACAGCAGGGAACTTTGTCGAGAAAAAAAAATTCGAAAAATATAAATTATAAATTTTTTTTCCCTGGCCAGCAAACTGCAGAGCCTCATTCATGCAGGACAGTTCAATTAAATTATTAAAAAAATATTTTTTAAGATAATTAAAACATTAATTTTAAAATAAATTCAAAATTACAAAATTACAAAATTGTGAGGTATGATGTGGTATGATTAGTGCAACCACGTTAGATTGATATTATTATTTTAATTATATATATACATTTTTAAATATGTTTTTATTGTGGTACTATTCATCGTTGATGATGAATAGTCACCACTATTCTTCAAAGGGGCTGTGCGTTTCTGTGAGGGGAACTTCTCAAAGGGAAGCAACCCCTTTGAGGGTGGAAATTTTTCCTAATGAGTTATACCAATTTGTAGACCAACTTTACCACTTTAACAAAAATGTAAGAAATTATTATTGATGTCACTTGTGAAGTGATCCAATTTGATTGGGAAGGTTGAATCAATGACTCCAATAAATATATTAGAAAGTTTGAAAATGAAAAATTAACCAAACACAAATTAGAGGCACATTTTTACATTTATCCCTTACTTGATGTTATGTTAGAGGTTATTTCTGACATACAAACATGGGTTGTTACATTGGACATTACCTA